>BGZK01000607.1:0-342396 GCA_005406025.1 Eumeta japonica | reverse complement strand
TTGACTTTAACTTGACTGACAGCTTAACCTACCATTGACAGCGTCAAGCAAAGAACCTCTTTATTACAAAGTTTTGTTTCTTCATTTTTTGCGAATGGAAAATTGCATTATAATAGTTACTGTTTTAGCTTGTGTTTTTTGTAGGTATTAGTAAAATTATATCACCATTCTGGTAAGTTCAGACATTTTGATAAACTATAAGGAATAAATAATTTTGTACTATCGATTTGTATATAAGAATTTTATTGTTTATTTTGTCATAGGATTCCCAAAAGAGGACATATTTAGACATCTACAAGATGGATTTAGCGGAAACAATGAAGAGTGTGTTAGCCAAAAGTACAGGTGGTGGGACTGGGAATGCATCGGGTAATGCAACCCCACACGCTGCCGAGGGCTACGTCACAGAGAAGCTTTACATGCTGTTACAACTTTACTTGCAAAATAAAGGCTGGACTCCCTAGTATAGAATTATTACAATGTTTCAGTGATCTCAAAGAATCTTCTATGCTTCCTAATGCAGCATATTTGCAGTAAGTCGTGTAATAATAATCTTTCAAGTGCTTTTATTATAATCTGAAAATCTTTCTAATCATTATTTTTGTTTAAGGATGATGGCATCTAGAGTAGGTTTAGATACACAAGGGAGACTAATTCTTCGAGAAAATGGTAAAATTATTCTTCCATACGAGCATTTCGCTAATGCAGTTATGTTGAAACACATGAACGGTCCACATGGGTTACATTTAGGTCTAGAAGCTACTGTGAGAGCTGTAAGTTGAATTGTGCACTCTTCATTGTTTTTTTTTTTCACATTATTTATACTAACAATGAAATTATTTTCAACCAGGTTGTGGAATCTTATACCATTGGGCGTGAACAATTTGGTATGGAAAAAGAATTTATTATAGAAGTAGTACAAAATTGTCCCAATCCAGCTTGCAGATATTACAAAAATCAGTTGGAAATGACACAAAAATCAATACAGCAACATTTATCTCAACAACCTACATATATAACAGGTAAAGCATTGAAATCAATTCCAAATACATATATATCTTTAAGGCACAAATTTTGATCATAAGTATAGTTAGATTAAAAAATTACTTGCCCTGTTCTTTGAAGAACATGTTAAGCCATTGGTCCCGAATGTTGTAACTGCACTGATGTTTCACATTTTGTTCAAATCAAAAATACAATAATTTAGTACATTGAAATTATAAAATATACAGACAGAAGCATGTTAAAGAAATTCGTGTTGCGTTTTTGTTAAATGATGAGCCTATGTGTATTTAATACCTTTAAAGTATTCAATTTGAAAATTTAATTTGAAAGACATAGACATAACATTGATGCCATTCTAAATGCTTCTTTAAATAGAAGAATGTTTTAATAAGAACTATTCACTAATATGCTATTCAACAGATGATGTTGATTTTTTTTTGATTTAATATGGCTTCCTGAGATTGTCATCTTGACACTTGGTCAATGACATTAGAAAAAAAATATGTAAGTGTGATTGAAATCAGACAAACCTATCGGCTCTTAGAGTGCCACAAAAGAAGAGACTCATTATTATAGATTATAAAATCATTGACATTATGTTTATTTTGATTGGTATATAAAAATTAGATATAATGAAGTGTATGAAAAAGAAATTTTAAAGAGATTTACTCTGATCTTTATTACCAAACAAATTACAGTGATACCCTGACTTACGCTACCTCGACATACACAAATTCGGACTTACATAATGTTTTAATTTTCTATTTAATTGTCCATTTGTCTTTTGTGAGAACACCGCGCAGTCAAGCAGCTTTTGTTTTTGACTCCTCCCACCCGTTGTAAATTGAATTTTTGCCACCAAATACAACCAGTTTGCTTCAACCTGGTCCAACCAAGACCAGGGAGTTATCAAAACATTTAAAGCTTATTACACGAGACGATCGTTTGCACATCTGCGTAAAGTTATGAGACGAAACAACGAGCTCTCTGTTTAAGACTTTTGGGAACAATTCAATGTTTTACATGCTATGAAAATCATTGGAGAATCTTGGGATGAAATTTCACAAAAGACTTTAAATGGCGTCTGGAAAAAATTGTCCATTTTTTTTGCCACTGAGGTTCAGGCGGAATCAGTGCCAGGGCCTGATGAAATTGGTAATGTGATCAAAGACATTGTCGAATTTGGTAGACAAATAAATTTAGAAGTGGATAGTGATGATGTTTGGTGGTGAACTACTGGATTCACACAATCAGGAGCTTATAATTAATGAGCTCATAAAAATGTGTGAACAAGAGGAAGACATTGAGAATCCTGATTCTTTAAACTCAGTTCAATTAGAAGATCAAATGACAGTTGTAAACTTGACAGAAGCCCTCAGTTCAATTGATAAAGGGTTAACAATTTTGGAATGCATAAACTCTAAGGAAGAGTGCATTTCTGTTACAAAAAATGGAATATAAAAATTACTAGCATGCTACGAGGAGATATTACGGGAGAAGAAAAAATCATTGATTCGTCAGACGACTTTGTTAAATTTTATGAAACCTACATCAAAACAACTTAGTGTATACAGTTTATAACAATATAATTTGTCATATTATCTACAATTAGTTATACATTTATTTCTTTAATTATTGTTTTATTTGGTTTCCGGTCCCAATTAAACATACTTTGTTTCTTTTTATATGCAAAATTGTTCTCCGACTTACGCAATTTCGACTTACACAGATAGCGCTTGGTCCCCCCTATCGCGTAAGTTCGGGGTATTATTGTATTTGACAATTTGAAAGGATAGCAACTACATATGTATTGAAATGAAATATCTAAAATGAAAATATAGAAAAGATTTTTGGTACCACCAGTTTTATTGCATCTTTTTGATTTTGGCCATTGTGCTTTTGTATGGTACTACTGTATAAAGTTACCTGAATACTTACCTGGTACTTACCTGAATTTGGTAGTGATTCAGTTTTTTCATGCTTATTTTTTTCAATATTTTTAAAATTTTAAAATAATGAGTATAAGCGGGCAGCTTATCATGCTTATGATATATGGATATATTGATTTATTTTCATCTAAATATTTTTAGATGCAAGTACGTCAAGTCTTCCTGACAGTCAGGCTGTAGAGCGTCTGCTGCGTGGTGCAGCACTGCCTCAAGACTATCAGCTGCCCATTACGCCCCACCTTGCTGCTCTTAGTGAGTTGATACGTAAAATTTATATTTTCTAAAAAGACATATTTCTGTTGCATAAATATTTGTGCTTAGTAAATTATAATAAGGTTTTTGTTTATGAAAACAATAATAACTGTTTTATTAAGTTATTTATATGTCGTGTTCAGCTGGCTTAACTGGTGATAAATCTGAGACACGTCGTGCCCAAGACAAGCTCTCCCAACATCAGCAACTTTTACTTCAGCATCAGAACAGGTAGTTTGTTTTAAAAAACATGTCATAAAGTAATATTTATTTAATATATCTATATATCATTTCAAAGTAAAAAGTTGAATTGACCTTTCCCCCTCGTCTTCTAAACTACTGTGCCTAAAAGAAATACAAAAAATAGTTTTATGCTTATAGATAATAGAGAAATCTATAAAATGTCTATGGTCTTCAATTAACATGAGAAATCTATCAATATAATGTGTAGAAATTTATATTTTCAGTCATTTTAGTTACCATAAACTTGTTTGCACAGTGGCCATTTAAAATTGTTTGCAAGCCACATTCTAGTCTGCTGTTAGCATGGGGTTGAACAGTCTTGTTTTAGAACATAGGCATTGCACCATTATTTTCATATGTAAAATGAAAATAATGGTCATATGTAAAATGAAAATAATGGTCATATGTAAAATGAAAATAATGGTTTAGAAAGTTAATTTTATCCACTTTTCTAATTGACTTATTTTAATAATAAAATTATTTTTCTTTCTGAAGCTGTGTTAAAGTTATATTTGACCTATATCAATTCTTCGATTCACAGAGCACTGAGTCATCAAAATGCTTTAGACAAATATGGTGTTTCTTCAAGCACACGACGTCACAGCCTGCCACCACTCCTACCTTGAGCAACCCAAATCTAAGCACCACTACAGTGATGAACATAAGCTAACAGATTTTTTGAGGTAGGAAAATGTGTAATGGTTTAAAGAGTCCAAAATGAGAAATATGCATGTTTTAATCTATACAATGGTTCCATTTCTGTATTGTGTAACTTTAGCAAAATGAAATGCTACTACTTTTATAGACAAAGTGACAATTTTTTTATAACATTTGAAAAGGTGTTTTTGATTACTTTAGTAGGGGCCCCATTTTTAGCAAAAATGAGAATTTGTTTTTAGTATCATTGGCTCTAAGTCTAGGTGAATGATTAAGGTGTTAAAAAATTTGAATGGACAAGGACTACATGATGATGAAAAAAAAATAAAAATGAGTTAGGTTTTGAGGAAATCCCAAAAAAACTGCTGAAAACAGGGTTTTTTAAGAGGTTTCTAAAGGGCTCTTTGAAAATTTTTAGTTTCTAATTTTCATATTAGAATTTTCCTCAGTATTTGGAGTCCCTTTATTCATTTTTATATATAATGAAAATTTTGGAATTGTTTTATATCAGCTGTTTCTTCTTACCACTTTTGTCAAGTTAGATTGGAAGTACTGATATTAGTTTATAATGGTTGAAATGTATATTTTATATATAAATCTGTTTTTTTATTTAAAAAGTAATTTTATTTTTAATATTAGGAACAATTGTGATCTGTACTTGAATAATACTATAATAGATACTAGTGGCTATTATAAGAATTTACTAAAGTAGGCAATCAACAGCTAAATCCTATATTTGGTTTAGTTATCGCTAAGTATATAATATCTATACTTAATAAAACTTTCTTATTTTGGCTTTTTACTGCAGGTCATCATTGATCCTTTGACTACATGTACAAGTAATTGATTGATTTGATTACCAACTAATGAACAACCAAATTAACTACTATACAACCAAAGTGGCTGTTTAAAGGCCATTGTTATCTTTCTGCTATAATGTTTATGTAGTAAAATCAAGTAAAACATAACTGTGGAAATTGTGACCGTTTGCTTTAAGACAGTCCTTATGATATATTATTTATATGTTAATACCACCCTCCTGTATTTTTTCAATTATGTTTTGAAAATGTCGTCATTAAAGGTTGTGAAAAGTTTTAAAACAGTCAACACTTTTTTTTCCATAGAAATCATCGACAGTTCAGTAAGCCATTGTTGTTAGTGCATATTGTATAGTTAAGTTTGTAAATGTTTTGAACATGTAAATAATCGTATTGAAGAGGCACTGGTTGCGGGAATGGTAACAAACAACTTGGCCAGTCATAAAAGTAAATTTTGTTTATAAATTATTATCATACAAATGTTTTATTATTTTACATACACTGCGATTATGCAATTCAGATGATTTGTATATACATTTTAAATTGTTTCTCAAAAAATCTAAATCAAAATTAGAATTAGAAAAACAGTATTGAATTTACTGAAATTTTCATGCTATAGTGATTCAGAGCCTCAAATCTTTTAAGTTTCTGTAGCGGTCTCAGAACTTTCTAAGAACTTTATTTATTATTTCAATAAATATAAAATTGTAGTTACTTTGTTATATATTTTTATACACCATATTGTTACCTGTGGTTATTTCTACTATTAATGGCTATTCAGAAATTATTCAAAGTCAATGATTTTCCAAATTATTTATGGTCTTCGAAATATATACTACTTAAATTGATAGGTCTGTGTTTCATCATAAATTGGGATTATTTTTTGGCATTAAGTGATTTATTATTTTGTATGCAATAGGTGTCATTGAAAATTCTTATTTTTTTCATTCTTTTATTTGATCCTTTAATAGATGACTCAAAAATTTTTTTTGATATCCTGTGACCCACTGCTATGTATGTCGAAAATTGAATTAAACACTTGTCCCGCATAGCCTTAGTATTTTGTTAACAATGTCCTCTTGTACATAAAAAGATTTTTTATTAAATAACATATGAAACTTTAAGAGTCATCACAATAATTATTACAAAAGGTATTTAAATTATGCACACAGGGCCAATCTCGAGAGTTTGGAATCATTATCAAGTGGAGGTGGCAATTCGAGTAGTGCCGATGCAGGTCGTGGTGGAGGCGGAGCAGGAGGGGGCGGACAAGAGCGCGTCGTGCGAGCCTTTGCCGAGTTGGCGCGCAACTTACAGCGTATGCGACCCTGCGTACGCCCTGCCATGTGCAAACCTTATGGCAAACAGAGCGAGCAGTTGCAAAAAAGTAAAAATATCCTTTATACAAGTATAAGAGGTATTCAGTCACTGAATAGAAATCCACTCGAACTTAAATAGTTTTTATTTTGAACCTATTGTTGTAATAATTACTTACACAGTTTGTTGTTTAAGTTTAATGTAGTTATACTTCTTAGGCTCGTTATGAAAAAAATGATGAGAGTGAATTTTTATCGAGGTGACACAAAAACTACGGTATAAAGTTGCTCGCAAGCGGTTTAGTGAGTAACTTCAGACGACTAATTGATGTGCCAGTTCAGTCAGTACTGGAAAATGCTATGGCAGTCGACATATCTCAGAAAAATGCAGACAGTCACGTGCGCCTCACGTGCATGACTGCATATTACATTAAGTGGTTGGGAGCACATTTGTTAATTGTTTTAATACTACTTCCATTTTGAGAATAGTGGACGTGACTATTTCCATTTTCCTGAGGATGCGCGTACTTGGCATGCTTTGTAGAAATAACAAAATATAACTATTTAGCGGACTAAGATAAATAAATTGTTAACACTTGCTTAGATGTTTGATATCCGCCAATCCTCTCGAATAAATATTCAATTTATTGAATAGGGATTCGTAGTGGAAGAACAGATTTGAGGATCAGTGATGGATTGCATGCTACATGCTGACACATGTTGCAGGCAAGCGTCTCATTATGAATTTCTGTAAATTAATATCTCACACAGTGCCGGTTTTTGCACTACTAGCACCCTGGCCGAGATGTCTACGGCGCCTCCTAACTGCAATTTAATTTCATATGAAAAAAGGCAATGGTAATAATGAAATAACCATTTATTATAATAATAACCATTTATTTAAAAAAACTAATATAATTTCATTATTCAAGCCTTTCTATCAGCTAACAGCAATTTCATTTTCGATTGACAAAGTTGCCAAGTTTGTCAATCTAGATTGAGATATTGTCGATTGCAAATAGGTTTTTATCAGCTTAAGTTAGAAAAACTCCTCTCTCCACTAGCAACCGTTACAGGTATAGTCAATAATATTCACAATGCTATCCATACATTCGGATACAGTTCTTGTAAGTAGCGATCTTTGATAAAATTTAAAACATAAGTAGGGGTAACCACATTCTGATTAGGCAAAACAAATTTCAGGCTCACAAGTTCATCACACGATATACAACCATCTATATCTGATTTAGAGTCTACAGTTAATTTCGGAGATCACCATAGAGTTCGACAAGGTCAGGTTTTTCCGAATCTCTTTTATATTGTACATAAAAGACCAAGATTTCGAGTTCTCATTTAATTGTTCAAAACTTTCATTAACTGAAATGAATTTAGTGTTTAAAAGAAAGTTGAAATTCAACCTCAATTTTTTTACTGGAGAAGTTATAGGCTCTCGTGACAAGCAGTTCCACCAGCTTGATGCTGAAAAAATCGAATTCTTGTTGTGGCTTTAAACACAGGTTCAATTTTTAATTCTTCAGCCAATTCCTTCGCAGTTAAAATGGCACTTTTAAAGCCTCTATTTCTATATTCTTCGAAGATAGTGCAGCATTTTTTCAACATTTCTATGCATTTACTGAGATCTATATCTGTTGATTGTAGAGATTTATTAACAACATTAATTTGAAAACGTATGTCATACCAAACAACCAATGAAACTATGAAACTGAAATCTTTTAACTGTTCGGATAGAGTAGTAGCCTCATGAGAAACTTGAACATCAGTTTTCTGAGTTTCAATAGCCAAAGTAATTAAAGCGTCATGGATAGCACTAATTTGATAACAGATTGCTTTAACACTGCTTGTTCTTGCCTCCCAATGTATGTCACTGAGCATTTTTATACTATATAATCCCAAATGATCAGTTAGAATTTTCCATCGATAAACAGAAGCTGAAAACAATGTGAACAACCTCTGAAGTACCCCAAACAAACTGACTGATTTTACAAATGACTTAGTGCCATTGCATAGTAGCATCACATAGATTGTAGCTATGACAGCCACAAGGTATATAAACAGCTAAGGGGTTTATGTTCAGAATCCTCCTTTGAACCCCAATATTTTTCCCTTTCATATTCGCCCCATTGTCATAACCCTGACTCTATAGTCATTCAATTCCTTTCCATGTTTATTTAAAACATCAATAATAACTTCAGTCAGTTTTCACCGGTTGACTCATTTACAGGTATAAATTCTATGAAATGTTCTTTTATTGATATTTTATTATCATCTGATGATAAATCAACAAATCGTATTGTCAGTGAAAGTTGTTCTACGTGACTAATGTTCAGAGTACAGTCAGCTATAATAGAATAATATTTTGATTTCTTTGCGCGTGATATGACCTCTGACTTTACTTTTTCACCCATCAGCCTTATTAATTCATTTTGAATGTCTTTTTCCGCAGTAGTGGTCTGAATCATCACTAGGGTGATTCATTTCCGCAAAGTATTTTTTTTCTCAGTGCTCAAGCAAAATCTTAATCTACACATAGAAAAAAAAATTCTCACCAAGTTTGAGCCCTTAATATTAATTTTAACTACTTTCTATTTAAATTTTTAGTTTTCCCATTTAAAATACTAGTAAAAAAAATGTTTTTTTTCAAATTTCTAATGCTTAAAGACCTTTTACAATATTTTCAATCGGTTTGATGGATCTTATAGGAAATTTCACACTCTTTAAAAATGCATTTGGGATTTTTTTCGTTTCTCCTATTGGTTCACCAGTAGAAGTGGTCAAAGTAGAATTTTTGCGAAAAATCGCTTTTTTTCAGTTTTTTCGAGCTAATTGCCAAAAGTAAAAGGAAAATACGACTCAATCGTTAATGAAGAGTGGTTCGGCTGATATATCATGCATTTATAGTGATTTTTATGCCTAAAAACTTAAAAAATCTGTAAATACTATCTGAAAACGTTATTTAAATCCAATTTTCTCAATAATTATCTCTATATCTCTCTATTCAAAGCATTTTCCTTGAGCTGTTATGATTTCTGAATTATAATCAATATAAAAACAATAGATAAATTCATAAAAACACAACAAAATTTTAATCAAAGGATATCTACAGAAGATACGTGATAGTTTAACATATTTCAACTTTAATCAATACCTAAATATTTATAAATAAAAAAACAAGGAAGCAAAATTATCAAATGAGAATTAGAGAAAGGTTGTCATTCTTCGAATAATTATCAATGTGAGTTTGCACTGGGCTATTAGTTATTACATATATGATCAATTATTTTACTATTTCGAATGAGTAGCCAGGTGGCTGGATTTGCTATATTTGGGATAACAGTAATAATGTCATCTAGCATTTGTATTTGTTGTACATCACCAATGTGGTCATCATGAGCAACATCTGTAATTGTAGCACAACTTGTTCCCTCACTTCGGGAAACTTTGTCCACAATTTCTTCAGCAGCTGTCTAATCTGACTTGTCAAACAGGCTCTAGTACCGATGCTTTCGTTTGTATTCCACATGTAGATGCCACATTCAGGTCTTGATTTTTTTTTTGTGATATAGTTGTCTATATTCATAAACTTTTTTGTTTTAATTAAATACCTTTTTTTTCTGCTTTCCGTTTTCTATATTTTGACCCAGATGGTTCTCTTTTGATAAGGTTAACGTGTTCAGATATTTTGTACTAATCAGTTAAGTAGTAATAAATAAAACCTACAACAAATTAAATTTCTGTAAGTTAAAACATTTCTAAAAATAAATTGATTACAATAAAAGTTATATATACCAAAATTTCATCAATGTAGTATAATTAGTTCCAGAGATTACCTCCCCCAAACATATAAACATACAAACGAATGTTATAGAGATTGGTAGATAGATAGCAGAAAGAGAAAAAGATAGTAGTGGAAGTGTGTAGTATAGATAGTTAAAATAAATTTGTACTTACCTAATAAAATGATCCATCAAATATTTACTTTTACACTTTACACTATTTATACTTCAACTTTTTAGATAAAGCTAATGTCACTTGGTAGTCAGAACTAAGAGTGACGAACAAGAGCATCGCAACGTAGAGTGGATTTAAACAATTGAAATAATTGTTTTAAGTGTGTCCACTTATGTAAAGAATGAGCTGAGCGTGTTCCGCTTCGTCAAAAATAACGCCAATGCTTTTTAAATGAAATGTTAAAAAGAGGTAGACAATGTGTTTCTCTATGGTTGGGGATTTCCGGTCAAATGAACTGCATGCAGTGCTCCAATTGAACATATTGAACACTGCATTCCATTCTAATCGTACCAACATAACAATTTTATCCCTAAATTTAGGGAATTTACGAGTAAGTAGGTCTTGCTTAATGAGCGAGGGGATATAAAGAGGCGCCTGCGACGTCCCTTTTCATCCGGCGCTCTGCCCGGTCGCCAAACCGCACCCTACTCTAACGCCGCTGCTGACCTCATATAATAGAATAGGTTCAATAATAAAAACAGAAACTGGTCAAGATCATGTCGGACCATGGTCATTATAGGGTAACAAAGCCATTATTACAAAGAAATGTACTACAGATTGAAAAAGTACATTTTACACTTTTTCCATGTTTTCCACACAGAATAGTTATGTGCACTTTAGTTGTTTATAACTAGAAAACAAGTAGGTTACTGTTAAACTATTACTATGAAAATGATAGTGTAAACTAAAGTGCATTAGCAAAATAGCATATATTCATGGCACTTACATCCTTTTGTTGAGAAGCGCAATATTTTGGCAATGGCAGGAAAACAAAACTGTTTACTTTTAAACATTTGGACTCTATTTTAAGAAAATTAAATTGTTCGTTATCATTTGATAAATCACTTCTATGTACTAATTCTATGTATTTTTCTTTAGTTGGTATTTTGCATTTTTTTCACACACTATCAATTACAGAATTATTTCTTCTTTTTATTCTTATTTCCAATTATAAAAGCATTAAAAATAAGGTACATATGTCCCATGTGCAAAAATGCTGTAGACCAGTGTAATTAATTTGAACTGACACTTATTTCTTGTATACAATATTATGGTTTCTAACTTTTTTTTTTATTATATCTCCTTAGTGTCTCACAGTGGTAACATTTTCTTTTGTTTCAGTCTTACTGGATACAATCCAACTGGTACAATCATTGGCAGCTATCTGCCTCCGCCACATATACAAGTGACTTCATGGAAAAATGATGACAAATTACGGTGAATATTCTATTTTAATCTCTTAAATATGATTTCTTGTGTTGATACGCTACATATAAGATTAGTAAGCTGTTAACATTTTGTAGGTCAATATTGGCACAGAAAATACATTGTTTTCAACTCATTTTATTGACAAAAATATGTAAAACATGGAAAACTGTTTTAATTTTTTTTTATTGAATATTTGAACATTTTTTTTTTCTTCAATTTTTTAAATATTTTTTTTGTCTTACCCATAAGTATTTTGTTGTATCTGAAAGTGAGTTTTATTTAGAAAGATGATATATATTTTACATCCGTAAATAAAAAAGTATTGTAAATGCAACTATTTATTTAATAAAAATTTATTGGGTAACCAAGCAGTAGGGAGATAAATAGATACAAACTTCAGTTTTTTAACAATTCTTCTAAAATTGAGTCACTAAGACCATATTATTTAATTTAATTTCAACTGTTTGTATTTACCTAAAAATATTTTAAGAATGTGGCATTTCATCAATTCCAAAAAAAACCTCATATCACTAAGTACAATTTTTCATGTTTATAAACAATGTTATTTCAATTTTATTATAATTATTGCTGATATTATTATATTTCAATTCATTAAACACCTATTGGTGTTTAATGAATTGAAAGCTTTTTAACTGGAAAGAATATTAACATTTTTACATGCGAATTAATCCAGTTAATTATATTTTCAAGTAGCCACCCTGATTTTGTAAGCAAAGAGTAGTAAGTACATAAAATTGTTTCTGTGGCACAACATATCATTTCTGATGAGACAGACATGTATTTCATTGGGAGCAATTAAACAGTCAAAATTTCTTCAATAAATTCCTCTTGGTTTTGTATCTTTTTTGCATACACTTTTTGTTTAATTGTACCAAAGTAAAACTGACCAAGTGTGTGTTAGGCCACATGCAGTGTAAGGTTCTGTAGATCCTTGCCACATATGAAGACTTAGAAGGGGGCTTTTTTATTGTTTGATTCAGTAATTGAAATCATAGCTTAATGGCTAACAACATTTAAAAATGAGTCCACATAGGATGGGTAT
Source organism: Eumeta japonica (assembly GCA_005406025.1). NCBI lineage: Eukaryota > Metazoa > Arthropoda > Insecta > Lepidoptera > Psychidae > Eumeta > Eumeta japonica. Next base: position 329,855 of record BGZK01000607.1, on the reverse strand, counting down.
TCAGCATGTTATAATTTTATATTTCCATAACATTACATGGTTTATAAACTTATATTTTTTACCTGTTTACATAACCGACAATGTTATCTAAATAATTTTGAATAAGATTTTACAAACTTTTGCTTTTTACTTTTCCAAGTACTTTTTATAAGTTGGTAGACTTGTTAACTCGTAAACCCTACTTAGCCATGATAATTTTCCTTTTAACTTCATTATATGCCCTACTGTTGTGGATTTATATCCAAAAATAATTATTTACCTGGCGAGAGAACACTTGACTAACAAAAATTACCATATTAAAGCTTAATATTTCGCTAATTGAATCGAAAAATTATTTTCACAGACCCACATTATTTGTGAACAAGCTATCCAACGATATCCTGAACAATAGGATAGACGAGAAAAAAAATTCATCCCCATTTTATGTGTAGGGGAAGGTACCTTAAAAATTTATTTTCAAGATTTTATTCTACCACTTTATCCAGTGTGATTAATATGTATACATATTTAATTAAAGCGAATAATTGTTTAAAACACAAAACATCTAAAATTCAAAGACAAAGTCACAAACTCTCTGAATAAAAATAAAACTCTTGTAATGCGATGCAACTCCCGCTTCGGTTACCCTTCCCCTCGCTGGCCTTTTTTAAGACAGTCCATGGCCAGTGAGGGTAATGATCGGGGCGGGAGGCGCATCGTACTATACAGGAACGCATTCAAAACAGTGAGACCGAAAGAGATGTTAATGATTTTTTTATGGAGTAATGCAACTTTACAATGTTCTAAAAAAGTTTTAGATAAATGTGAAGTGTGTTTTTGAAGAATTGTTTAAAAACTCAACTTTTTGTGTTTTTTCCCCTATAACTTGGATTCTAAATTATTGGAGAGAAAATAGATATAACACCTCTCCATAAAACTCCCTTTTAAACAACAGAAAATTTGCAGATATGACAAGAAAAAGTTCCGCCTTTGGACAAATCTGAATAAATTTGATTTTTAGATGTATCTTAAAATTTTACTATTATGGGTTTTTATTAGGTTCCTGTCAGTCTGTTTAACCACAGACTGACATACAGTTAAATACTAATTAATGGTAAAAAGTAAGTGTTCAATGTTATATTTCATTTTTATACAGTTCAAAAAACTAGAATCTAAAAATGATTTCCTTTAGAAACTTTATATATATGTATATAAACTGTTATTTAGAATGCTTTAAGGCAGTAAAGATGCAATATTTATTTTATCTTCGATAAATGGTTTTATGTCTTTAGACATATTATTGTTCAAGGAACTAATTAAAAGAGCAATTTCAGCACACATTTTGCATATTATATTTCATATTAGTAAACAATCTAATGTTATGTGTACTGATTTTCAAATAGATCTTGCTTATCTAATACTAACTTTTAAGTGTGTGTTTACAGGATAAAACACTGCTTTACTTAGGTTCCATGTCCGAAAAAATGTTTTTTCAAAAGTAAAGTTAATAGTAACACTATAATATATACTATGTACAGTGGAATCTTAATAACTCGAATGTCAAGGGAACGGCAAAAAAAATCGAGTTAACGAGTTTTCAACTTAACAAGAACTTCGAGATACATATGACTTTTTACTGCATCGATAACGTCGCTTTTTTCACGTAGAGTCAAAGTCTTTAGTTTCCGCTTTGTACTCATGTTGTTGTTAGTTAACAGCCAAAATAATACTGACGGACAAGCTCCGCTAGAAGTAATCTTGTCCTGTATCGACAATGAACAAACATAACGTTTACAGCTGTGTTACTTAGAAAGTATCAAGAATGTATTCATTCATTGCACATGTACAAGACAAAAACAATAGATTAGAATAGATTAGAAGCCCTGAACGCGAACATTCATTTTGGAATTTATTGCTATATTTTGGGGAATTCCAAGTAAGATGTCATTATATTTTACCAACTATGACTTACGGAGTCTCCTTTTTGAAATTTGAGTTATAGAGTATAAATATGTATTATCAATACTTTGTAGGGAAATAACATTTTGTTCGAGTTATAAAGTCTAAATAATTCGAGATACAGCGTATTTAAGGGTTCATCGGAAGGGAATGGCAATTTTTTTCGATTTACTGAGGATTTCGACTTAACGAGGTTCGAGTTATTGAGATTCCACTGTAGTAATAGTAACACAACTTAAATAACAATCATTTCGGTGAGCTATGATCAGTGTATTATTAATAAGTTTAGGTACCTGGCCAGTATAATGTCTTAGAGATATCTTCCTACTGTGAACTCTGATTTTCATCATAGATGATTTCATCAATGATGAAACTATGTAGTTAATGCCATTAAAATTGTGTTATCGTATTGATTATAATTACAAATATGATAATTGCCACATACAATCTATGTTTATAAATTTTAGTATTTTTGTATTATAAAAATAATTATGTCTAAATAAAACTCAGTCGCCCAAATACGTGGGTCAAACTGAATGTTCTTAGAAAATCAAAAATGCAGCAAATTAGCAAGTCATTTTTACTATTATTGTTTTTTTAAAATAATGTCTGTTGAGACCAATACATCATTGCATTTGATGGAAGCGCTGAGGGAAACACTTGCCCACTCAAACTTAGAGGTCTTTCGAATCGACGGCCTTTTCATGTGGAGCCACTGTTTCCTTATTGTCAGAAAATTGATTTCCTCGAAGATTTTCTTTTATTTTAGGAATTAAATGAAAATCGCATGGGACGAAGTCTGAGCTGTAAGGAGGGTGAGCCAATATTTCTATATCTAACGTTCCCCAATTTTTTAGTTGTTTGTCTAACAGTATGTGGTGAGTCATTGTTATGATGAAGGACAATCCTACTGCGAGGTCGTTTTTCTCGAACTTTTTCTCAAAACGAGCGAAACAGTTGTTAGTGTACCAGTATGCAGTGACTGTTTTTTTTTATCGTCTAAAACAATTGTTGCACCGTGATCTTTTATTCCGAAGAAAATGGCCACCGTATAATTTCCGATATTGCGACCTCGTTTTACTTTAGTAGGCAACTCTTCGAAAGGAAACACCCATTGAGCAGATTGTCTTTTAGTTTCGAGATTGTAACAGTGAATCCAGTTTTCATCACCTGTGACTATGTTGTGCATACCATTTGAGTCATCACCAGCAGATCTTTGCATCATTTCGCGGCATCAATTACGACGACGGAGTTTTTGAGTGTCAGTTAAATTATGAAGTATCCACTGAATACAAAGTTTCTGACCGCTAAATTTTCATGAAGGATTTTGTGTACTTGACTCATACCGATGCCTAAAGCTTGTCCGAATCTGCTGGTAGGTCACTTTTGTCAATCTCTATCATGAGCCGCACGGTACTGATGTTGTCTCCGATCATGTGTCCCTCATGCAGGTCGTCAGTCAGATTTATACGACCACGTTTGAATTAGTCAAACCAGTTATAAACAGCGCCTAGGAATGGGGATTCATCATGAAAGGCCAACCAAGTCGGCATGTAACTTTCTTGTTGGTTTAAATGACAACGAAATTCATAGAAAATCATTGCACAAAAATTTTCTCGTGTTAAATTAATGTTGACGTTAGACAGACAATTTTCCTTTTCTCGTTAGTCTGTCAAAACAAATGACAGATGAATACAATACCGGAGGGTTTCGATCTGCATCTTTTCGCCAATATTCATAGTTTCCTTTTTTAGAATAACTTTTCAAAGTAACTATAACAAAAATGTATTACTGAAAATACACTTATAAATAATATAGACACAACCCTAATAAGTGCTCGGCCAGACTTCAAGTGCGAGCGCGGTCGAGTAAAAGCGCGACCCAATGAACTCGAATTCCGTCCCGCACCGTCTCTTACGTACAAATGACACGTGACGTTGTCAGTGATGTAACGGTCATCCATGATATTATTAAATTAGACTGATTTTCCACATGGGTTCCACTCACCTCTAAACAAATAAGGCAAACTAAGGCAAATTATCGCGTAAACGATACACAGCACGCAATATTACTTGGGGACTCGCAGGTTGTTAACTCTCAGGGTAAGTTTCACTTTGAAGTCGTAGAGCAGCCGTTTAGAATCGCAAATGGTGAAAAAATATCGTTTCCTGAGGGATATTTTCGCAAATTTTAAACCATTTTTCTAGTAAACCACATATTCAAATAATTCTTAGATTATTCAATTTATTTTTATTGTCTCTGCTTTTCGTCATAGATTTATTACTCTGCTTCAATAAATACTAATAAAATACATTTTTCTTAATTTTAACTACAACTTTTTGAATCATCTCAAGCAGTCAGTCTACGCCCAGTGGTTGTATGGTTTGGACATAGGACATGTGTTATTTTACTTTATGAATAAAATATGTGGAAAATTAATATTTGTGTGGAATATGTTTTTGAGTACTCATTTGAACACAAAATAATATTTATCTACAGTCGGAAAATGTACATATACTTGACTATTTTCTGTTTAACTATGCTACCATAGTCTTATACAAATGTAAGATACAACATCCATTTTAGTTATTCACATACATATTTATCACTTATATAAATAAGATAACGATTTTTAAAATTATGTTGTTAATACTGTATATTTAATTACCATGTTAAATTGCTTTTTTAGTGATCTATTTCTAAAGACCTAATATTGTATTATTTACGGATATAATTCATATAAAACCTTTTATGTGATATTAGTAAATTAATTTACGTCACACCTAAGGACATAGCAAATACGATTAGCCTAAAATAAACACTCCTTTGATTTACTCATATATGAAAAAAAAAAAATTATTTTTAACATGTTCATTATTTAGTTCCAGCAATATGGATGAATTGGAGAGTCGGAAAATTGTTAGCGGCAACTAGAACCATGGTTACTGCATCTGCAATCTACATCTGTCTTCATAATATTAGTATTATCATTGCGAATATTAAAAGATTTGGCCTTCTAGAAAACTTCAACAATGACATAGGTCAGTAATGATTGTTAAGTTATTGAATTGGAAATTTTACTTCTGAACAAAAACCAGTAACGGATGAACACTGTAAGGTCCTGAAAAGAAGGTAGTAAGTACATTAAACAGGACTTCATTTATAAATTTTGCAGTGGAATCTGCATATTTTTTATATGGTATTGATAATATAATTTCTATGTAGTTTATAGACATATGTGCTTATCTTGTTTATTATTTTAGATATCATTCTCTCATGAATATGCTATTATGAATGCGTGTTCAAACAACTATAATTTATAATCGCATGTACTTGATCTAAATCTTAACCATAGAGATGGAACAGTTTATATATCAAATACCATAATTTGACACTGCTATTGTATTAACTACCATAGATTTATGCAGTATGTGATTTCCTATGGCACATGCTTTCCAAATCAGGTGCTTAATGCTATATAAGTAAACATTTGTTATTGCTGCCACATTCGGACAAGTAGTATTTACCATCAGATCCTATTATTAGTCTGTTAGGGGCACAAAAACTTTATTATTATTATTTAATGTCATAAATTCCTTATTTACGTCCTTTCGCCGTTTCTTGGATACAGTCTTATATTAAAATAATAATTATAGTTTGTATCCTTACTACTTAGTTTGGTTTATATTATTTTGATAAGTTACTGTTACCTTTTTATATGGACGGTTGTAACAATGGATGTTATTCAGTATATGTAATGCTTATTCTTATATCGTCTTAAACAAATTGTATTTGCTTCAAGATAAGTTGATTAAACTCATTGTGTAGGGATTTGAGTTGATTGTTGTGATAAGTGCATTATTTACACTGTGATAGAGGTGTAATAGGTGGGCTGGACTCGGTAAGGTCGGGCCAGGGCGCAGTCGGCGGACGGCGTGGCAGAGCCGTGCGTAGAGTAGGGTGTCGTGATCTTGTCACGCGTGGGGTTCGGACAGCCGCTAGCGAGAGCCTAAGCCAGGGCCGCAAATGCGGCGTGGGCCGGAAGTATTTAGGTACTATATGAAGACTGCATATTTTTCACGTCGTCGTAGCTAGTTTTGCCTGTAAGTGTAAGCTCTTAGGTGGTTAAAACTATTGGGAATCGTTTGTATGTTGAGAGGCAAGACTATCTTCTAATAATTTTGCCGTAATGCGAGTATGTAATTTTAAGTATTCTTGCATGATGCAATACCAATGCGTTTTAAATGAATCTGAGTTGCCTAATGTGACATATAATCAATACTTGCATCTCAATGTATAAAATCGATAATAATAAGATAAAAAAAAACATATTCAATAATATCACACCAATTATAAGCTTCCATTCAGTGGTGGGCGAGGCGGCATTATTGAGGTAATAAATGAATAAGATTATAGTGCAATAATAAGGCAAAGCCTAATTAAAATTTTTGTAACCTAGTACCGTAATTTATATATACTTAACATAGTTGACATGATCAGATTCATGCCCTGCACAAATCCATGCTATAAAATAAAACTCAATAAGTGGATGTAGGCAATGATTATTTTCATTACTTCAACTTGCACTTTGTTGCTACTTTTAAAATGATTATCAATATGCAGTATTTATTATTTGTTTACATAATAAAATGGTCAAGTATGATGGCCTTGTCCATATTTAAAATATTATATGGATATAAAATAATTTAGGAAATATAATAATATTATGATTTTTGCTGTTCAAAGTAAACTTTCAAAGAAAATCTATACTGGTGTACTGTTAGAATTTATAGGTTGTACTTATTTTCAAAATATGTTAAAGAATTTATAGTTCATTATGTTAAAACTAGTACGAGTGTTTTAGTAAAACAACCCAAATCATATTAGTTATAAATATGATAGATATATTTTTTCAAAGTACATTGTTAAATTAACTCACAAGATTTCTATAGCAATGCACTAGTATATGATACCATTTTGGCACTAAATTTATTGCAAATGGAGTTGTTATAAATCTGGGCAAGGCCTGTCGTGAGTTAAATAAAATGTAGCCATGCACGATCACATGTGTCTTTCTAAACAATTTTACTTGCTGTATTCAAAAGATTTATGTTCCAATTAGTTTATTTGTTCACACCCAAATAATTTACGAGGCTATTTTCGTATTGAATAAAACATATCTAGTATTAAGTTGACTAACATGACGTATTAAGTAGTTTCAATAATCATCTTGATCTTAATAAAAGTATTATCATTTTCTTCAAAAATGAATCTCTCGTATTAGAAAACTATGTTCTAGTCAAAAATGGACTTCATTCTTTAAATGCACTATTTTGGTTTCTCTTCTATGTTTTAGTAATTTAAATTGGAAAAAGAGGAATTACAATACATCCTATCGAAATAATGTTTATTAGAGAATAATAAATTATTATAATGCACTCACAATAATTATCATATATTATGTTAATTTAAATTTATATTTAATTGAAAAACATTATTCAAATTTTTGTTACAATAAAATGAAATATATTTCTTATCAAGAATATTGAAGCTGAAATTAAACTATAAAATATCTGTTAATATATCTATCAATAAATAATGATCATCGAGATAAATGAATAATGGTGTCCTTGATTTGGTCCACTTATATTGTTTGAACTTGAAGCTTCAACACAGTTTCTCAAGTATCGGCGCTGAAGTTAGTGTAAATACCATTTTAAAAATTAGTTCTGTTCAATTTGTATTAATTCTCTATTGAATTAAGTGCAGTTTGGATAGAAAATATCTCAGATAGTAATTACAATATGTTCTTTTCATTTTGCTAGTAATAAATATTATTACATGAAATGCTAAAAATAAATCATTAATTAAAACAACACAGATATTCTTATTGTCAGTCGTTCTTTATTTCATGAAATTTGGTTTTATGCTTTTTAGCTTTATATAAAAAATATTTTTCTAAATAGTTCAAATTATTTAAAGGAATGTATTTATGTAAATATTTTGCTTGAGTATTGTGTGTGCCTTTGTTTAGAAGTATAGTGTGCCCTCTCATTTCAATTTTTTTTCCACAAAAGTTTAGAATATGAGTAATATTAAACGAAAACAAATAGTCATAAAGATTGTATTTGCAGACGAAATTAATTATAACAATTTTTATCTCAATATATGTATAGGGTTAAAAATTAAGTTCTAATAACAGCAGCTCTATTATGAGTTTATGAAATTGTAAAAAAGTATAGTACCTCTATGGTTATTACAAATGTTTTTATAAAAAATATTAGCTACTATCTCTATTTATTTACAAAACTGTACTGTGGTAAATTTCTAATAGGTATTCAAACAATGGTTTGAATTTTTTGAATTTCTATTTTGCAGGATTTTTTAAAATGCATCTCCAAAAGTGACTCGTCCTATATCTTGGATAATAAGTCCATTCAGCATAATCAGTAACATTAAAATTATTTATTTGCTATTTAAAAAATATTATTCACAATAAAAATTCATAGTTTGTTTTATATCTATAGCTACATGCATGTAATGAAAAATATGTCCATAAATTATTGTATTGTTTTTCTTTTCTTTAATCACTTTGTATCAGGGATAACTTTCATTGACTAAAATAAAGCAGATCGAATAACATTGTTGTGGCAGTTTCATATGTTTAAGTTTAAAAATAATCTCTACTTCTAACAAGTGTACTTCAGTAAAGTTACATATGTTCAATCTTTCTGGCTAAATGACATTGCGATATTGTTCACGATTTGTAAACATTTTGTAGCCTGTAACTCAAACTAATGTACATTGTAATGAAATTATTTATTGTTTACATTAAGACCATAATTACGTTTTTTTTTGTGACTTTTATTTATTACTTTGCATAATACTATTTTTTCCTATGTTTAAAAATGCTTGTGTTGTATCAGTGACAGATGAATTTGTTTAGCTAAATTCTGTGATAAAATGTGGGTTATTCCAATCGAAATATAATTTTGATTTTAGGGCAATATTTTATTAAAAGAATAATGAAAAAATGTACTAAAATAATGTCTTTTATTATTTCTGTCTGTATCATTTATTATTAGTTTTGTGAAGATGAGGAAATGTCCATCAGTATTGTAGTATTTTTGTAATATTATTAATAATCGTGGAATGGTATCTTATGGACTAAGAAACCATTGGCTTAGAAATAAATTAAAAAAGTATTGTTTTAGGTTGTTTTATTTTTATTCCATATTTTTTTTTGTTTCAATGAAATTGAGTAATTTGTCACTAAATATTTCAATGAAATGTGTGCAATTTGTCACTGTATTGTCGACGAGCGCCGCCAAATCAGAGAAATATGATAGTCATTAATGTTATCAGTGTGTCATCAATTGTCCAATGTTACATTTTAAAAGCCAAAATGATACACAGATTGTGCCGAGATAGAAAAATGAAATATTTTCTATATAATCACGTCAATGACATGATTGACCAACCAACTAATCATAAATTGATGATATCATGAACTTACGATAGGTGGACGGTTGTGATTTATGGACAGGCCACAAAAATCTGTTCTGTCGTGACGGCGATATATAATAGGCCGGGGACAAAGCTTTCGTATTTTGTAAGTAAAAAGTTACAGTAAAGTCTCTGGTCGTGCTGTTTGTATCTGGCTAGTTTTAATACTATTCAATAGATAACATTGAAAAAAAGAAAAAAAGTAAAACTGTGTCCCGCCATTTTTCTATTGTTTTTCTGTCTATTAAAGTGAGTGAATCCAACGTAGAAATTGGATACATTTTGAAGTTTTTATTATATAAAAAAAAAAACGAAAAATGCAACACAAGCCGCGAAAGAATTTTGTAACGTTTATGGACTTAATGCAGTGTCGGTAAGAGTACCACAAAACTGGTTCAAGCGTTTTCGGTCCGGTAATTTTGATGTACGAGATGAACCTCGTTCTGGTCGACTTGTTACGGATAAAGTCGATGCCTTTTGTGGAAAAATTTGAGCAAGTTCATCATATTAGTCTTTAAGACATAGCTAAAGAGGTGGGGATTGACTAAAAATAGTTTTGACCAATTGAAAAAAGAACCAGCTTTTTTAAATGGGTCAAAGCTTGATACTCGGGTTCCACGCGAGCTCACTAAATGAAATTTAACGAATTGTGTACTCATTTGCGATTTTTGAAGTGTAATGAAATAGAATCGTTTTTTGAAAAGATTGACCACTGCTGATGAAAAAATCTGCGACAAAAACGTGTGAAAAAGATCGTGGTCAAAAGGCAAGTAAGCTTCACAGACTACAGCGAAACCCGGATTAACTCGCAATAAGTTGATGCTATGTGTATGGTGGGATTGGAATGGCATTATTAATTAGGAGTTTTTACCGCCCGGCAAAACCATCAATACCTATTCTCTACTCTCAACAGCTTATCAGACTTAACAAGAAGTAGAAGAAAAGAAAAAAAAATGTCCGTAATTTTCAACGGAAAGGGTGTGGTGTCTCACCGTGATAACGCCAGACCAGACACATATTCAGTCACTTAACAAATATTAAGAGTTTGGTTGGGAAGTGTTAATGCATCCTCCGTATAATCCTTGACTTTGCACCCTCAAATTTTCACCTATTTCGGTCTCTTCAGAATTCTTTCGGTTGTGTTAGGTTAATATCAAGAGAGGACCGTCAAAACTTCTTGTCGCAAGTTTTTTGATCAGAAGTCCAAAAATTTCTAAAACAATGGAATAACGTCACTACCTACAAAACTGCAACAAGTTGTTGAACAAAATGGCATACATATATAACAATTAAATGTAAATAAAATATGATGAAAAATTATCTTGAATTAGTATGTAAACTACGATAAAACTTTTTCTGCGACCTTATATATCAACGTTATGTAGAACGTCATCGTAGGGAAGTAAGTGTCACTCATAGATACGGTAGAAGCGAGACGACTTCATGTTAGACAGAATGTACCCACGTTGGTTATGTTCTAACTGGTCGTTTTCCAAGACGCGGATGCACACCTTGCGGAATGGCGGGGGAAATAATCGAAGTGAATGATGCAAAATAAAATCGTTCAAAATTTGCCATTAAGTTTTGAAGTTCAGTGTCCTTATCAAAAGACGAATGTAAATGAACCAAGCCCTGCGGGGAAAGAAATGGTCTCCAAATCACAAAGTATCATGATCACAAAACCTTCGTCCTTATAAACATTTTTCCGAGCAAACTTGCAAGGGATGGGAAGTTTTTATTTGCATAGGTATTAATTCATTAAAGCTAACCGTTTTGAAATTGTGCACATCATAACGAAGATAAGAACATGATGACGGGGCAAGTGATCATGTTTACGATGATGTTGGAGCTATCAGGGCCTTGGGCTGTATGCCAGAGAAGCTGTTCATAAGAGCATCTGTAAACATGTTAAACAAATCCCAAGCATTATAGAAGCTCTGCACACCGAAGCGAATACTGAAAGTATTTTTGCACCTATTGAACGCGCATTAAAAAATCGTGCGAGCTCTCCCAAAAGCGTGTTTTTTGCTATTAGTAGAGAGTAGAAGAAAACTGGCGTGTTCCTTGTTTTATTATCTGCCCGAACACTCGTAGCCGGATTTGTGAAAGAACCACAATTCGAATGCTATTAAAAAAAATGTAATAAATACTATATTTACTAAACCATATTATAGTGTTTAAAATAAGGACAAAAAAAAACTAAATGTGCAGTCGGTGGTTACCCGACAGGAACGAAGTTTTTTTCAATTTCAATAACTCGAAAGGAGGGAATAAAATCAAAGTGTCATTTCATATTTTGGGAAAAATATTCATTTACTAAAAATTAGATATAAAATAGTGTATTATGAATTTCAAGAAAGAGAGAAAGTTGCATGGAGGGGGCGCTCTTTTATTTTCCTTAACGCTTCATTGTTACGATTTCTACTAAACAACTCCTACGCCGCGTTAGAATTTTTTCCAAGACGAACAAAAATCTTAATCTTTGAGAGCAATTGCATTTAAATTTTCTTTTTATAGCGAAAGAGACTTTGTTTCAGCTGGATGTCCTATGATAACTTTAATTTCTTTTTAACTTTCTGCCATGAAATTGAAAAATTTTCATAAAATTGAAAAGTTATTGTTTTCAGTCCGTTTTACGAAAATCTAATTTTCATCAAATCTTGACATTTTAGGGCTTTAGAGCCCTAATCCTAAATAAGTTTGTGTGTATATGAAAATCTCATAATTTTTGGACGAATTAATCGATTAGACCGCAGTTTACGACCTAAACTTCCTAAAACGTTGAACTGATTCCGCCCGGTAGATTTTGGGGAATCTCATAAATGAAGTTTTCAAAAACGCTTTTGACGTGACAACGTCTTAAATTAGGTTGCGGCTGGGAGTCACTTATGAAAATGTAACGCTCGGTAACGTAACGATGAGTCACCGAACGAGAGAGGCCCGCCAATGCCTTGCTCTCTCCCACTCAACTATGATCGGTCTGCCGCGCGCAGCACTAGAGAATTAGTGCATAGCTTGCAAATGTATTGCAAGTTATTGTATGTATATTTGTATATAAATACGTATGTATGTAAAGGTAAAATAAAATTTGTTAATATGAAATTCAGTGCGAGATTCTTTGTATAAATTAATGTTTTAAATATAATTCTTTGTATAAATAAATGTTTTAAATTGTTACTATTATTTCATCCTTCTTCCTACTATACGAATGAATATTCACATTAAAATGATTTTACCATTCAAAGTCGTTGTCACGTAAAACTTTCGCCCGTATACCGACTTTACAGGCAACCAAATTTTTTTTTACTTTTAGACCACTCTACCGATCGATACCAAAATCTAATTAGCTCTTTTCCCTAAAAAGTTGCTTTCCCGATTTTTATGCTGTAAACTGCATAAAAATCGGTTGGTCTGTTTAAAAGATAATGTAGGAGAAAAAATATTTAAAAAGTATTTTTTTACAATATATTGTAAACTACTCTAACGACAAACTTCCAAATCTATTCAGTTGTTTTCCTTAGAAAACGAAGATCGTTGTAAAGCGTATTAAAAGCGGTTGATTTGTTGAAGAAATATTTGGTGAAAAATTTTTGCAGTGTTTTAGAAAATTGTTTAAACTACTTTCACGATAAATTTTAAAATTAAACCAGATGTTTTTTATAAAAAAACAACGTTGATCGTTGCAAAATGCATTAAAACCGGTGTATTCGTTGGAGAAATATTGTTAATGGAAAATTTGAAAACAAGTTTCGAAACATTTGAATGGATGTGAATTTGAGGATTAATGTTAGGTACTCGGTCATTTTTTTGTTTAAAAAACTGCGTGGTATGCTATAAAGCAGATTAAAATGTAACAACGCGTTCGAAATATATTGCAATCAAATATTTTTTTTTTAAATACATGGAGACATATATATTGAATCTAGCTGTCCCGCCCCCTTCGCTGGGTAATTTTTATTTATAAATAAAATGGCGAAGGATTTACGGAACATTATATATGTATAGATATTTATAACTCGAGGAGCTCAAAGAAAAATCGACAAATATTATAGCGGAATGCTTTGAGAATGGCCTGCAGGGTCAACCGTATTTCACATTTTTGTCTGTTAGCTAGGTGCTATTTTATTTCCTTTTTCGGGTTGTGGAATTTGTACTAGCAATTGTGATGTAGACTTATGTTGTATTTGGAACACATTTTGTGGGATAATGCCACAACCCACATTGGAGTTGTGAAAGGTCCTGCTCTATGTGAAGTTGAACTGTCTCCCAGTTTAGTTCCATTTGAAAGTCTCAATTCAACAGGCACTCCCTGCCTTTTATTTTGGTTAGCCAAGCATTTTGTCAAACAGCATCTAGCCCGAAGGCAAAAAGTACAAACCAATGTTTTTTCCCCGTAAATCTATTCTCATAGAATCAACATTCTCATCGAAACGGTCGACATCACCCATTACTACACATATTTATTTTACATTTATATAAGTGATGGGCAATGGGCTTACATGTTTGTCGGGTTAATGTTTATCACGTTGTTTGTTTATCACGCTGACCCAATCTAATTTTGCGATTGTCATCAATCTGTGATAATTGGAAGCAACACTGTTGTCATGCCACTTAGCAACAATTATTTCTTGTAATGCTTTAACTAGGCACGTTAGCGAAGAAAACAAAAATATTTATGAATAAAACGATTTATTGTAAAAATCACATTAACAATAATAAATGTGTAATTATAAAACAACCATAAAGACCCACACATACACATTTACGTAATCGCACTTAAATTCCATACATTGATACGTTTATAGGAACTACAATCGAAATAGCATCATCAAAATCGAACTAGGGTAAACATATGAAAGATGTATGTATATAGATATTGAAGATTAAAATACACGAAAAGCATGCGTTGGCTTATATTATTTATACAACAATCACAAATGTTTTACAATATATAGCGCTATTAGAAAGAATCAGGCCAGTTTTTGATCATCTAGTGAACAATGAAATTGTTTCAATAAAGCATATTATTTACGGGTACTTATTCAAAATTTACAAATGAATTATACAACTGACATATCCAATAATAAACAATGCGTTTGCCCCTTGGCTACGAAACTAATAATTTGAAACCTTAAAGTATAAAAAGGATTTAACTTAAAAGTCTTACACACTACTTTCAAACTAATATCGATATAATTAAGTATAATAAATGCCTTTTGACAACGACCATAGAATACAGACCGCGAGCGCGTTCAGTGTGTCTTAAATGGCTTCTGTCCACCTCTTGTCTACGAGCGATTGACGCGATCATCGACCTCTTGGCAATCACATGCACGCATATCGTATACAAAAAAAAAAATAGTTGATATAATAACAGGTAATAATTATTATGTGTATTATTACAGTTGAATTATAAAATTTATTTATGTCTTTATGCGCTATGTTTTCATTTCGAATGAAATATTTTTAAAGTTACATTTTAAATTTTCATAGTATTTTATTAATTATGACATATTTAAGGCGCTTTCCACAATATTTGTTAATTTATATAGTTCAAACATTTTTTATACCTTTATAGTTCATAAAGTTAAGATTAAAACTTTAGTTGTCATAGAAGTAGTTGATATGTTTATTGTATTTAAATATCCTTAGAATTTACTAGACATTAATATGTGTCAATACATCTAAACACAGTGTTTAATAACTTCAGTAAATGGACTTTTTTAAGACGCGAGTAATGATTAAATTCTATATAAGCTAATTTGATTTTGATCATAATTTAAGATTACAGATTACACAAAATTTTCATTACCTAAAAACGGCACAATATATTTTTTACTATCTATGGCGTCTTTTACCGTGGTGACACAAATAGGTTTCGATAGGCGGTCGTATTCGTTTATGTCTGTGCCTGTTAAGTTCTTAACACAGAATAGACCTAAGATGGAAAGGAATATAAATTGTGAAAATAATTATTAAATATTTATATTCTGTTAATGGATAATTAAGAAAATTTAATTAAACGCTATGATACCATTTAAGTAATAAAATTTAGAGTTCAACTGGTACTTGGAATAGGTACAATAAGTATGGAATGTTTTAGTTATAATTTCTAATAATAATTTATATTGTTTGTTTGAATCACAGAAAAGGATATATGACCGAAAACAGATAATTATTGGCAACGATGGAAATTCGAAACATTTTGTAATTCGAATGACTTATGAAGGTTCCGATTATAAATGCTCGATATGTATGATTTTTATTCAGGTCATACGTCCTTTTCGTTTTCTAGGGGCACAGGCGTAAACACGAAAACTGTATCATCGAGCCAATAGTAAGACTGTGCGAAGTCACCTTCGCATAAGTATGGGACACGTGTCCAGGCCTGTAGCGACCAACCGCTCGCCTCCATCCACTGTACGAAGGAGCAGGCCTGCTCCTCAACAGTTGTACCTTCTATCGGTAGACGTTCTTCTGGTTTATGGTCTGGTGTAGCTACAAATACAAACAAAAATAATAGTAAATGAATTTGTAAATTTTGTTGCAAACATCAAATATTTTTCTATACGAATTTGGTTTGGATAAAATGTCATTAATCCATGTATTTGATTTTTCTTTATTCATATAGACCATACAGTACATGTTTCGACACTAATTAAAAATTAATATAAAAATATGAAAGTTTCAGAATAGTGACACAAATACTTGAATGTAGTTTCATGTTTTTCTTATATTCTAAGTGTTGACTAAAAAAAAATACTTAGGTAGTGTTTAATTTGTTAAGAGAAATTTATGCATTGTAAGGTGAATTATGCATCATGTAAGCACGTTTAAATGGGGGATTACATTTTTGTTGTATTTTTGTTGACAAAGGGGGGAGAGGATATTCTAAATAAATTTTACGGAGGATTACAAAACAACGAAAACGTTTTCAAAACACTATTTATAATTTAAATTATATTTTTATACATAAATATTATTAATACTATTTTTCTTTGGTGATATTATTTTATTATGTTTCATATTAGAAATGAATTAATGTTTCGAGAATTGATGTAACTCTACACTGTTAAGTGTAATAGTTTTTTAAAGTGGACCGACTTTAAATTCAGAAAACCTCAGACGTCATTTCCATATTTAATTTAATGAGTTTTAATAAATTATTACATACGATCACGATTTCTTATATCGCTTATATACGTTTACTAAAATTACTGAAAATTTGCGTACATAATACTTGAACGCTACTAGAGTAGACGCACCATAAAGAAGTTTTATTAAAATGTATTATATCTATGCAAAAATATGCAATTAACTAGAAAAAAAAAATAAAACTTTGTGAAACTTCGTAGTAATTAACAAAAAAGAAAAATTTACTAAAATGTCTATAACCTCGGTAGATGGAAAAATCTCCAGTAGGTGGACATCGATACCAATAGATGAACACTTCTCACTAACGATATTTTTACCTATTATTCACATAAAAATACTAAATTTATTAAATTCCTTCAATAAAAATTATAGCTCAACAGAATTAACAGAAAAATGAATTTAAATTTAAAATTATTGGATAATAATTTTAAAAACATATAAGAAATTAATTTTATTATTTTTGAAACCTTTCGTATATTTTCTACGCGATTTTCCTTTTCGGCTGTTAAATTAGTCTTCGGACCTTTCTTACAAAAGCTTTACTCTTGTATTTTGAACGTAGAGTTTATTTTGGAATACTATATTTTTTTGCAGTCGCCGTTACACTGTTATCGTCGTGGACATTTTAAATGCACTTTATAATTTTCTTTTGATCAGTCATCTATAAGAGCAAAAGTTAAAAATGAGTTTATGTTGATAAACATTTTTAACAAGTAAAATTTAATAAAATAAGAAAACTTACCAGATAAATGTTCATCTATTGGACATAGGTTAGAAATATGGCACCAATAGATTGACTTTAAATTATCTGATATTTTTCGATTTCATTATTTTATTATCATATTTATAGTTTTGTTAGTGAAATACAAGCATATTCATACATACATACATACATACCTTTTTTTTTCCTTTTTTTTTATAACAGTAATAACAAACAACGTTCACCGATTATGTGTCACACGTGTACTAGCGGCGGTGCTATTGAAGCGAAAATTCGTCATGTCGAATTTAAATACTTTTTAAATTATTATTATAAGTATAAAGATAAAAAAAATATTTTACGCAGTCAGAATCATATATGGTTATAGAGAATATATAATTTTTTATTTTTGTTCTTAAATTTATGTAATTACATTTGGAAATAATATTTGTTCATCTATTGGGGGGTGTCCGTCTACAGGTGTACTCGTCAGGAGCGCTGGCGGCGTATGAAGTACGACTTTGAGCTTATTTTTCTATGTATCAATTGACCCACATATCTGCCGATTAAATATATGCCAGAATAGATATCCATATATAATTCATAAAAAAAATCTTCTATGAACCCCACCCTTGGTTTTTGTACATTAACATATTTTCTCGGGATGTTTTCTCGCTTATTACTTAACCCATCAAAGAGTACTCTATTATCAACTTATTAAGCTTAATCTTAAATATCTATTTAAGATTAAGCTATTCTCACACACGCGTGAAGTAATAGTTTTTGATGTTGAGTTCCATCCAATGAGTGCGAGTTCCGATGGCTTACTCCTCTCCATCACCCCACTTCCCCTGCACCGATTCATTCCCCCTCCATCAGATATCCTGTTGCTACCCAAGAGATCATCAACGCATTAGCAATTTCTCTGCGGTTGCCATTGTGCACTTTCATATGTTTCAGTGTTTTCATAATTTCATTTTCATTTTCATCATCAATCGTATATTCAGATGCAGTAACATCGCCATCTGCAACTGTATCCTCACATGCAGAACCACTTACGAAATAATTCTTCCAGCGTTCTTTCATATGATTTCCTCAATTCAGTAAACATACATTATCGTCTCTAATTACATTAATACACGAAGTCTCGGAATCATTCCGGGCCTTTTTCTCCACCAAAAAGTAACTGGGATGATATATGTTGTTTAACATAACTTTTGTCAAACATTTGAACAGAGGTAGGCAAAACAGAAAAAAATGCACACCCCCACCTCTACATTATTATCATAAATAATAAAATATTTATAAATATACGAATTTAGTATACTATAGTTTTTCGCCAAAATATAAAAGACATGCAGACACATTCATTTTATCATTACCATGTCTTTCAAAATCATTTTTCATATTATCTCTATCATCACGCGTTTGTGGATTCTCTTTCAATGCATTTTGTATTGACTATTTATTATGGATCCTAGTAAGCTAAATATCGAAAGTGAACACTGTCCGCGAAATCTGCACATATAGAAAACAAAAAAAATGGGCGACCAAAAAAAAAATACAAAACCTGCCTTCCTCGAGGCATAAAAATCAAAATATTTACAAATGTCCAGTTACTACTCGCGGATCATTTGGGGATGAGTTTGATTGTGTACAGTACAACGCCCTAATCTGCCGCTCTGAATTAAATTCAGTATTTTTAAAATTAAATTCTCTATTTTAGGTCATTGCGACGCTTTCGTAACTAACTTCGCAGCGGCAGAGTTTCGTGCGTTGTCAATACAATGCGCAACTTACAAATTCCGTACAAATTCCATACACATAAATGTTCAGTAATATTTATGTGTATGGAATTGTACAGAATAGTATACAAATAAAAAAATAGGAAATAAAATTAAAAAGCAATTCAGTATTTTGTTTTTCTTGAAAAACGGAATGTGCATAAGATGAATGATTGTTAATAAGGATTTGTTAAGTACTTCTATTGAATTATTTCACATTCTAATCCAAAAACATTATTCAATTACTTTAATAGCCATAGAGATGCATATTACAGAGACAGCATTTAAAACACTTTATGGCCCTATTTTATTTGAATTACTTTATCTAATTCACGTAACTGACATTAGCGAGAAGCCATGCTTCATAGTGATCAGTTGTGTGATCACAAATAAATGCCACTAAATAAATAGAATTACATATTAGCAACCAGCAACATTGTTCAATATAAGTACAAAAGGTACGAATATTATTTCAGATTATTTCTAAAGTGGAAATTCATTTTAAAAGTATTTTTATGTTTAAAGAGAATTAAAAAAAAAGCACGGATGAGGACCTTGATCAATATTGACTTTTTGTGTTTATGAATCTGTTACAAAAAATCATAACACTTATTGTGTTATACCTATGGCAACGTCTAAAACTAAATGTGAAAATGCTATTTGTCAACACTTAGTCGGTGAAAAGTTCAAATCATAGATTTCCATGTGAAAGGCGCGTTTCTTTTCTTCGTTAGTCCCACAATATCGAGTCTGATTTTCATGATATATTTAGTAAAATATTTCTACAGCAATCACCTTCAACGTAAGGCTTGTATGGTAGCACCAAGGCAATGAGAAGGCGCATCTTGGCGTGCGGCCGCGTCAGCATGGCGGCACGCGCCTGTCTCAGCATGCTCTTAGGCCGGATGCATCGGTCCAGGAGGTTTAGCATGCTCACACATGAAAAGTCTTCGGATGAGCGCCACCATTCGTCAGCGTCTAGAATTCTGGAGACAGTTGGTGTTTTATTAGACGGCTATTGAATTAATATTATTTTCGAAATAAATAACAGAGATCAATATGCCTATAATAAAAATATATGATCGCTTTAAATAATATCAAATATTCTTAAATTTTGCATATTTTGCAATAGGTGCAAGTATTTCGGATATATTCACGGTTGGTTGTACCAAAAGTAAAAAACGTAAAAGTAAACCGTAAGATTTGACAGATTATGTTTAGAAAAGTCGTAAAATCTTATGGATTGTGTTTACGAACTGTTTTTCGCCGTACAGCCTCGATTTAGCACCCAACGATTTCTGTTTATTCACAAGCGTGAAGAATAGATTACGTGGTCAACGTTTTTCTAACCGCGAAGAGGCCGTTGATGCGTTAAAAATGCACGTTTTGGAGATACCTCAAATCAGAATGGAAAAAGACCTATAAAAATTGATTTCAGCATATGCAAAAGTGCATCTCATCATCATGGCGAATATATTGAAAAGCAATAAAACGATATTAAATGATAGATCTTTGTTTCTTTTTTGATATTTCGGACACATAAATAGCAGCCCTCGTACACAAGTCTTATCTAGGTATTGTATTTATTTCTAGTATAAAGATATACTATACATTACACTTGAATTTATTAAATTGCGAGCAATATCTCGATCTTCGAATT
The DNA here is from genome assembly GCA_005406025.1 of Eumeta japonica. NCBI lineage: Eukaryota > Metazoa > Arthropoda > Insecta > Lepidoptera > Psychidae > Eumeta > Eumeta japonica. Next base: position 309,112 of record BGZK01000607.1, on the reverse strand, counting down.
GTGAAGGAATGAAATCAGTGTACATAAATTTATACTCAATCTAAGCTCGTAATAATTTTGTGTGAAAAATACAATAAATTATGCTGATCTTATCAAAAGTGGACGTGGAAGGTACTTATATTGGTGGTCAAGAACAGTGAAGAAAGGCAGTTTGAAAATTCCTCGTTACGGTCATTAGGTAATTGAACACTATTGAACATTCGATAAAAATTTCAGTTGATGTGTTGTCGAGACCAGGTTTCCTAACTTCATGCCAACAACAAATACGTATGAAAGTTAGAGAGTTAGGTATGAGACCTGCTGTCAGTGGCACAAATGGTGCTGTAAATGCACAACCAGCACCCACAGGTAATGAGTTTATTTTACTATATTATTAAAGTTTTTTTATATTAAAATTATTCAACGAATAGCCCTAAATACCGAACTAAGTTGGCCGAATTTATCGTCATTTCTAATCAAGTCTTCCATAGTCTTTGAAAATTCATATAGTGTTTAGCAACTCTAAAACACTCAAATTCAAAATATGAAGGAATTTTACGTCTGTCTGTTACTGTGTTTCAGAAAAAATGACGGGTGATGGCAACTTATAACATTAATACCAACTCTTACTGGGAATGGTAAAATGTTGCTTTATACTTCTATATGGTAATTACAAAAAAATGGTGGCACATAAAATTGTTTGTTTTTGTTTCTTCGTGTCTTGCCTTTTTATATTTCTACATATAGCTGTATTAGTTTTATGTAAAAAAACATGAGACAAACAATTTGGAGAGAAAATACTGAAATTGAATACTGACGTGTATCCTTTAGAAGAGAGTACATTGCGCATGCTCGCCGATATTTCTGTAGCATATTTTCTCTCAAAGAGATGTGCGAACCGACCGCTGACCGCCCCGTCGCCCGCGCCCAAGTCCAGCAGCGCGCCGTGCTGGTTCTCCGGCGCGCCTTCTACGCACAGTAGGCGCTGGGCTTGTGCCCCGGACAAGACGAACATCGAACCCCGACCCAACCACCTGGAACAGTTGCAAAGTAATAATGATTTAAGAATAGTTTACATAATAACAATATACAATTTTCAAGGATGATGGAACTGCATATATATCAAAAATGGAAAATATAATAAGAGCACTGTGTCGTAAAACTAATTCATTTTATGTAAAGTTAGTATGTGTGTACGACTTTAATGTGAACGACATAGTACACGTCGTACACATTAAAGAAAGTACAGCGGTAAAAGTCTAGTTCTTTTAATTTTTAAAATATCTACTTTATTTATGTTCATTTACGATCATCAATGATGATCGCCATTGGGTGTGAATAATCTACTGAAGTAGAAAGTAATAGTCAAATGGATATCTTAATCTACATGTATATAAAAATTGATAATGGCATAATAAATATATCATAGATTGGTAAACTGTGACATCGTTTGAGCTATCATCACGAAAGTTGGCAAGTTTAAGAGATTTTTTTTCATGGAGATGGTTTTTGTGCTGTTCAATTTGTTGTAACTCATCACTAAATGGTACTACGGCGCATCAACTTCCACACCGTTCAATTAATGTCCATGAAATTTGGTATACAAAGTTAGTGGCGACTCGACGTATTCCTTGGAGGTAATGGTAGACATAATTTCCTATCGAAATAAACATATTAAATCTAATGCAAACTCAGCTCATTTTCGAGATATTTCACATTTTTATAATTTCTGCCTCTTATTACTCTAACAATAAATTCTTTAGGTTAACATTATTATTACTTTTTTTTTTAGTTTAAATTGAAAGTTTAGAAAATACTGATATTGGTTTAATCAAACATTGTTTCAAAACCTTTTTGTTTAAATATCTATGGTACTTATTTCTAAAAATTATTACTACAGTTTGTGTCAAAATTTTTTTAAAAATATATTTATTTAATAAGCTTTTTTACGAAGTATTAATTTGTAAAAACTATCTTTTGCTTATGGAAGTAATAATGCTGCACGCTACGCGCGGGCAATCTCAGTGCTGTAAAATTACAGTATTATTTTTATTTCAAATTAGATATTAAAATATGATTCTCCATTTCTGATGCAAGCTAAGAGCTCATTTACATATTTCAGTTTTAGTAATTCTAAGGTTTTCTCTTATTACATCAGCTGTTTATTATACCTATTCTGTTTATTAACTATTCTCTGGAGATTATTTCTTTTGCATATACCAATTGCTTCATATGCCCCCAATATGAAAATAGACTGGTATCAGACCGTGAGATCTAGCAAGCCATGGTTAATCTTTCTATCCGTTGGGACACGGCTGTGAGGCCATTGTCGAACAAATGTGTTGCCGACCCAAACGTTCATGCAATTTGTTTTTTGAAAATTCTGCCTTGTGAAACGTGGCCGTCGTAGATGTCACGTTGGACATTGATTAAAGCTCTACATGAACCCGGACAATATTCTCGCGTTATCAATTACACTGTAACCCGCCACTAAATGGCGCTGCAGCGCATCAATTTCTGCACTGTTCAACTGATTGCCAATAAAATTGGTATAGGTAAATATATGAACATAATTTCGCGTTATATGTTTTTTTTTTACTTTCACGAAACATTATATCTGAGATCCTATATATAGTAATAGTCGTGGCACAACTATATATAGTGCGGTAATAATAGTGTAATTATCTACTAGCGCTGATAAATAACTGATGCGACAGAGGTTCTGCGGGCGAACAGCAATTACCGGGGATAAAACACAAAGCGCGCTGGAGGCTACGGCGCGCCGGATAACCTCCGTAGCGGGCTGAGCGCGCGAACCGTGTGCCCTGGGGCTGCGACGAGGACGTCTTCATCGCGCGGCGGCGCGGCCGGCGCTGGCGGTGCGGCGGACAAAAGTGGATAATGAGTGGTAAATCCGTCGGTTATTAGCCGTTCGGCTGAGGCGCCGGCGATCAGAGATCGATTCAGGCGCGTCTTACACGACCGGAGGGATAATCAGCGTACAGTACCGGGGCTGTTATTAGTCTTAGTACCATATATCACACGTCGCAGCAAATCACCGCAGCCCGGGGCCCGCCGCAATGGGCGGTTAAGCTACTTTCATTTATTGTTTTTAAATAATTCTCAAAATGTTCTTATTTTGTACGACAACACGACTCTGCATGCGTGGTATGCACTTGATGCTCAAACTATCGGCATACAGTGTAATAAGAGAGTGGCGTATGCTCATTTTTTAATGAATATCGCCTGTATATAAAGTTCAGGTGAATTTGGATATGTATGTACATCAATAAACACAGAATGATACTTTGCTGGTCGGTGCGTACGGGTTATACAAGCAAATAAGCTGAGCACACCTTAAAGTCTCATACATATGTATGTATGAGACTATAAGGTGTGCTCAGCTTATTTATTAAATGATAAATTAATATAACTCGTAAAAGATCATGCCCTTATTATTTTTTTATTTTATTCTAGCAATTATTGGGATTTTTGAAAATTAACTTAAGCGCGATAATTCATCACAGGCGTTGAAAACGCCGAGTTAGCGCCGCTTGCGGTCGAAAGCACAACAAACCAATGCTTATATTTCACATATATAGCTGTAATTTTATCAGTGTGTAGGTTAGGTAGGTAGGTAGCAACAAGGTATCTGTGTGCATGAGAATGTATACGAATGTATAGATTTTGGAGACAGCTTTTTTATGTTCCGTTCTGCGGTATCGTAATTACAAAGAGTTTTTTTACCATTTTGTAATAGTTGTCTTTCTTAGGACAAGTGATTGACTGTCTTTATGTAATTATTTAATAAATTTACTGTAAAAAAAAAAAATAAAATACACCCGTGCTGGCGAATTGTTTTTCAATAAATTAAAATCTACCACTTTTTGACGTTATTTTTTCAGGAGACGATTAAATAGATTGTGAATGGGAATATGAATTTAATTTATTTCTAAATTTATTTTCCGCAATATTTTCTGAGACAGACATTTCGTATAAAAATAATTAGAAAAATACTAGTGGCATTGTTTACTGAGATCGGATATTGAAAAGAGGTGTGAAATTTTCGCAGAACTGTACAGAACTAAATTTGATATCAATTATAATTGTTTTGAAATCCAATTGCCGACCGACCTAAAAGAAAAAGCGGTATTGATAACATTTAACGGTGTTACAAGCGCACGTTTAGCGAGATCATAGACAATTATTTGAAGGAGTGTCGTAGTCCTAACAAAAAATTAAACGTTTTGAAGTTTGTTAAAACTTTCTTCCTAATATAGGTATGAATTTTCCAGAGGAATCTGTCGTACAGTAAGAGTCGGCTACGTGAGCTCGGACCGAAGGGTGGTCACAGGGGTTACGATTCCTCCCAAAATTACACCTCACTGGTACATCTTCAAATTGACACACTTCTGGAAGATGGAGAATTTGTAGAAATTTTAAAAACTTATAAGTAAAAAAACAAGGAAACCAAAAATAGGCATTTAAAACAATTTAAATAGATGCGCGAAGAATGTTGATTTGAAAGTCGAGTCCTTACGTAGGACCAGGGAGATGTAATTCTCAAAGACATTTCCAATAAAATAAAACAAAGTAACTTCACTATGCCATCCATACTTTTTGGATAAACAATTTCTTGTTTTTTGTCTGTAAACACTATCACCCAATAAACTATCTATAATATTATTTGGAACACTATTAATTCTTGTTTTAACTATCTACAAGTGTCAAAATGAAAGGAAATAAAATTGATTCTTGATTCATATGCAGGTAATAAATTCTAATTTGTTCATTACTCCAGCGGCGTGACCCCCCTCCCAATATTAAGCTATGACTGCATTTAAAAGTAGAGTAGGTGGTCACCGTCGGTGGACCAACAACAGTAACAATGACAAACCTTGATACTTGTTTTAACTTTGCATACACTGTCATTGTGCATGGGACTGGTTAATCGTATTGCTTGAAAGTGTTTCGATTCAATTCAATTAAATTGAAATTCATTTGAAATACATCACAATGCTTCAAGAATTTACATTTTACTATTTAGTTACTTAAATTTACCACTTCATCACTTGTTCAGAAGGCAGCTTTTTTCTTAAGACGTACGACAAGAAACTTGAGTTTAGCTTTTTTTAACTTCAAATACATTATGTTCATGTAATCAAACATATAAATTTTTTTAACCTAAAGAAACAAACCCGCTATAAGTCAAGCTGGTTATGTTTATGAATATTTGTTCTCAAAATATTCACAAAATGTGTAATACCCCAATCATGCTTTTTTTTCTTATATACATTTGCATACAAATTATTAACACTGCAGTCTAATGATATTAATGCTACTGTGAGTATTATTCAGAAAACATGCCATTCTTTTTCAGTACAGAGTGACTTGTAATTGGAGTCCTTTATGGATGTTGATTATTCTAGAAGAGTGCAACAAGAATATTATATCTCAGCGTGGTTAACAGTGGGCCAGGGTGCGAGGTGCGAATTGTGTCGCAGTCGTGTGGGACGGCGGGGTGAGTGCGGGCGAGGGGGTGGCGGGCGCGAGCGGCCGGAGGCGTCGTATCGCGATTGCATCGGAGAGCAAACAAGCGGCGGCGGCGGGCGCCACCCGCGCCCCGCCGAATAAGCGCCCCCGCTCAAATCATATTACCGCCCGCGCCCCGCGACGGGCACCGCCGCCCATCCGCCACCCGCAGCCGCCCGCACCCGCGCGCCGCTCCACACACGTCATTTGAGTGCGCGTCGCCATGGCGACGGCCCGGGCCGTGCATGATATTAGTACGTGTGTGGCTCATCTCGGGCCCGTTTAAACTTGACGCCGCCGAGCCGCCCGCCCCCGACCGCCAGCCGAGTTCGGCCCGACCCCTGACCCCCGGTAGGGAAATTAAAACCATCCTCAAACCGGAAGTCGCTATGGACCCTTCACGTACCACTACCTTACGTCCTGACATCTAGTTATAATTCTTTAACAGACATGTGCCAATTTGTCCATGTGTTCATTAGTAGATAAGATTTTTTTTTGTTTTTAAACGAAAAACTGCAGTAAAAAGTCATACCTAGTCGACCATCAACTTTTATTTTGATTAAACAGGTTTAGATACCATTCACAGTCAAAATATTCGTATTTTTTAACAATGAATATAAAGTTATGCTTAGGTTTATACCATATACATTAGCTATTCCCTTTACTAATAACCATTAATCAAATGTGTGATTTCTCTCGTAAAACAATTCCTATATCGTTAATTATTATAATTTTAAAACGTTGCCTCTTTATAATCCACTGACATTCTAAATTAAAAGTAACTTGAATTTGTTATCAAAAAATGTTACGGGAGTATATCTCTGAAGTATAAAATTTGGTTTTTGGGATATATCGTGTAAGCAATTACAAGTTTGAATTATTTTCTAATGCGACATTATAAATAAAGGAAAAGAATGTAATGGACTGATGGTATTCTAGTGACTTTCAATTAAAAAAAACCTTTTGCTAACTAAATATTGTAAATATGCAATCACAATTTATTGTTATTGAAATTTTTTCATAAGAAAAATGAATAAAAGTTTTTATTCATTTTAAATTTTAATAAAGTTCCATATATATAATTTGGGTGCAGTAAATGTCAAGGATATGCTCTATACATATAACTTATTGCTGTGTCCTCTGCGAGCAAATATTAATATTAATGTACCTATTTTTATAGTCATTTCGAGTTACGCTAAATGATAAACAAACTTGCTTTCTCCCGCAGCTACGCTCGCCGCTGTATGAACAAAAAATTAATTTCTTTTTGAATTCAGCAACCTTTCCGCCAATCATGATCCCGATTTTTCTCGATCTCGCTTGTGTCGTGACCCGTCTCCGATGTCGATCCCGACTTTGCCTTCTATTCCAATGGCAGTTCTGCTTTCGATTTTAATCCACGTCTCGATCTCGTCTCCGAACTCGATCTCACTCACGGTTCTGATATCGGTCCAGTTCTAGATAAATAACCAGTTCCCTTTTTGGATTGATATATAGAATATATCACTCGTTAATACACCTACAGGCGTTAAACTATAATTTGAACTTAAAATTAATGAAATTCGCACCATTTTCACATACCATTTCATCCGTGTTGAAGTTGGATTTTCAATAAAAAAAAACACGGAAAGCGCGTTTATTACGATTTATTAAGATTTCATAAAAACCTCATATACAATTTTATATGACCCTAACTTAAAAAAAATAAGGGTACCTACTCTTGTAATAGTTTACGACCCCCACTTTTACACACTTTGCGGTTTATTTTTTTTAAATTTCGAAGTACATGTTATTTTATTTGAAAAAAAAAAGCCCGATTATCAATTACCATGACTCGTAACTTCAATACTCACGGTACTTTCGTACAAACTTTTACTTTTTCCATCTCCCTTCAACCCCTTAAGGATAGGGTTGCTAAAAACCACTTCTTAGTGTTTGCTCATATTACAGAAGTACTTAACCTTTGTGCGAAATTTCATATTTCTAGATGCACGACCGAAAAGGCTTTCGGCTGTGCATTGATCCATTCAGTCAGTTTCTCCTTTTTTAGATTAAAAATTAGTGTGGCAAAAAGTTTTCTTATATGTTGGCTTCAGCATCAGCTCGAGATGATAACAATAACGCGTTGTTGTCAACGTGCAAAAACAGGTGCTGCAGTTAGGATAAAAAAAAGATGATAGACGTTGATTAGGTATTTTAATTAGGGCAAGGGCGTATAACTAATTATTGTTACCCATAAACACGACACGTGGATAATTTCACGACCTCGACGCAAAAAGTCATCGGGACTATAAGATAGATTAATAGATCGAAATATGACCGTCTGTATACCTTTAGGTGATAGAAGTGTTTTTCTATGCAAAGTAGAACCTACTGCAATTAAAGATTAGCAAACGATTGTGTACAGATGTAACCTAATTCTTTTTTTTTGTAATCTACTTTTTACCTAGTTCAAGAAGGCATTGTCGCTTCAGCGCACATCATTAAGGCGCGTTCCGAATAAGCCCACCACCCACTCCCGCGTCTCCGACTCCCGACCCTTCCCACTGTAACCGCACGCTGTATCTATACTAAGTGTAACGAAACGTAAACAAAATATAACGTATTTTATTAGATACACTTATCTATTTCACAAAAATTGAACGGTGTCACTGTAGTCCACATTTGTATTGTTTATACACATTCGTTGCTTTGTTTAATACGGGATAATCGAAAAAGCGGTTGTCGTTCTCAAATGACGATAGAAACAAAGTTATCATGTCGCAGCCGATAGAATGGTATCAGTGACAAAAGCTAAAGTGATTAGTTACAACTAACGGAGAGGCCGCGACTAAAATATATAAACAATAACAGCCAGAGTTAAAACGTTTTAGTGTCAAGAGTGGGCCCATAAACCGTTGACACGCACCCGTAAAATATTAACGACGCCTACAAGAAAAATGACGTCTATCAACGTACCGATTTTCGGTCGCGAGGACGCGCTACAAATAATGGCGGGCCCGAATTTATACGCGAACCCGAATTGCCCCGATTGAATATTTTACCAGCCCACGAACGCCTCCGACGATATTTTTCTATTACACCGACCATTTTTACTATCAACTGCTTAGTTCCCCTTTCATAATATTCGCGCAGGCCGGCGCGCACCGATTAAGCTAACGTTTAGAACATTATATAAATTTATACACGGGACATTCTAAGTTTTCGTCTCGAAAGGATCAAGATCTAGTTACTTACCGATGAAAGCTGTAGTAAAAAAAAAAGGCGTCCGAGTTGTTAGGTTTCGTTTAACATTGATAAAATTTCTGTTGCCGATCGACATGGATACTTATAGATTCCGATTTCGAAATACTCTTAAAATCTATTTGAATTTTACACAATAAACTTACTAAATGTCATTGGTGATTTCTAATAGATTTCAAATTCGAAGAATATGACATAGAAAAAAAATCGATTGTCAAAGTTACATGGTCTGTGCTTTGCCTTTAAAATCGACTGATTTGTTTTTTTTTGTATTCATATCATTCTGCATATATGCTATTCTACCAAAAATCTGTTTTTACAAGTGGAAATTGCAAAAAAAAAAAAAAAATTTAAAACTCCATAAACGAGGGTGAGTGCCTAAATATTTTTCGAGGTACACTAAGGGTATAATTATACCTGAGGTCATTCATTCGATTAAAGTTTGAGCAACGATATATACTTTTAATACTGAACCCATTCCTTGGAAAGTTAGTCATTTGCCTTATGTCATCTTCTTGAAGCAAGGCAGCAATAGGCTGAGTGTACTCGAAACCTGATGTTCACAGAATTTCCATTTAAAGCGCCATAGTTAATATTATTTGGAACCGACAACTTCGTGCGAAACATCTCAATCGGTCTATATGAGAGAGCTTTGTGTGCAATTATAAAGCTTCTTTGTGTAGAAAATAATATTTGAGCAAAATTTACACCTCTCAATACATTGACGGTAGATAAATTACTACAGGATCAGAGGCGAGCCTCCACCATTGACATCCTCGAAGCCACGACAAAACAATCGATAGAAACAATGAGTACTGTCGCGGTGTGGCGGTACATCGAACCAAGGTGGCCGATGCGCGCACCTCGTTAGCAGGGCCATGGCGATTGGCTGAGCGCGCTGGGGCGGGGCAAGCAACATACTGCGCGCACGCAACTATAACACCTTGCCACCAAAACAATAAAATAAAAGTTAATTAAAACTGACGACTTATGAGAATGCTCTCAGAGGTTTTTTTTTGTGGTGAAAAGTTTAGATTCCAGATTTCTGTGTATTACACGGCGTGAAAGTAAAACAGTAAACACCTTAACCGCCGAACCGTATATAGTTTGACACCTGACAATATATTAATATTAACGTATTTATTCAGCATGGTACTTTTTCAATTGTATTAGAAGTTCCAGTTAGAGGATTATTTAGTTTACTTTGACACTTTTTAAAGGAATTTTAGACATCAAGATCCAGTAACAATAATAAAAGACTACGAAAAATAAAATGTATAAATTGAATTAAAATTAAATTGAGTTCAATTTATGTAATATTTTAAGAAGCTAATATATATGTAAAGTAATCCATATGAAGGTCCTTCGAAAACAATGAATTTCACTGAAAAATCTCAAAAAAACTATAGACCAAAAGTCAACCAAATGGTCGACCAATTAGTCTAGATTATAGATACCCTTGTCAGTCTCCAGATCTGTATGCAATTATTCTGGCGTGCGTCAGTTTATAAAATGTGTCTGTAAACTTTTTCAAAGACAACATTTTAACACAAACTGTAATATTTTATAGCTAATTTGTATCTATAGATAACATTGATAAAATATATATTTGGTATTTTGATTGTTGCATTGCAATTTGAATAGTGTTTTTTTCATTGCATTTGCATGTATATGTAGTGCACATCCATTCGCTTAACCTGCACGTATGGCGGCGTGATTTGGTTTAGAGGTGTCATCGTGAACATTTTGTTGTATTATTTAATTGAACAATTTGTTACTTATGTTTAAGTACGTAAAATTCTCTTAATTCTGACTGTACACGTATACGTTGTCGCCGATAGTCATTTTGAAGCCGGCGCTCACATAATGATTATTTAGGTAGATCCGTACCATTTGTCTGACGTGTCTATCAATGTTCAATATTTAAAATTTCCTGATCAGGTTTTGTGATGGATGAAATTACAACTTCATTGAGATCTGTGCCTATTATTATCTGCGTAGCCTTACCCGCTGTGAAATTGTGTGGATACGCGGATGTTGTGACTCTTCTTGATCGAGACGTGCGCGTGTTTCACGCATTCGGACACTGTGATCAATTTCACTGAAGCGATGGATCTATGTAAAAAACAAAGCAGATAACCTTTATCTGCCTCGTCTAAAAGGGAAGATGCAATTGCTTGTCTTTACTCATTTTCGAAAGTAGTCTATAACTAAGGCCAAACCACGACGAAATTATTGGGGAATTTGCTATATTTTTAGTGGTCGGAGGTTCATTGCGGTGCACAAATCTCCCCGTAGATATTTACGACGAATAATGTTGAGCCATTTGTGACCTTTTGCGGATTGCGATCGGTGTCATACAATCATTACACCTGAAGATTGTCCGTAAAATCCTTCTAAATCAGTGGGCCAACGGTATATATAGCGCGTAAGTTTTGAATGTCGGATTCTTAGAATAAAAAAATACGGAATTCAGATTATGGTTAGACATTATTTTAATTTTTTTTTTAATCCATAAAGTAAAAATGAGATGTAAGTTGTTTTGCATGAGGATATTCGCCATTTGATGTGTATATATACATCAGTATTTAATTTAATTTGTATAATACATTTTAAAAATAATAGGCATGTATTCCATGTTTTTCCATTATGAAGATATGACCAATGAATTACTGAAAAAGAAAACAGTGAATTTTAACTCAAATCAAACAAAACTACTTGTTTCGTGCTTCGGGGAACATGGTAAGTAGTCAGTCTCAGAAGTGTTACTAACGCCATCTGACGAATATTGTAAAAATAATAAGGCACTGCATAGATCGATGTGTGATCTTTTGTTACCATTTATTAAAAAATAATCAATGTGATTACTTCTAAAACGTTAACTTATAAAATCGCTGGACGATTTTTAGATGATAAATATATAGATAATAAATAGTAAATATATGCGTGGTTTAATGCGTGATTTTTTTTTAGTTTTAATTAGAATGTAATGAAACTCAGATTAACTAGCATTAAGTTAATGCTGTGTGTATCGTGGGATTGGAAGGGCTATTATTCATTATGTGCTTTTTACCGCCGAGAAAAATCATCAATTTGGATCTCTTCTGCCAATACCTGATCAGACTTAAGCAAAAAGCCAAGAAAAAACGACTGGAATTATCAATGGAAAGGTTGCGGTTTTTCATCATAATAACGTCAGACCAAACACATCTTTAGCCACTCAGCAAATATCGAGAGAGTTTGGTTGGGGAATGATAATGCATCCATCATATAGCCCTGACCTTGCACTCTTACATTTTCACTTGTTTCGGTCTCTTCAGAATTCTTTAGGTGGTGTCAGGTTAACATCGAGAGAGGACTGTCAAAACTACTTGCCTCAGGTTTTTGATCACAAGTCCCAAAATTTCTTCGGGTATGGGATTATGTCACTATGTACTTACAAAATGGCAACAAGTCGTTGAATGAAATAGCGAAATGTTTATATTATAATTAAATGTAAATAAAATATGATGAAAAATTATCTTGAATTAGTATGTGAAAAAAAAAATTTCTTCCATCTTATATATAGAATTAATATTTTAGACGCTTGCCTGCAACATGCATTAACATGCAGCATGCAACCCACCGCTGACCCTCGAATCTGCCTCTCCACTACGAATCTCTATCCAAATGATTGAATATTGATTCCAGAGGATTGACAGATATCGAACACCTAAGCAAGTGTTATTTATTATTATAATTATCTAATTCCGCCAACTATTAAATTGTTTAGTTCTACGTACGTTTCATGCCAACAAGGCACATCTTCAGGAAATTGCCGACAGTCACATCCACCAGGGTGCAAGGAGCGTTAAAACAACCAACACAACCTCGTTAGACAGGCCGCTGTCATGCAATGGTCAAAGAGCGACGAAAACATTATTAAGACAGCCACAGATCACCACCGATAGACATGCTTGTCAAATGTCACAGACTAACCATCACCAACATTACCCAAGTAGTTACAGGCAAGCGTCCAATAATGGCGATTTATAAACGTCAATTTGGTCGTTGAGCATATTATTATTATCTTTATGTTTTAAAATTTCGAAGGATTCCAAAACATTCAAACGTAACCCTTCTCACACACATGCAAGACATCGAATTTGTGATCATTATTAAGCTTATGACCGGTTTCTAATAGATGTTTAGCAAAATGGGATCTGTCTGATTTATTATTTTTAAAGGCCGAAATATGTTCTTTATATCTTTTTCAAAGCAACGTCCGGTTTGTCCTATATATATTGATTTACAGTCATCACAAGTTAATTTATAAATTCCAGATTTTTATTATTGTGTAATTTATCTTTATTGTTACATAAAGTTTTCAAATTATTATTTGTTTTAAAGGCCGTATAAATATTATGTTTTTAATAATCTTGAAATTTTCTCCGAAATTGTACCAAAATATGTCAAACTAGCTATATATTTCTTTTGATCTTTAGATTGTGTTGGATAGATACTTTTCTTTATAATACTTTTTGGTTTTTTATTAATGAGTCCATCAATACATTTTTTGCTATATCCGTTTGCCAATGCTATACTGTAAATGGTATTTAATTCTAAAAGGAAATTATGATTATTAAGGGGTATGGTGAATAACCCATAAATAATATGAAAATAATAATGTGGTGGGTTGCATGCTGCATGTTAATGCATGTTGCAGGCAAGCGTCTACTATGGATTTCCGCGAATTAACACCTCATACAATACAATAATTAATATTTTTTTTTATTTACGTCGTTTTTAAGAATAAGTATTAATTTTTTTCATACAACGTTACAAATTGTCTGAAAATTATTTGTCAAATGTGTCATCGACGATGTTTAGGATGGTACTGGAGCTATCGATACCCTGGGCCGTATGGCAGAGAAACTGATAACACGAGCATGTATCTGCAAATATGTCCCAAACATATAGAAGCTCTGCACACTCAAGCATATCCTGAAAACATTTTTGATTTCACTGAAAGCGCATTAAAAAATCTCGCGAGCCATGACAAAGCCGTGCTTTTTGCTAGTGTATCGTATCTGCGTACGCGGAGCTGCCAAGAAAAGGTAATAATAAAGTAAAATGAGAAGTACTATTCATAAGACTTCTAAGATGATCTAATTTCTTGAAAGCTTAGTTTGGATAAGAGTCAATGAAAGAGTTCGGCGCGGCGAGGTCGCCTGCCTTCGCCTTGTGGAGCGTAACGAATGTCCTCTCATTTACTAATGTGTCACATGCAGGCGGTGTTGTTTCATGAGGCTGGCGTACGGGTGGCCGTCGAGGAGGCCGAGACCGGGAAGGCCGGAGGGTTTTGAACGTTGGGAGCAGGGAGAGGGGGTGAGGGTGGGAGACATGGCCAATGGCGTTACGCGAATGCACCGCCCTCCCAGAATGCATCGTTTGTTAATTACGTCTAGTATTTGTAGCTCGTTTCATACGCTGAAATACAAAACGATTCGTATTTTTTTCTTATTGCATGAAATAAAACAGTTATTTTTTTAATATCAACTTAAAATTTATAACTGATAGTATTTATGTGATAGCCTAACAAAGTCATATCCCAGAAGCTCTCTATTGAAGATTGTATAACTTCGAAAATTTTGGGTTTTTCACAGGTGGTTGAGGTTACGACATATTTGCTGTTTCTTTTATGAATAATCTGTTTTTATTAACATATTTGTGACGTAGTTTAGTTGAGCTTTTAAAAAATTCTAATTATCGTTTTATTTTACTTTTACCTTCTTCAAAAATTCATATACTACAACAATGAAAAATGGAAGTATAAGAATATAGAGAACTATTTAATACAGGGTTGGTGTCATCGATGGCCAGGATTCAGGCAATGCATTGGCTACAGCTGCGCGCGCAAACAAATTAAATTCTAAGACGCGCCCTAATCAATAGCCTTCTCCGGCGGCGCCCGAATTAACTCGCCTGCCCGAATGAAAAAATGAGCAAAATTATATTCGCGAGAGACGGCCGCCCGGGTTGCTGCCCCGCGCCGCGCCCCGCCCCGCTGCCGCCCCGACGAAATTGCTTTTCTTTCACAGCGACCGCACACACGAGCGCCGCGCACACATGCGACCGCCCAACGGGTTAAGGAAAAGCCGACAGCGAGAATATTATAATTTACGTTTCCTCGTATATTGAGGTGTAAGTACCCGACGGATCCTTTACCTGGGAAACGTTTCGCGCCTCCTCCGCCCTCGACTCTTACTAAATCTGAGCTTTATACGTTCGCTTGACGCGCCGGATGGAATATTAGTTTCGACGCGGCTCTACCCGTCTCGACGCCCGCCTAAGCATATATAGCTGGTTTACAATTTCTCGAAATCTATACACCTTTTGGTTCACAGTATTATCTTTATTAGTATGTAGCGCTTATTAATTACGTTGTGACTTTCATTAATGATTATTAATGACATCCTCAATAACGATTATATATATAAGTAGGTATGGCTGGATGTATTGTACTTGCGGACACGAAGGTATGGAATATACCGGTACGTTGTCCACATAGTCGAGAGACGTTTCATTTAGTTAATCTGGGGGTGCGATCAGGGCGGCGTGCGGGGGAGCGCGGGGCGGCCGCCCAATTAACGTGTGGGCGCTAAGAGATCGCCGCCCGCCCAGGCGTCGGCGGCCAATGGCTGCCGCGCAGGGATTAATTAAGGAACGTCCTCCGCGCCCCCCTGCCCCGGCCCGTGGCCCGGAGGCTGCGGACACGCCCGGAAAACTAACCGCCTAATGAGGGGAGATGACCTCACGTGCCGGCACTGCGAGCTCTTTGTCTATGTACGGCTGCGCGTGTGTGCGGCGGGCGTCGGCGGCGGAGGCTGCGAGCGCACGTTTTGGTGCTAGATACATAAATTACCGTTACTCACTGACATGTAGGCATTGTTCCTCGCATAGGATGTGTTTGTTCATATAATAGTGATCTGTTGCTTTTATTTGCGAAACTATTGATACTTTATTAAATAGTAAGGCCCAAGATGTACTTCTACGGGATGATGGTAAATGAATGTCATTGATGTGGGTCATTCTGGATCAGACACATTATCATTAGACATATAAATCCGCATGGATGATAATATAAAAATTTCAGAGAATTTAGCTGTTTAGAAGATCGGCAACAGTAGGTTCTGTAGATAATATTTAATAATGTCATACTGTAGTACTTCAGATTTTCGGATTCTTAGATTTCCTAAAATAAAGTTCAATAGTAGAGGGTAAAGGCCAATTTAAGGCGAGTATTTGATAAAACCTATTAAATGCGATCATACACGAGGAGGTACGTAATTGATTTACCGATCTCATTTTCGATGTGGGAGAGGTACCGAGGAATAACTATTTTCAACATTTAAAATCACATCTACAACTATGCTCAATTTCAGCCTGAAATTATTATCCTGAAAGCGTCTGAATAAAATTCCTGTGACGTAAAGACCGACGCACGGACACAAAAAGCCGTAAATAATGAGCGTCAAGTTATGGAAATATGAAAATCATCTACCTGCACTGCTAAAAATATCGGCTTTATTATATCAGAAATAAATGTTATATAGCGACTTTTTTTGAATATAAATCAAGTTTATCCATAGGGATAGAGCATCGGGCGAAAGCAAAACTCATCGTTTACATCACGAACAATGGCAACCGGAGCGTTCGCTAAACCGGAATAGCCGGTCATAATCGGAGTGAGCGCGGAGAAGCGGGTGCCAAAATAACTAATAGTTCGCTTGCGCGAGGCGTGTTAGCATTTTTCTTCTGCTTTTGACGGCCGGGTGCCGCCACGCGATTTCGTCAAAAATAACTAACTTTCATCCGACTGAAATAAGGTTGAATATGTCACGCCGGCATAAATCATATTTTTACACAATATGAGGAAAGATATATCGACATATGTATGACTGTTATATAGCTAGCATGAAGCGATTTAAATGTTAGTATTTACTACAACGGACAATGCGGAAAAAATCGTAATATACAAGTTGTTATTTATACATAATAGGTCGCTAAACACAGTGCAATACGCTTAGACGGAGTTAGGCAGAGTAGTTAACGGCGTGCGAGGTACAAGTTTTTGTACAAAAATCGATCAGTGTTCCGAATGTTTGTTTTACAATTACATTATTTAAATCTCTTTGGGCAGTATCAATACACAGATAAATAAGGATTAGATATTTGTGGTAAAGTTAATGAACAGGAAAAAGGCCCCCGCGGGTCATTTTTGAATCACGTTAAATGTAGTACCATATTTTATCTTACTATAAGTTGTTTTGTCGTTCAATATAATCTCCCATAAGGAGTTATTTTTGTCTAGATTTCCTTATAAAACCGGATATTAAAATTCGTTTCATAAGAAAACTTAGTCTAGAAAAGATATAATATTTTTTTGCGAATGGGCGCGTGATCATATCTATCGTATCTGACTCTTATATCCATGGTATCTGACTCTTGTTACTACAACTTACCAGGCAATTCCGAAGCGATGAGGATGTTTCTATATCTTTATTAGGTGAATAATTTGTCAGAATTCTGTTGGCATAATCTAAACTATCCGATAATGTTTAGGTTAATCTGTCCAGAGTTCGATAGGATGTTTCTACTAACTAAAGAACTTGTGGTTGCATCTGAATTACTTCCTTCGAGAAGTCAGCGTAGGTCTTGAAACGGTATGAATATCACATTTCAGGAGTTTACTGAAAACTAGAGAAAGTGATAGACAACCCATTCCACTTGGCTAAAAATTTATTAATTGGGTTAAATTTCTGTCCTGGTTTAACCTCACCTGATATTTTCAGTATTGAGTTTAATGGATGACGAATATAAAGTATTTGCTTTGTAATCCGATAATAAATTTGACGATTTTAGAAGATCCACGAGCGTAGAAATTCTTTTTAACATACGTGGGGAAGATTTTCCATGTGGAAACACGTTACGTTCGCGTGCACTTCTACGGGAAATAAATTCCTATATTTGCATTTTATGTCCAATACGCGTTTATACATTTAAATATTTATTTCAGAGTTGTGTTACAAACTAAAAACAGATACACTTGTATTTCTTACTTTTTGTCATTTTAATAATGATATATCTTTAATATTGTATCGTTTGGATTTTTGCTATAGAAACTACAATAATGGATAACATTCCATGTGCGATAAAATATCTACAAATTTTAGTATAAAAAATTTCATGTATGTGGTTATTTTATTTAATGAAGTTTTTCATTGATAATGAAAAACGATCGTACCTACTTAAGACTTTTATACGTTTTCTTTTTGAGATTGATTTAAATAAGTTTTTCTAATAGAACTCCTTCATGTTAAACTTACCTTGTGTTCATACATATTCTTAGTTTTTACTTAAATATACCTATCGCCTGCAGTGTACAAAAATGTTATATTTATAATGAGTTTAAATATAAAATTTGTTGAAATTACGTTAGCAACAGAATAACGCGATATGTGACTTTTGACAAAAAAAAAAGAACCTGAACTGTAAAAGCTATAGACGTTATCTCATAAATCTTTCAATTTTTTTAAATCGGCTACGAGGAAAGTAAAAAGTTCGACTTGGAAAAAATGCAATGGGAGTGCCGCGGCGGCAGGCCCCTCCTCCCCGGTGGTGATTAATCGCCGCCCGCGCCGGGGCGAGCGTGATCAACCCTTTCGCGACGTCTTAATTACCACGCCTCGTTTCAGCGCGCCCCCGCCATTGGCCGCCGCGCCGCCCCCCCGCCCGCCGCCCGTTTTAATTGGGCCGCGGTAATTAGTCGACGATAATCGCCAACCGCGCGTCGCGAGGGGAGGACGGTCTAATTTAAATTTTTAATTAGTCCCGTCGCGCCGCCGCCGCCGCCCGCCATTGGCCGACGCGGGCCGGCTTTACATAGCCTCGTCTATTGTTTTATGTGGCGGTGGAGCATTGCCTTCCTAATTAAGCGCAGAGGCGGGAAACGACACGGTTACTTGATTTCTTAATGTATGCGGTATGAATAAATTACGCCATAAAATATATATACATGCATATACATGTCGTTGTTTACAACTTGGAAACATCAATTTAATGAAATGTAGTTATCAGCCACTAACGAAGTTGAGGAGTCGACTTTTTGGATGTGACAAATGGTGTGTATGAATTAAATATCTAAATGAAATTTAAGATCTAGTTCGCGTTGATGATTCGATTCGATAGATACATCATCATCGATGTACCTATTACGATATGAGAAGCGTTATTATCTACACAGAAGTAAGTGTAAATTCGAGCGCAGATACAAGGGAAGTGGAATGGATGGAATATCCGCCCTCTTTTCGAACTCACAGCCTCAAATTTTAGATGTCTTCATAAGGATATTACTACCTCTTTACAAGAATCATTAGTGATCCATCATTGACTTAAGATCTGTCTCGGTATCAACTTCATTCGTACTTATTAAATATATTCGGAGTTCGTTAATGGATACAGGATTAATCGTTAGAACTATCGTATTCTGCCGTGTTGTTGGCTGCCACTAAGGTGTTTATGCGCCGGCGCGGCGACCTCCGTGAGTGACGTTGACTAACGCGGCCGGCCGACCGCTACCCTTAATAGGGTAAATGAGATGCGGCGAGCGGCGGCCGAACACCTCGTTTCAAGATTAACGCCCCGTTCGTCCGAGTAATGAGACGGACCCCTTAAATATATTAATTGATCTCAGGCTTGCACAATTTATATCCATAGTCGCTAACAATTACAGTTATAGGCAAAGAAATAAGTTTATTTAAAAAAATCTCCTCAGGTATTTCGGAATACCGAGTAAACAAATAGGTGAGATCTGATGTTCGTAAGGAAAACTTTAAGGTGTAAGAAATGAGTCTGTCGCGACGAGGTACTTCGACGTATAAAAAGCGTTCGGAGCCCGTTTCGTTTTTTACCCAATTAAAGCGGGCCGGTGACGGTGGACGTTTTTGCCCGGGTTCGGTTTTGGCCCGGGGCACGGGTCAACTGCGCTGAGACAAAGCGCAGCGTGGCAGCGCGCGCGTCGTGCCGCGCGTTCGGTTCCGCGTGCCGGCCCGCCATTCAGCGCTAATCGCTTCATTCAGTGCGGACGATGCTTTTTCCGTTGGCGGCGATCGGTCATGCATTCCGGCCGCGAGTTGCGTACGCCCGGCCGGCGCTGTCGCCTGCAGATGTGCTATGGCAAATTAGCTAATAATAATCTCGTCTAGTTATGGACCAAGTTAAAATGAATAGTGATTTTAAACATCCTTCTCGCGATATTACCATTATTAACGAGTCCGCTCAGTAATGAAACGGCACTACAGCAGTTCATGTGCTTGTAGATGTATATCAATTTAAGACTAGAAAAAAAATAGTGCATTCCAAAATTACGTCTAGTGGTGTATAATTTAAACGGAAGAACGATCTTATCGTATTTAAAGCACATTCATGTATTGACTAGTTGTGAACGTACCTACCAATTACAAAAAAAGAACTAAGAGTATTCGTAGCTACATCCGTAACTATGTTTGTTCTACCAAGTACAAAATTATTTAATACTTTATTTATATAAAATAAAGTATTAAATAATACTAACCTAACCTAACCTTAGGTTTTTAGGTATCAAATTTTAGATTTGATATTATATTAGGTAAGTAGTTTTATACTATTTGATATTATAAAATAACTTATCTACACAAACCGACATTCTAAGTACCAAGGTCTCCAAAATAAATTACAATATTTACACCGAAAAAAAAAAAAATTTGGTTGCTTCTAACAAAATGGTGATTCCCGTGATCAGGCATCTTGATTCCATACGAGCTAACAAGATCCTAGAAACTTTAAATAACATGATTTTGATTGATTATCATTATTCAATTGACTAGTCAACTGTATAGCTGTTAATTAAGGCAATTAAGAACTTATTTACTATGAATATGGAAAATGGCTATACCGACTAATTTATCTTAACAGATTCAATTAATATCTGATCAATATCAACAGGAAAATTATCATAATATTACGAGTATCTACAAATAAATTTTCGCCGTTTTTTGTCAATAAAATAATATTTATTGTAAAATAAAAGTAACAGTAATTTAATTTTAATCGAAGTTTTGTCCATCACTAGCAACTACTTTTTTCCAACTTTCAAGCAGCGTTCGGATTCCAAGTCTGAAGAACTCCTTATCTTTTGAGCTATCCACGAATCAACCCAATTTTTGGTATCTTCATACGATGTGAACTGCTGCTCTGACAGAGATGCCATTAACCGGAACAGATGATAGTCGGACGGCGCAATGTCTGGTGAATACGGCGGGTGGGGTAGTACTTCCTAATCAAGTGTTTTCAAATAGTTTTTCACCAGAACCGCTACATGCGGACGAGCATTATCATGAAGAAGAATAATTTTGTCGTGTCTGGAGCAGTATAGAGGGCGTTTTTCCTTCACAGCTCGGCTAATTGTCATCAATCGTGTTCGGTATAGAGTTCCAGTGATTGTTTCGTTTGGATTAAGTAACTCGAAATACACAACACTCAGCTGATCCCACCAAATACACAGTATGAGCTTTTTTCCATAAATATTCGGTTTTGCTGTGGATATTGACGCGTGGCCAAGTAGTCCTCATGATTTTCTTCTTTTTGGATTATCATAATGTATCAACTTTTCATCACCAGTGACGATTCGATGTAAAAACCTTTTTACTTGTGCCTAGCTAGAAGCATTTCACTCATGCATAATCGGCGTTCAACATCTCTCGGCTTTAATTCGTATGGACCACAATTACCTTGTTTATCAATCATTCCTAACGATTTTAAACGATGCGAGACTGCTTACTGAGAGACTTTTAAAGTGAGTGCAAGTTTCTTCTGTGTTTGAGACGAATCTTTCTTCAATAATTCCTCCAATTCTGCATCCTCACAAATTTTTGGCCTTCCAATGCGATCTTTGTCTCTGCCGTTTTTCAAACTTTTAAACCACCATTAACGCTCACCAGTGCCAACTCAAACGGTATCAGAGTTGCAATATGATTGTTTAATACAGGATTAAGATATTTTATTCACTTTGAAAATTAGCTAGCGTGACGCCCACCCCGCAACCAACCTTCACCGTAGTTACCACGGCCGTGTGCTGTGCTATATTTTATCTATTGGCAATTATAGAAATCCAAAGTTCATGTTAATGCAACGAGAAGAAATATTAACTAAAACCTACTTATGTTCAAACAATGATTTCGTAGTATATAATATTTAAAAATCTAATTTCTTGTCACTAATTGATTCCTAAAAGTAAATCTCGTTATTTGTTGTAATTAGCATACGTGATAAATTTTAGATAAAATAAAAAAAAATTGTGAAAAGGTACATGTTTATTCATTTTTAAGTAGTACAAAGCAACGTTACATATATTTTTTTGATAATGTTAAAATAATATTACAAGATATCGAAAGTATTAATGAAACGTAGAAAGTAACAAACTTCTGTGCTGTGTTTTGTTCGTTCTTTGGTTCCTTATATTTTTGGTATATATACACTTGGTTTTCAACATCAACACCAACCAACAATACCACAACTATTTCATTCATGATGCAACTACGTCAGACTTTTCGCAAGTAATGCAAGTAACAAGTAAAGAAACAAAGAAATCATGAACGAAATAATTCGATTTAAACTCGAGCAACACATAAACAACTATACATGTAACTATTGATTAAGAATTTGTGCTAGATTTGTTCTATGGGTTTCCCTTCTTGCCCCCGCGCCACAATTTTGGTGAGGTGGGCAGTGTAGTTGCTTATTTCAAATGATAAATTGATTATTCATCTCAACTATTATGAAAATCATTTTAAACAATTGCTATCAGTAGAATGTAATATTTAATTCATAATAAATCCAATAATATTAAGTATTAAAGGTGATCATTTTATCTTTGTTGTTTTAAAAATGACAATTAGTTGATGTAATTAACAGGTATTAGGTAAATTAAATATGATAAATTTATTAGTTAAACAATGAAAAGAATTAAAACAATTAATTTATATAATTATTTAAATTAATTTATTCTGGATTATTTAACCTATATACATTATACCTGTATAAGTTAACTAAATAAAACTGATCAAATTTGCAAGGAAAGCAAATAATGATAGAAACAATGTATATCCTTGTAAGAATTGATGTGGTACCTACATTGTTAGTCCAATTACAAATGAACTTGTTATTATAACGAATCGACTTTGGTTAACATACATAATTTCACAATTGTTTTAATTAATTTAACGTCTATTAAGAGACAATCTGCCTTAGTTAGCCTACATTTTTTAGAGTGCAAAGTTAATTAGCCGACTAACTTTTGGCTCGAGTTACGAAATTTTAATGTTGATCTTAAAAAGTTTGTCAGCAGCAACGTGCCGGAAAATCATTTGAACTGCACAGTGTCCACTTTCGCAGCAAAGTACAGTGAAAATCATTAAATTAAAAATCATTACATTACGCATACCTAGAGCAGTTCGCCTTCATGAGATCGAGTGAAGGTCGTAATCAAATACTATGATAGATCTACAGTAGGTATCTATTTGTTGTAATTTATTTAGACGAATTAGGTACCTATTGGCTCTAGACCCACGATGAGCGCGTTTATGAACTATTGGATGTTGAAATTTTGCATTCCTAATGCCGTTTCGAAATTAATTATGAAAAAAGTTTTAACGAATCGCTATACCAAAGACACCACAATCATTGCATTAATACTCTCTAAAATTGAATTAGTAGAATTTTTACTAATTGAAGTAGTAATAGTAGAAACTACATCAAAATTAGTAATTTTTAGTTGAATCTACTACAGATTTACTAAGTTTGTAGGCGTTACTTTTCAATTAGTAATTTTTCACTAATTGAAAAAGTAATATGGCCCAACTTCACTACTGAATTAGTAGTTCTGAATTAGTAGTCACTTGACAATTAGTAAAATAATCACTTTTATAATAGTAGAATTATATTTTTTAATTAGTAGAAAATTTACAATTTTAATTTGTAATCATTTCTACTAATTGAAAGAGTGGATAACCACTTATTGCTGGTCGTATACTTTGGACATCTTAAAATAGTAGCTATTGACTATTAATTAGTGGTTTTCCACTTATTCAGTTTTAGAGAGTAGAAATAGTTTTGGTAAGAAAAAAAATATAATTATCGTTTTTATCCACCTTCTGATGGAGTTGTGCAGCCAAAATAATTTGAAAATATATTTTTTTGTATTCATGTATTTTCTAATGGTACATCAGGAAAGCAAATTATCATATGCATTGACTTAATATCTTAATAATTGTATAGCTAGGTGTCTTAGTGATATAAACATATAGTTTTGTTCTGACATTTCTAAATTGCAATAAAATTTTACTTTGAAAAAAAAAATGGGATTTTAAGTGACATTTGACTATACTGTTAACGAAGTACTTCTTTTACGGATATCATCTATACAGCAAAATTTTGTAAGACTGACTGTAATTCGATTGAATCTGGACGTATTATAAATTTATTTAATTTACTTCACCGGAACAAATTGATTTTTCTTAGTAAAACTGAATCAATGGAATTATGCTCTTTAAATTTTAATACGGATGATTACAGAGAGTAGGTCTATTTACTCTTTTTGTTAGTTCAGATTAGTGTACTATAGCTTTGATTCAGCTCCAATATAAACAAAAATAAAATGATTAGAAATAATAATAAAAATATTTGCTGGATTTGGAACTGGCGAATCAAAGTATACAAGGCACGGAAAAGAAAAATCCGAAAGTTGATCTATTAATAGATTATAATTGGGCAATAATGTAACTTTCTGGACTTTCATTTATAAGATCACATATTAATTTTTATGATATATTTATTGTTTTGCGAACAAATCGATTCCATCACTATTTTCACACTTCAGTATACCTTGGAACAATTGTAAAAAGCAGTTGGTACAATCTTCCATAGGGACGTCTTCAATGGTCTCTTGGAGCGCATTCACAGCCTTATAAATTGTATACTTACCTCTAAGCTTATCTTTAATTTTCGAAATTAAAAAAAATACAAGGTGCATGGCCCGGATTGCACGGTGGATGTGTTATGAGCTCTACATTTAAGGTCCACAAAAACTCATTCGTTATCTTAGCGGAATGTGTGGATGGATGTGTAGTGTAGATGTGATGGATGGGTAGTGACTTTGCTATGAGGACGTTTTTCTTGCAAAACTTTTCAAACGTTCTGGCAAACACGTACCCAGGTACCACTTGATGATGACGATATCACCAGACACCACTTGTTTGCAGTTACTGTCATTTGGTTTTCCAACAAGTTCAAAAGTTACAAGAGGTTTACACGCACACGCACGCATGCACATATGCACATATGCACGCATGCACGCACGCACGCACGCGACAAACTTACAAACATCAGTCGGAAAATGGTCAACATAAATTCATTGGACCCTAAAACGTCAAGACCTGATGAAAACCCGATTTTCGAAAATCGGATTGAAAACAGTATAGATCTTCCGAAGACAAAAAATTGGTCAAATTAACCAAAAGTTTGAATAAGAATTTATATGTAAAAATTAAACAAATAATAATAAATAGATAAATATTTAACAAATAACGTTCAATGATTCGCAATAGCCAGTTAAAATAAAGTGCAATCTCAAAAGAAGAACTGCAATTTGTTTTTAACATTTAATAAATTATTAGAAATGAAATAATGATTTCTATAAACATTAAAAAATACATATTATTCCAAAAAAAAATAATGATAAAACGATAAACAACTTGAGAATGTTTAGCGAGTGTAAAATGAGAATTCTTATTATAATTTTGATGGAATTAAATATAATTATATGAAATTAAACTAATCTATGAAACATTGGCGTCTAGGGTCTGCATTTGCTATTTTCTACCAAATAAATCATTACTGTATTTTTTTTTACAGATTTATTATTACAGAAATTACATGACTGTAGTTTTTCATTTAGTTCTTCTATGTTATAAGTTTTAGATAAAATAAAGTACCATTACAGCCTCTTCCACTATCTCCTTTTAAATTGATATTTAAGAAAAAGTTCCTTTTAAAATAAAATTTGCGTTTCATGTCTTCCTTTTAACGGGTTTTAGCCCGAGCAACAGTTAAAGGAAGACGTGGAACGCTAATCGTATTTTCAAAGTCCCTTTTTGTTAAATGTCAATTTAACAGGAGATTGTGAAAGAGGCTCTTCTAAACATTTATTTTTTTATGTATCCTAGCTAAAAAATATTTTAATTGTACATGCACACTGAAGTATACTATGTATTAAAAGATTGCTGTTCAATGGTTAAAAATATATTTCATATCCGGCCTGCACTTTGTACATACCATAGAAAATCGATATATAAATAACTAATTATATAAAATTATCTAATATTACAATATCATATGTTCGCCCATAAATATTTAAGATGTCATTGATGTCATCTTAATTTTTTGTTAAGTTTTGCCTGTAATTAGGTATGTGTTTAATAACTCTGTGCAAAAAAATTAAGCTGAAATATGCCAAAATGATAATCAAAGCGCCACAATATATTAATGGCGTTTTTAAATTAATTTGTATGTATCTACAAGGTGCTGGCCGAAATTCCATACATATTCGTATAATGTCTCTTCATGTATATTTCATTTAATCGTCTGAAACATTTAGGTAAA
Organism: Eumeta japonica; assembly: GCA_005406025.1. Lineage (NCBI taxonomy): Eukaryota > Metazoa > Arthropoda > Insecta > Lepidoptera > Psychidae > Eumeta > Eumeta japonica. Next base: position 282,622 of record BGZK01000607.1, on the reverse strand, counting down.
TTAGTTTAACAAAAAAGGTATTATTTTTGCTTATTAAGTAATAATCCACGACAGATTCATTTAAAAAAATCCCTTATTCGTAAGTCTAGCGTACTTAATTTTCAATTTAGCAACATTACTGTTTGCATAAAAAAGTTTACTTAATGAAATACAAGTTAGCATTATGGTTTATAAAGACATACCAAAATATGTTGAAAAAAATGAGTGCTAAGCACACTTTCTAATGCTTTGGTTTTACGAATAGTATTTCTAAACATCTTTCTAAAAGATAAGACTTAAAATACGTGGTTATGGGATATGTCCAGCTAAATTATTTTTAGCTAGAGCTTACACATCTTATTTTTGTGATTACTGACGTAATAAATCTATATTAAAATTTCCACATATTACAATATTATTAATTTTGTTACTAATTTTACACCAAACCGTAACATAATAGACTCAGATAAATTCATAGGAGGAGTGAGGGGATCTGACTATGCTTGTAATAATAAGCCGCTCGAGTTCCGTGCAGACTATTTCAACAACTAACAGAAAAGTAAACAATATCAGTTATTTTCTTAATTCTTTAATTATATACGATAGTAAAATTTTAATTATATCGGATAACAAAAATACGCCGGCGGCTTCGCCCGATTGGACATAGAAAATGTTCCTTCATCTTTTATGTTAAACTATTTTGTTTTTGATTCTAATTAGTTCCCGTTTTCAATTCTGATCCCGGTATTGTTCCTAATTTCGATCCCGGTCACACTTCTCATTGTAATTTGGGCCCCACACTGTGTTTCCCTTCCGGCACCGTTCTCGATTTCGTCCCCCGTTGCGGCTTCTGATTCCGCTCCATGTCCCACTTTAAACTCCGATACAGCAATCGGTCACAGCTCCGATTTGTAAGAAGATATTGATGAATATGAAATATGAAAACAGACATATATACTCGTGTGTACGACCTTTAATAGTGTTCGGTCAAACGGTGTCCAAGTCCATTAACTTCGGACAGACAGACCGATATTCATTTTTATGTATTAATACTATGTTTATGATTATCATAATATTCCCTGACATATACATTTAAGACATTATATACGAACAACAACATTGAACTACAATTATATTGGGTGTAAGTTTTGAGTAGGTATATTATATTTTGGATTCATTAACCAGAATAACCAAAGAATTATTCTTTGGTTCCAGGTAATTTGAGTAAGCGTGAAAGAAGGCTATGACGCTGGCGTTCGTACACGCTACGTTTGAACAACTCTGTTTCACTTCAGCATACTTAATATAAGTTTTAATTAAGTCAATAACATCTAATATAATGGACATATCTCTTGTCAATCAGAGCAAAGTAATTGAATTCAGTATTTCCTGTCTAAAAATATATATATAATAAAAAATCCACTTATACGACAAACAGTTTATTTTAATTTCGATTTTAAACTCTGACTCGAGATATTTTTCAAGCCGAACTCGTTAACGCACATGGTGAATTGTAGCTTAACTAAGAAAACTGAAAAGTCACAAAAATTAGTGACAAAGTTGTAACACTTTTCATTGGTCAGACAAAGTGTACCTATCATTGTCTATGCCGCCATACTATTCAGAGATAGAGATACTAGCGAATGAAAGTCGTTACAAAATTACGTTCAATTAAGTTATTTATGTTTCGCCGGGTCGAAAAATCAACGATGTAATATTGTTGTTATTTAGAAGACAGTGAAACAAATCTCGTCTTTTTTGAAAACAAATCACATTTAGCATAGTTCCACTCATTTTAGCCCGTGGTTTTGATGTTGATTTTATTGTATAAAAATCGGCCCCATTGCTACAATTAGTTCAAAAAAGGGCAAAATTTTGAGCATTCGAAATCGACGAGCTTGCATGAAAAGATTGATGGATGTCGCTGAGGCAAGAGAGATATGCAAAGATCGTACCATGTGGAAATCTATAACCTCTGCCTACCCTTCTGGGAATTATTATAATATTATTATTGATATAATTGTTGTGCGAAAATTTGGTTTGATATTAATAATGTAAACCGATGATATCAACGACGACGTATGATATACAACGATTGAAGCTGTTTTTTTTAGATACATTAATAAAATTAAAATAGAGCCAGAAAGATTTATCTTTTAGCTACCACAAACCAATTATATTTATAAGAGAATTTGACGACTACCTAGATACCAATTATTTTATTTAAAAAGAATATTATTTTAATTTGAAAAACAAATACTATTATTTTTGTACCTTTAAAATAATTATTAAAGATTACGATTAGCTTTCGAACGCTGAAAACGCAGAGATCGTCGTTTCAAAGGTTTCGGAGCTGTTGCTATGCATAGGAACATAGATTTTGGCAATATAGCTCGGCCACTGTACGTTCGAATGGCGTACAATGAATACTTAAAAATTAGTACAAAAAATAGTGTTTGAATGTTGAAGATCGGTCCAGGCGTTGAAGACATATAGTGCATCAAACATTATCACAGAATAAAAAAATGTCGTCTTGCATAACTCGGGGACGTTACGTCCGATCGGGTTGGGACCTATGTCAAGAATTTTCGTACGTACGATTAGTTTTCGAACGCTGCAAACGCAGAGATCGTCGTTTCATTTGTCCGAAATGAGCTTTCCTTTTGTCACGACTCCCATGACACCTCACGTTATATTTTTTTTCCAAAAGAAATAAATTATGACCAAAAGTTAAAATTGTAGTTCATATTGAAAGGAAGAAGCGAAGTCCATCTTTATATTTTTATAAAAATTATTTATCATTTCTAACCATTTATCTAAAATGTCCATGTCCATAAAATAGCGGGGCGTACATGCAAATGTTGAAATCATATGAAACTGTTTTTTTTTTTATTATATTGAGAAAGATTTAGAGATAAATTTTTAAATCCATAGGTCTGTCCGTTAAATTTTGGTGTAGATACACGTTTCAAATAACGCTAAAATACCTGCCTGTTATCTATTATCAAAAGGAGTTAAGTAGCAATGTTCATTTTACACCCCTACCGTATGTACTGTAAAGATGTTATTTCTCCTTTTTTAAATATTACCAAAAATAAGAATTTAATAAGACACTAAAACACATAATGTATTTCATTTAGGCATGTCCTAAAAATAGCCTAGGTACGATTTTTCACTTTCTATCCTATTATTTTATTTCGGGCAGATTCAACTTCCGGTGCTATCGAAATTTTTACTTTGAATTTGGCCTATTCATTTTAAAATGGTTTATATGAATGTTTATGTTGAAGGAAATTTAAATGGATATTAAAAAAATTATAATCATACGTATATATCAACTTGTTCGCGGCTCCGTCCGCGTAGACGGAATGAATCTCTTCATTTTACATATCGACTGTTACAATAATAAATTATGATCCTGGTCGTTATCCCGTTCTCGATTCCGAACTCAGTATCGATTTAAGTAGGTTTCAATTCTAATTTCGTTTTCGATTCCGTCCCACTGTTAATTCTGAACTCTTCGTATTTTGAATCCGGTCACGATCTTGATTCTAATTTTGGTTCCATGGTCGAGTACGACCTTGGTCCCGTTCTCGATTCCGCACCCTTTCGGTCTCGCCTTTCGATTTTCCTCCTCGTCCCGTTTGCAATTTTAATTCCGTTATCGGTCCCAAATCTATTTTGGACGAAGCTAGGGTAAATTATAGTATCAAAATAAAATTTATGCTGCATTACTTGAGGATAGTGTCGCTTTATATGAGTAAACGAAATTTTAAAAAATCTGTAATAACATAAATACAGCAAAGAAGACAAAACAAAATGTTAATCTATTTTACTTAAGAAGTTTCTTAATAATGAAGTAATTCTTAGCATCTGTTTAATAGCTCGGTTAGACAGTAAAAATACGCAGACAATGTCAGATAGGAATGCAAGTTTCCTGTTTCAAAAATCTTCCCATACGTGACTACAACGTATAGCCAGTTTCATAATAATTGTATGATTGGTTTAAGCACGCAAAAAAAAAAAATTGGTTGCCTGTAAAGTCGGTATACGGGCGAAAGTTTTACGTGACAACGACTTTGAGTGGTAAAATCATTTTAATGTGAATATTCATTCGTATAGTAGGAAGAAGGATGAAATAATAGTAACAATTTAAAACATTTATTTATACAAAGAATTATATTTAAAACATTGATTTATACAAAGAATCTCGCACTGAATTTCATATTAACAAAATTTTATTTTTACCTTTACACATACATACGTATTTATATACAAATATACATACAATAACTTGCAATACATTTGCGTCTCTGTCTCTCTCGCTCTTAGGCGGGCTAACTGTGCTCGAGTGGAAGGGACGCGTGCCTTTCACTTTTTATGTCTGTCTCTCTCGCTCTTAGGCGGGCTAACCATGCCCGAGTGGAAGGGACGCGTGCCTCTCACTCGCTCTCATTGTGAGCGCATAACGTGAGCGGAACGTAACGCAGTTTCTTGAAGTGTCACCCGGCAAACCAATTTATAAGACGTTGTCACGTCAAAAAACAACAAAATACATGCTCGTTTTTATACTTTACACAACTTCGTTCCCTCAACCTAATTGAGAAAGACGCATCTCACTTCTTAAAGTTCGCTCAATCAAGTTCCATAAAAGTTTCATACAAAACTCAACTCCTCTTAACATCGATAAAAGCAAATCACGCACATTTTTTATAATTATTTTTGGTTATCATACGGTGTACGGAAATAACATAGATAGATCTTGTCACTTTGCAATCACAGGCATTGACTGTATTATTTTTCATCAAATTCGATTAAACCGTCATTAAGTTATCAAAGAAAATGTAGAAAAACTGATAGACTGACAGACGTTAGCCTGTCGTTTGTGCTATTACATGTTCTGACTGTACATTATTTTTTATTAAGATCGATCAAACCGTTTTTAAGTTATAAAAGAGCATACAGACTGATTTAGATGTAGATAGATAAATAGTATCCTATCATTTGCGCAATAACATGTTTTACTGTACACCAATTCTCATCAAGATTAGTCCAACTTTTCGTAAGTTATAAAAAAATACATTCAGACATACAGTAGCCTATCATGTGCGCGATCACATGTTCATACAGTATACCAATTTTCATCACGATCAGTCAAGCCGTTCTTGAGTTGTAAAAGGACATACAGACAGAAATAAATTTCAAAAATGGTAGGATTGGGGTCAGTCAGTCATAAAACAAATATATATAACGAAATTTAAAAAAAAAATTGAATGTACAGACACATGCTACAGATTTATATAGTAGTGCTAACTGGCCCGGTAGTTTTTGTACTACTCGTTCTTGTGGGTGGTTTACCCATCTAGTTAATGTCCGCAGCTCCGCCAGTATGGACAAGGAATGAATTCTTTCATTGCTTGTATCGATCGATGTCGACCGCAGTCCAGGTCTCGCTTTCGATTCCGATCCCAGTCACACTCTAGATCCTGATCCTCGTCCCGTTACCGATTCCGATACCGCTGCCGGTGTAAGTATTAAATTTAATGTGGTACGCATTGGTAAGCGATATTTTTTGTCAATCCGTCTTGTGCTATTCGAAGGGCGGGAGTCAAGGGAAATTAAAATTTGTTGTTTCCGTGTATTTTTGGATGAAACATGTGAAAAGAATAATAAAAAAAATTAAACAAAAAAAAACACTCGATAACTACGCCATCTATCAGAATAAGTATAAACTATTCTATCTTTTAAGTTGGACCAAATTACATAGTGAGTAACATTTCATTGAAATCAGTTGAGTGATTTCGGAGCTTAACGTAAACGAACATCGTGACATGAGATTTTTATTATATATATAAAGAGCAGTGGGGGAGCTCATTGGTTAGGAGCGTTATCTTCGAACCAGAAAGTACTGGGTTCGATCGTGGCCACGGGTGAATTGACCAACGAGTTTTCAATTTAAGTTAATTTAAACCACTCGCTCCGTGTCTCGGCATGCACGTTAAGCCGTCGGTCCCGGACGTATTTACGGGGTGACAACGGTCGTTAACAGCCCCCAACCCGTACTAGACCAGCGAGGAGGCTAAGGTCTGTAAAGTAAAACACCTCAACCTGAAATAAAAAAAATTATATGAGGGCATGTCTTAGCAGTGGGGCGATTAAAACTTGATACAAAATATATAAATGCTACAAGTCATATATAAACGCCACAAGTCCATAATATACATCGATTGCATTAAGTCGGAGCGTGCGCCGGCTGTAACCCGCGCCGGCCGCACTCCGCCGCGCCATAACATAATTAAAAATGATTTAAGGCGTTCGCCCCGGCTGCTTTGTTTCGCGCATTATATTTCGCTTGTTCGTGTCGCCAGTAAAGCGATTTTAAAACGGCCGGTCTTAATTTCTGCCCCGGATTCCGAACGATCTTTTTATATTTGTTAATTCGCTGGAGTCCGGTAGCGCTGCGCATAGCGCTTCTCGGAAAGCGATACTGACGTGACATTTTTTAGGGTTGCCGCGTCCTTCTGCGTTAATGAAGCGTTCTATTTCGGCGCCGTTCCAAAGGGATTTTTTTTTCTTAACGACCTTGGCTTTAGAATAAGATTTTGACCTTAGAGCTTTACGTATCGAACACTTAAATATGGATCGGTAATATGCAATAAGAGTTGCTACATTTTGTTTCTAATTTAACATATTTAGCCATTTACAGCCTTATATATTGAATCATTGCGATACTTTTTATTCAGAATAACTTACAATATTTATTTATTCTCTCTAATATGGGTTATTTACTCTTTGAAACGTATTTTATTTTATCTTTTAGGTGCATTGCATATATTGCAAACGGAAAGTGGCCTATTTATTTCGCTCTTGTTAAACGAGTGCCGAATAATAAAATAACTATAAATCGACGTAACACAATACCAATTCGCGACTCGGTATTTGGCCATTGCCGTGCTTATATTACATTCGACTTAATCGGTTGAAGTAACAAAAAGGCTTTTAAAACGAGCCTTATTGTTGACGCATTATACTTGACCGTAATGAAATGCCAGTGTCGAGTTTTTTTTTTTTTACTTTCGGCAAGAATTATTTTTAAACATCGTCCATACAGAGATGAATCGTTACTTACGTACAGTTATCTTTACCGTATATCATATGTGCATGACATATTTTTGTACAGATATAAAAAGTAATTTTGATGCTGTTACGACTACAAGACTACGAAAGGCTTTCGTGAATTTAATATATTTTTTTTAAACATTGATTGAAAGTGCGTTTACCGTTCTCACACTTTAAAGGGAAGTTCGCTTTGAGTCCCCGTTAAAACGTTGCCGCCGTGCGATTATGTGACAACAGATAATAATCTGCGAGCGGGGACGATATCGGGGAATAACATTGAACTATTCCAAGGCTTGGAGAAAATGTAAGTAACACTTTTCTCCCCGACATCGAGATGCGAAAAGAAATCGTGTACTCAGTGCTCACTACGGGACGAAAGTATGACATCCCAACACGTAGTATTATCTCCATACTACCATTTTTCGTCTTCATAAGATAATTGACTATTCCGAATGGTTTCTGTAATGTGATGATTGAAGTTGTCTATATATTAAACTGATTTTGAAATTTTTGTATAAGTCCATTCCAATACATAGTTAAGATGTTCCCATATTTCTTGCATTATTTTGCACATTGTAATATTTCTTACTTCGTGAGTATTAGACGTCATACATAGCACGAAACTAAACCTCGGTTATGCGCAGGACAATAGTTTATTAATTATAAAGAGATTTGTTTCGGCATTGCATTAGCACGCGCGTGGTGACCGCTTTATATGAGCATAAATCACATTATTATTTGTTCGGACATGTCTTTAGTTTCAATTGTGTACTTTTTTCGAACACCCCGCAGGACATCGGCTATTTTAAATGTATAAGTGAGATACGAACTGTCCCTTCGATAAATAAATGAACCACACCGATAGAAATTTGTGGTAGTACAATCTACATCCATATGTCGACGTACGAATACAATGAGTGTTGCATACTAGTGCATATTATAAAGAGGTAAAATTTGTTTATTTATTTGGATGTAAGAGGTAATCTCTGCAACCATTAAAGCCAATGTAAGATACCGTTCCCTAATAAAAAGATGTCGTACCTCTAAGTAATATGAACTGTATTCAGCTTTTCATTTTTTATTCATTTTTTCAAATTTCATCACGATCTATTCAATAGTTTTAATTTTCAGTGGCACAAAATATACATCTTCAAATGCATACTTTTACCTATATAATGTTAATGTAATGTGATAGATAATTCTGTGTCGCGGTTATAAGGCCATACACAACATTATATTAGTATATTACGTATGTAGATAATTTTAAACATAGGAAAGAAAACATACCTATGTAGCCTTATATGAAATGTATTATTCTTTTACAAATGCTTAACTATACACAGCAAAATCGTGAACGTGATTTAAAAAGATGATCACTATCAATTTACATATCCAAATAAATACTCGTAGGTGCCAATTTTTATTATAACTAGCAAGTGCCTTACACCGATGCATCTATTGGGTGGAAGAAAAGGTTTTTTCGTTCATTTGACTAATTTTGTAACTATTAAATAGATGACATTTAAAAAAAAGAAAATTAAAAACTGGCCAAGAGCTTGTCGGACCATGCTCATTATACGGTTTCAAAGCCATTATTGCAAAGAAATGCACTAATGATGAATAAAGTAAATTGTTACACTTTTTCCGTTTCCCGCACAGGATAGTTATAAGTACTTTAGTCGCCTATAATTAGAAAAATAAGTAGGTATGTCGACTATTGCTATTAAACTAGCGTAAACTAAAGTGCGTCAGCATAAGAGCATATCTTCATGGGATTTACGTCCTTCCTTTGAGAAACGCAGTTTTTCGGCAGTGACTCAAAAATGGTATATTTGTTTATGTTCAAAACAATTTTCGTTGAAAGTGTTTATTAAGCGTTGCCTTTGTAATTTTTTTTTTTGAACTTAAGGTTTAGAAAATAGAGGGGAAGAACACATAATATCCGCAACTTTCGGAGCGATTATTTCCGAAATTTTACGTAATCAGAAAAATTGCTTAGAGAGTATTTAAAAGAACTGTCGAAATATGTGCCACACGTTGATGAATGCTGAAAAAAGTTTGTATATATGGAGTGCTCCCCCTATAAATATTTTTTTTATTAACTACCAAATCAAGTAGCGGCTTTTACAAGACACCTACACTATTAATTTCTACAACATAGGTCTTGTAGTTTCTGAATAAAATACTAATGACATACATATGGACAATCCCACCACCTCCCATGGCTCCTCCAACATCTAGGTCATATGGGCCGAATCGCAGAAGCGCCGCGAGACACCGACAGACGGACGAATGGACATGACGAAACTATGAGTGTTTCGTTTTTGCCACTTTGGTTCGGAACCCTAAAAAATTAAAACGGTGATCCACCCTTTTTCTATAGTTTCAAATGAGTGAATCTAAAGTAGAAATTCGATACATTTTGAAGTTTTATCATAAAAAAGGCAAAAATGCGACACAAATGAAAAAATAATTAGTTCTCAAGGCATAGCTAAAGAGCGGAAAATACACCACAAAACAGTTTTGACCCATTTGAAAAAAGCTGGACATACAAAAAAGTATGATACTTGGGTCCAACACGAGCTCACTGAAAGAAATATAATTAATCGCATATTCATTTGTGATTCTCTACTGAAACGTAATGAAACCGAACCGTTGTTGAAAAGGTTGACCACTGGTGATGAAACATGGATTACCAACGACAAGAATGTACGGAAAAGATCATGGTCAAAAGGCAAGCAAGCTCTAAAGATTATAGCGAAACCAGGATTAACTTGCAATAAGCTGGACGCTTGCCTGCAATATGCATTAACATGCAGCATGCAACCCACCGCATTTCAAATCTGTTCTTCCACTACAAATTCCTATCCAATAAATTGAATATTGATTCGAGAGGATTGACAGATATCGATAGATTTTTCCTTTTTATGAAAAAATGAAGAATACTTCGAATTTATACATTAAATTCGACGTATTCTTCGATATATACTGTGCGACATTAAACTAGATGATAGCGTTTGAAAGTTGTATAGGGCTATTGGTGGATGAGGCTCGCGATCCATCACGGCGGCCATCTATCACCGGCGTCCGCCGCGGCCCTGCGTCCGCGCCTCCTCTGCTTCGCAAACAGGCACTGCTCGATCTCGCGTCCGCCGTTGCCATATAATGTATTTACGCCGGACTTGTTTGATATGTATTTATATATATGCTCTTGTGTAAAATATTCTGTTTCGTACATTAGTTAATAACATGATTAAAAGTCATTGTTATTATTTGTTTGTTAGTTCAATATTGTAAACTGACACGATTAAATATGGTTTATTATCACATGCGTATGCAATATGTTGTTTAATCAAGGGAAAAAACATGCAGAAGTACAGTCTAAGTCATTGTGAACCTTCCTCACACATCCTTACTTTTCTGATGAATATTTCTAATGCCGACACCGTAGAGTCTGGTATTATAATTTAACTAAGTGAACTTGATATTAAATTAGTTAAATTACATTTCATCATTTTTTCAACATAAAGTTTCATCGAATGTTAAAAATATTGTGTTTTAGTGTTCTGTTATGTATTATTAACTGATAAAGTGTTAAAAGTGAAAAAATGTATTTTATAGAAAAATGTCTCGAAAATATGTGCTAATCTCTACAATTTTTGTTACATTTGTGGCGAAGACGTATTTAGTAAGCAAAGGTGGTACATATTGCCTACAATAAAAAATAAGCGTATTCCTACTATTTTAACGAGAACGTAAAACACTAGGGTAAAGCTGGGTTCCACATTTCTGTTGTAATCTGTGTGCTATAGGTATGAAAAATTGCCTGAGTGGCAAAAATACATCATTTCCATTTGCAGTGGCGAGAATCGATTAATCATGCAAGTGATTGTTGTTTCTGCCTGACAACTCATCTATTTGGAAAAGGCAAGGGTGCTTCTAAAAAAAAAGAAGAATGCCATAGCGTATCCAAATCTACCATCGGCTACTCGTCCTCTGCCACACAGCGATCTTCACTCGATTCCGAAACATTCTCACATTGACGAAGAAGAAATCACACCTACTTCACCATCAATTTCTTCAATGCCAGAATACGAAGTACCTAGTATATCATCACAGCCAGTCAGGATAATACAAGCTGAAGTAAATGATCTTGTAAGGGACTTAGAATTCCCCAAGAACAAAGCAAACCTTATAGGCTCGAGGCTTCAACAATGGAACTTTTTATAAAAAGCGGTGTGACTATCACATCTTTCCGTCCTAGACAAAAAGAGTTCACGCGATTTTTGGAAATGGATGAAAGTTTATTTTTTTGTAAAAACGTCAGTGGTTTGATTATAGCCCTTAATATTATGTACAAACAGAATGAATGGAGACTTTTCATAGATAAATCTAAGTCAAGCTTAAAAACTGTTTTGTTACATAACCGAAATATTTTACCTTCGATTCCTATTGGTTGTTACGCAGTTCATATGATAGTCTTATGGAAATATGAAAACCGTTCTGCTGTGGATTAAATATGATGAACACCAATTGCAAATATGCGGGGATTTGAAAGTTGTAGCTTCGCTGCTTGGACTACAATTAGGTTACACGAAATCTTGTTGCTTTATTTGCGAATGGGATAGTCGTGACAGAAAAGATCGTTATCAAAAAAAGTTGTGACCTCACGGTGAGACACTTCAACCTGGGCAAAAAAATATTAAAAATCATCCTTTAGTTAATCTACAAAAAGGTGTTATTTCTGCCATTGCATATAAAATTAGGACTGATGAAAAATTTCGTAAAAGCAATGAACAAAGATGGATCTGCTTTTAAATACCTTCGCCAAAAATTTCTAAGATTAAGTGACGCTTAAGTCAAGAAAGGTATATTCGTCGGTTTTAGATAAGAAATTTATATAAAGATGATAACTTCGACTCGGTTCTAGCAGGTACTAGAACTAGCGACAATCAACGCAGGTTTTTAAGTTCTATAAAAGAATTCAAAACATGCATTTAATTAGGTACAAAATTTTTGAGTATTTTGAAAAAATCACCTTTTGCGATTTTTTTCGTTCACAATATCTCGTGAACGAATAAACCGATTTTGACCGGCCTGGCGGCGATCGACGTGCTTTTTTAATTTTAAAAGCTGAGTAGTTTTGGAATCGATCGTTAAAGGCGTTTAAAAGTTATTCCAAAAAAACCACATTAAAAATTATTTTTTCATAGATTTTTTTTCAAATTTATTGGAATCTATCTATCCAAATAGGTTAAAATTTTCAGGAAATATAAGTTTGATGGAACTCTTTGGAATACCAAAGTTTGGTTGCAATCGGTTGAGCCGTTCAAAAGTTATAAGAGGTTTACATACATCCACACGCAAGACGTACGCACACACGTACGCGCGCACACACGCATGCACGCAGGCACGCACGCACGCACACACACACACCCAGACGTATAGACATCATCGTAAAATCGTGAGGGGAGATACTTAGGACCTCAAAACGTCAAGATCTGATGAAAACTCGATTTTCAAAAAACGAGGTATGTCCAATAATTTCTCAATTTTAGATTTTTTTAATTTTCTTAGCGGGAAATTAAAAAGCTACTTTAATTAAGAAATACTTTTTTAAATTCGAAAATTGTAGACTACTGTAATTATAGAAAATTAAGAAAATTACATTAAAGAGAGAGATCAATTCTATACAACATATATAAAATAAATAGACACTTGAGACAATGTGCAGGCATTGCCACGTGACTAAAATTCATTTCTCTAATCATACAGATAACCGTCTCCGAGGCGCGTTTCATTCCACGCAACACAGTAAATATGCGGCGGCGTCGGCGCGGGCGCTCAGTTGTTAATTAGTTTTTTGTGCGCGGCGGGCGGCGGGCGGCGGGGGCGGGCAGATCGGCCGACGCCATCAAATTACGATGAGTCGGTGTTTCGGCTACTGGACGCCGCTCGCCGCCGCGCCCGCGCCTGCCTACTCCACAATAATTATACACTCGTTACTACTGTGCCGGCTCACGGGTACTATCATTCCAAAAGAAATGTACGACAACCCATTTTGAGGGGTTTTTCTATGTCGCTTCGTTATTTTTCTTTATCTGGAATATTCTTTTTTAGATCAGAGTCGTGTTTGATGCAGCTTTGTGGGTCTACGACGTAGGAAAGACCTTAAAAGTGTTTGCGTTGATTTACAAACTACCTCAATTCCAAATCCGTCATTCGGGTAAAAGCTTAATTCCACAGTTTGTCTCACTCTCGGTACTCCAAGTAACCGGCCATAAAGCCACATTAGACGATTTCACAATGCCGCAGAGTGCCGGCAGGGGGCGGCGGTGGCCAGACGCGGTGCCGGCCGGCATACGCGGCACTCGAGTGTTGACAATAAATTCCATCGATAAAATCGATGGCGGCGGCGGCGGGCGCAGTCCGTAATTCCCTAACGACAGCGTAACTCGGTGGCGACGCCGCCCGCGCCGACGCGTGCGCGGCCCGCTCTCGATGCGCACGTATTTTATTTCTCTCATATTGAAACGGTTTCTCTGAAATAATCGCCCCGGCTCTTTAGATAGATAGTAATCAACTCAGATATTAAGACGCTTTTAGCGTTCGAGAATGAGATAACAGGTTTTTGTATGGCGCACATTGCTGCGCATCATCACGTTGGTGAAAAAAAGAAATTCTTATTAATTAATTGTAGTCACGACTATAAATTTAAGGTGCCTAGTTTAGAGTATGCTTTTAAGGTAACTTTAATTATTTGTCGATGCTTTCTTTTTTTCGAATCTCTCCTCCTTAATTCCAATTCGATATAATGATTTAAAAGAGTTTTAGGTTAAAAAACAATAATAAATGCGCAAAAAAAAAAGATAAGAAAAGCTCAAGATCGGACTTAGAATTAGATCAACATTAAGGGTTGCGATCACGATGGCAAAAAAAGACTGTAAATAGAAATAAGAAAGAATTATGCAGGTTGATAAGACTAAAAAAATTAACCGTAAAGGTCTAAAGGTGTATTCAGACGTTTTCATAGGTATTTCTAATTATCTAACTATAACTTTACACTTATTTGAATTGAAACGATAAAGTTTTTTTATTGTTGAAAATTCAGAATTTTGCGTGGGTTAAATCTATTCTTAAGAAATAACTGTTTTTTTTTGTGATTGATCAACTTACTTATACAGATATCAAAACAAAAGAGCGAAGAAAGTGCAATGGACGCAAGGAACAGTTAGCATTTCGTATGGGGGTGTATACTAAGTCTTTCTAAATCTCACTTTACCAAATCGTTTTAGATTAATGTATGATTTTGTGCAAAAAATATTTTACTTTGCAGTTATTAATATCGCAAATACATTCTCCGTATTCAAATTCAAAAGTAGCAAACCAATTTTCATAGTGATTAGTTAAACAGTATAGAAGTTCGTATGCTGCAGCGCTATATGGTGCCGAATTAAAATAAAAGAGGTAGAGCAAAATCCTTCTTCACAAAAAAAAAAATACATACCAATTTAAGTCATGATCGGTGAAACGGTATAAAAGTTGATATGCCGCAGCGCCACCTGATGGGGAGTTATGTTCAAAGCGCTTAGTGCAAAATCCTTCTCCATTGACAAATACATATAGATGCCAATTGCATGATGATCCATCGAACGGTGTTGAAGTTTAAAGATAACAGATTTATGTAAAAAATATTTTTCAATATATACAGTTGTGTAATTGTATAATATATTCAAACGATATGATCTACAACTTTTAATTATTTTTTTTTGTGAAAAAGAGTTTCAAATGAATATTAAATAAAAAGAATTTTTATTTGAACAATACACAGAAAAAACAGGTCATATCTGACCAATCAATATCCTTATAGTTTATCTCAATATTTTTAAGGTATTTTGTTCATAACACAATAATAGGTACTTGCGTACTTAATAACAGTTCATTAATATGGATATATTAATATAATCGAATAACTGGAAGGATGTAACCGCACGGAGTATGTCAGACAAATTTGCCAATAAACTGCGCGTGCGCATTCTGTAATAAGCTGGTTTTCGATTGGAGCGTATTAATGCGTTTATGTGTGCATATTAATGCACGTGAGCATGCTCGGGCATGTAAGCTAAATAGTGTTTCTGTTTGAGCATTTTACGAGAACTGTTAAATGCTCTGTGCGTGCTTGGGGTCACCGAACCACGGAGATTTTTTTAGTTGTTTGAACTCACTGAGCAAATTGTGAGTGGTTTTATCTGAGCACGCGCTCAAGTCGATTGGTCTTTCTGATAGAACGGCTTACGCGACTTATGCCTGTGAGCATGCTCAAATGCTCTAGCCGAAAATCGGCTTAACACGAAATATTTTTTTCCATTAACTCTATGGCTAGTTAAAGGTCTTCATATAGTGCAGGTGACCCATTTAAAGAGTGAAATATAATTTAGCTTTTGATATAAAAAAAAACTAATATACTCGAAATAACAAAACTTTTAAACAGAGCATCGTAAGAAGTATCGATAAATCTAATGTTTATGAAAAATTAATATGTGTTACAGAAAATAGTGAATTCAGGTATGGTACATTTTATTCATTCACACTATGTTACATAAAAACAAATATAGGTTGCAATACTAATTCTTTTGAAGAGTCAAGGATACCCTTATTTAATACATTCTCGGTAGAGAGAGAGCTTTGAACTTAGAAATGTTCCAAATGTTTGAAGTAATAATTAAAAGCAGTATTAAACACCAGTGCAAAAATACAATAGAGATAGTATAGGCCAATAAAGGTTTA
Source organism: Eumeta japonica (assembly GCA_005406025.1). Lineage (NCBI taxonomy): Eukaryota > Metazoa > Arthropoda > Insecta > Lepidoptera > Psychidae > Eumeta > Eumeta japonica. The sequence goes on along the minus strand of BGZK01000607.1, from coordinate 266,737 downwards.
TACGGTATACATATATATTTTATTGTTACTAAAAAGCATCTTCTAAAATTGTATTTTAAGTTTCTAAACTTTTCGACATTATCTCTAATAATATTTTCGGTGACTTGAATTTTTACCTGAACTCCGCTTTGGTATAGCAATGCTTCACATGAACAATTTCCTTATAATATCTCCAGACAAAAAAATCTATGGGATTTAAGTCAGGTGATCGCGGCGGCCACCGTAATTCGCCGGACCAATCCATCTATTTGAATGTTGCCAAACTGCAAGTGCGTAATAATATGGTACACCATCATTCCAAAACCACATTCTTTGTCTTAAACTTATGCCGACATATTTAAAAAGTATTGGTATATCATTTTCCAAAAATGCCAAAGTTGTTTGACCGTTTAAACGCCTAAGTAATTAAAATGGTAAAATTAATTTTCCATATAAAATTTTTCGTATAAAATTCTGTTCTTTTCCTTACTTCAAATTGATATTGGAGGCTAGTGTATGACGAGGGCTTTTCAATAGAGCACCTGTGGTAATTATGAAAGGTAAGGATTTCTTCATTTAAAATGCGATTTATCCGTTTATAATATTTCATTGAAAAAGTTTGGGTTTTCTCAATTCCTTCGAATCATTTTTCGACAAAAATTGACTCAATTCACTTAATCACCTGGAAGTAACGCTTAAACTTTCTGGATATGATAGACATGGAAGCTTTTCTCATAAAGAATTCGTCGGACAATTGCTTCTGGAATTCCTGTTCGGTTTTTAACTGATGATATGTCTATTAATGAGTCTTTTTCTATTTCATCTAAAATTATGTCAACACGATTCAGATTTGCTCTCGATACACCCTAGTAGACTATTCTTCTGTATACGGCCCTCCAAATACGCAATATGGTGCGTTAATAGAAACGCGATGGTCATGAAATGTATGGGGTTGCAGTTCACCACTTTGTTGAATGACTTTCCTGTACAGCCTGACAGCTAAACGTCCATTTCCTTTTCTAGTCTCATAAAAGTAATCTTTTAAGGACTAATCTAAGTAATCTTTTAAGACAAAAGGAAATGGACTACACACCACGTGAATATGTAGGAATACATTAGTATAATATTGTAGTTCAAGACTACAAATAAATTTCTGTTCACGTTTATTTTAAATTTACTATAGTACATTAATGTGTCGAATTATTGTACTAAAGAGATATTATGAACTCAAATCGATAAGCAATTCAAAAGTCCGTTGAAAATAGCCAAAGTCAACATTAAAAAAAACGAAGAAAGAAAATAAATGCCGGTAAGAGAAATTAGTAAAACGACTCAATACAAACACTTTACGATCATTGTAATTGTTAGTAGACTAAAAACAGATGCCATGCTGCTGGCTTAACTTATGGCTTATGTCTCTTTGAAACCTACGTAACGGCGACGACATGTCGCACATGGTAGCATTCGCACTCAGGTAGTGTTTGGGAGAAATTATGTGTCGGCAGCACTCGGCAATCCAAATGAAAAACAAGCAAGAAAGTACCACAACCACAGGTCAAACTGAAATTTCTTACAAAATCAAAAATTGAACAAACTAGCAAGTTATTTCAACTATTATTGTTTTTCAAAATAGTGTTCGTTGAGATCAATACATCACTGCATTCGATAGAACCACTCAGAGCAACATTTATCCCACTCGTACTTAGGGGTCGCTTCGACGGACTTCTTGTATGCAGCCGCTGCTTTCTCGGTGTCTGTGAACCACTTTCTTCGAAGTTTTTCTTTTATTTTATGAAATAAATAAAAATAGCATGATTTGAGGTAGGAGCTGTAAGGCGAGTGAACCAGTATTTCTAGGCCCTCAGTCTTTGTCTGGCGGCATGTGGTGAGACGTTGTCACGATGAAGGAAAATCCTATTGCGAGGTTGTTTTTCCCGAACTTTTTACAAAACAAGAGACAAACAGTTGTTAGTGTACCAGTTTGCAGTCACTGTTTTTTTTTTATCTTCTACAGCAATTGTTGCATAATGACTGCCATTTTGAAGAAAGAGGCCACCATATTTCTTCCGAGGCTTTGACCTTGTTTTACTTTAGTAGGAAACACCTCGAAAGGATACACCCACTGAGCAGACTGTTTATTGGTTTCGGGATTCGTAAGAGTAAGTCTAGCTTTCGTCATCTGTAACTATGTTGTATACAGCACTTGAGTCACCATTGGCAAATCTTTGCATCATTTCGCAGCACCAATTGAAATGACGAAGTTTTTGAGGTTCGGTCAACTTATGAAGTATCCACTGAATACAAAGCTTCCTGACCGCTAAATTTTCATGAGGGATTTTGTGCACTTGACTCATATCAATGCCTTAACTTGTACCAATATGCAGATAAATCATTCTTTTGACAGTCTCTATCATGAGCCGTAGAGCACTGATGTTGTTTTCGGTCGTTACTTTAGAAGGATGTCCCTCACACAGATGTTTAACTAGATTAGTGTGACAACGTTTGAACTCGTGAAATCAGTTATAAACAGTGGTAAGGAATTGAGCTTCATCATGAAAGGCTAACCAAAGTTTTTTATAATTTTCTTGTTGGTTTAAACGGAAACGAAAATCGTTACACGAAAATTTTCTTGCGTTAAATTCATGTTAACGTTAGATAAACAATTTTCTTTTTGCTGCCAATTTGTAAAAACAAATTACAAATGAATGCAATGTACATAATAAGGTTGGCAAAGATTTTAATTTTTAAAATATGAATTGTTTTTTATATTTTACGCTTATTAAGTGACCATTTCTAAAAATTTCAAGTGTGCCTTACATATTTAAGATAAGAGTGCACTTTTTAAAATAAATCGTTGTGCTACTTACGCAACAATCATCATAAATTGTTATTTACATTAATTATCAAATTGAAAATAATTATTTTTACGTATTGTATTATAATTATTTTTTATAATTACACCTTTGTACTTAAATCGTAAATAACTTTTTATTTTCCAATGAACAGTCAAGCATTTTGTTTTGAATGAAAGCTTTTCAACTGATGAAGTTTTTAAAATGAAATTTACATTTGGTGTAGAATTTTTTTTCGATAACAGTGTTCCAAAGTTAGAAGTGAAAATTATGAAATTTCACCAATTCAAAATTCAGATTTTAATTGTAAAAATCGTAGGGATTGATCATCGTGAATTTTAAAATTTCAATTCTTCACTATCAATAAATGTTTTCATTTAAAAAAAACCATGGAAAACATTGTCAATTTTTCAATAAAAAAAATTCATTCAGTGTAGATGAAAACACACACAATAAAATCGTATTTCATTAAAAAAAGACCGAAAATCGGATAAGTAATTAAACTAACTGTTTTGTTAGACAGTGATGGGCTCTATCAGACTTTTTACTTTGGACGTCTACCATTGACGCGACCTGTACATATATTGATTGATTTATCTACACATCAATCCATAATTCTATATCGACAGGGAGCCCGAGGACGATTTTTTCAGAAGCGAGATCGGGTCAAAAGACTAGTATAGATAAAGAATAAACTAGTAAAAGATGAGTGAGACGAAGACTTGTCGAAGTATTTCTCATGTACTTACTACGACGTGCAGTAGTATTCGAACTGGTCACTTGCCGGGCCGGCGGCGGGCTATTGTGGTATTAATTGAATATTTGTTGTAGAATCTCGGCGGCTACCGACGCCATTGTTGTCCGCATTCACGCCATCCGAATGAGCGTTCAACTAATTACTGACGTGAGACGATGTTTCTTTTTATCAAATAGGGTTACGCATTTTTGATGTCGGTATGTAAGAGTCGCCTATTTTTTTTTTACATAATTTTACGATTACGATTATAAAAATATCTGCCCCAAAAGAATAAAATGGAGCCATAAAAAAAAAATTAAAAAGCCAGTTTATTCATCTGTCTCTTATAGCTGATTTGTACAGAGACCGTTGAATTCTGATGTAATAATACGGATATTAAAACGCATGTAATAGAATAGTTAAAACTGTTAACATATTTGTAAAATAATTTAAGGATTTAATGGGTGGATAAGTGTTAAGAGCGGTGGACTAATTAATATTTACATATATATTAATAATAAATAGTTTTTAAAGGTATATGTATTATAAAAATATAATTACATATATGCTTTACATAAATGACCCGCGTTATGTGATTATGACTTCATTTTATAGAATTAAATAAGGTAGACGATCTTCTATTTGTGTAAGGTGTTAATTTAAAGAAAATCAATATGGGACACTTGCATGCACCATGTAGTAATATGCAACACGCGATCCACCGCTTACCCTCGATCTGCTCTTACACTACGAATCTTCATTCGGCGAATTGAATATTGATGAAAAGCAATGACAGGTACCGAACACCTAAGCAGGTGTTTTATCCGATTTCAACAACAATATAATCATAAATCAACAACAGCTTTGCAATCTACATGCCTGATACGGGTTTTTCCAGTCGATTGGCCAACACAGTGACAGACTTCCACATATGAGATTTAAAGATTTAGTGATACTTATTTAAAAAAATAAAATCAATTCCAAAATCATAGAATAAACGAACATGGATAATATACATACAATGCAAGGATGAGCACATTAAATTTAAAGTATCAAGCAATGACAACCCTAACATTCATCACTCATTTAGTAGCTATACGTGCCGCTATGTGACTACAGATTTTTAATTAAACCTCTTGATCTTGAGACGGCGTCAGGGGTCGATAAAAAAGTTTAGAACGGATACGGCAGAACCCTTTCGTGATTTGTCACGAGCGTTGTTTTATTTTTGTTGACGATGTACGATCAACATTAATTAAAACGAGATTGAGCAATTCATTATAAATAATTAATAAGTTAAAAAATTCAACGACTAGGATGTTGTAATAAACTGCAATAACAAGAATCGCAATTTTTATTAGCTATTTTCGCTGTAAGTAAGTTATTGTTATAGATACGTGATACTTCCTGAAAATCAGAAAGCACAAGATGTTAGAGAAAAGCGCATGTGTCTATTGATGCATGGGGCGGTTCGCGACACTGCGACAAGGTTCGGTTAATGTTGTGTCCGTAATGTTATAAAGATTGAGGCAGAAATTTAATATGAATTATTAGCTAATAGTTGAGAACGCGAACAGAACGATTCATATTTCGTAGGACAGTACTTGAAAACGGAATTCGTATGTTAGTAAATTTAATTTGTCGGAGAGACGTGCCAATTTTATATCAGATATTTAAAATTTGAATCAAATATGCGTTTATTTTCTAGTCATATGTACTGTGGACTTAAATTGGAACGTCTATTTTGGATACATGAAATTTTATTTTTAACAGACTTCAAAAAAGAAACAGGTTTCTTTTTCGTCTATGTATTTTTTTACGTACATTCCGCAATAGCTTTGTGAATTGCGAACCGATTTGGAAAATTCTGTTTGTTTGATAGAGTATAGTCTCTAGGTAGTTCCATAATCACCGAGACAGTATCTAATGACGGGATCCCTAAGAAATCGAAGGATATCCTCAAATATTATAGGCAAATATAGTGCATGTCATATTTCAGTTATTCAAATTTTTGCGTCTGATAGTTATCATCTCATGCTGCTGAGCTGATGATATAAGTCACAGCACTTCTTATCGGTTAGGAGTTAGGGGATAATATTGCGATATGTCCCCAGAAATTATTTCTAAATAATTAAATAAAACCTAGTAAACATAGGATTAAAATTAATAACTTAATAATCTATCTATATATTTTCATTCATTTATAAAATTTGAATGTGACAATCTTAGCAGAAACACATCGGAACACTTTAGTGACAACAGTAAAAATAGGGGAATTAATTTAATGCGGAAGTGAATGAAAATGTGATGTATATGAATTGTAGAACTTTTATACTATATATTATTAGTAAAATTTATATTATTTATATACGCATAATTCGGTAGTTGCACTTCAACTAAGAATGTCATAACCAGTGGACAATAAATTCGAGATGGGAATTGTTTTTTTTTTTTTCCTTACAAAGGTAAAGCAGTTGCCTCGTCGATTGTATAACCATGGCCTAATCCACACGCAGAGTAACTAAATGAATTATAAAGTTATAATTGCTCGGTGACAAAAAAAATGTGGAATGAAATAACTTAAAACTAAATAAAAAAAATAAAAGCCGAACACAAATATGTATTTAAGTAATTAGTCGTTTTGGAAGTCAGTTACAACTAAAGGAATACGAAAGAAAATATAATAGATGAATATGAATATGAAACGTGAAGCATTGAGTTAAAAGGATATCTTATTTTTCTGAGGAGACACAACTGACAACTGCGCCTAATTCAGCTTTAAGTGGAACCAAATCCAGAAACAATTAATTATTTAAATAGGTTTTTGAAGGTGTTCTTTATTTTTATTTGTAAGTTATTTTATGCTATATGAAATTATCGTAAGAAAATTATAGGACTCACAATTTTCATAGTTTATCTGCGTGGTCACTCATGTGGATGTTAAAATGACACAGATTTAAGGTACATATGATATGTAAGAAAAATGAGTCAATTAAAACCAATAACAACGTCTACAAAGAAATCGTAGTTAAAAGTAGGAATGAATGCAAACAAGGCTCTACCATAATCACCTACGACTTGGCTGTTCGGTAATTATTATTTCTCAATGAAACACCTAGCTTGTTCATATATATATCCTTTTTGTTGACACGTCAGATAGGGAGGGGGGGCTCCAAAAATCCTGAAATTCGTGTGACGTAATTCGCGGAAACCTTCCCTTGTCAAGTACGAAACCGTGTATCCATCACATTTATAGCCTAAACGAACACTTACAGTGATTTCACAAATTACACGCAATTATCGAGTCAAGAAAGTTTTAAGTTACTTATAAGTAATTTAAAATTTAAAACTTAACAGTAACTTTATGTTGCATTTTAATCTGTTCTTCTTGAATTACATCGGACACCTCGGAAACGTTGACGATGAAAGGATTTCGTATCAGTTTCTGATACTTTTGTCCTCGCAGTCAGGAAAATAGCGATTGGATTCACTTTTTAAGTTTTTCAAACGGCGTAATAATTTTCTTCTGTATTTCTCCGTTAGTCCCTACACCTTGTCCGTCAATAGTTTCGTTGAGCGAATCAAATATAGAAAAGTTTTTCTTTCGACCATAGCTCGATTTTAGCGATAAACGCCCTCTGATTTTATCTTCGTATGCAAATATGTTGCTCATGCCTTGCAACTTTAAATTTTCTGACCCTTGCAGTTGAAGGTTAATTTGTTTGCGCAAAAGAGTCGACCAAATAAGCAAAATGAAGTCGAAATTTGAGCTCGCAGAACTGATCAGCTCATGAACTGTAAACACTTTGTTTTCCTTGTTGGTTGAGAATATTTGTACTTCCTCTCTTAAATCGTACAACCTTGAAAGCATGTTTCTTTTCGAAAGCCAACGCACTTCCGTATGGAAAAGTGATTTCGTGTTCAGAGTTCATGTCAGAACACAATTGTTTGAAAAGACAAGTATTGAGTGCACTATTTTTAATGAAGTTAACTACTTTTATAGCTGTTTTCGTCGACAAAGCAAAGCATTCCGGGAGCGTTTTGGCAGCCAATGCTTGACGATGAATAACGCAGAGCGTCGTGATTGCGGATGGATTTTTGGTTTCTACCAACGCTGCAAGACCAGAGCGAGAATCAAGCACCGTCCGTACAAGACCCCGCAAGCTTTTCCCACATAAGTCCATGTTTCTCCATATATTGACTTATTACATCCGTAACATGTGTAACCTTGCGGCGTCGTTTCGAGTTCTTGAGAAAATAATAACACTTCTTTAAACATTTCATTGTCCTCCAAAAATCTAACAAATACAAATAATTGACAAAATTGCGAAACGTCGGTATATTTATCACATTGTAATGCAAAATAAGGATTTTTTTTTATATTTGCCAATAACCTGGTCTTCAATATCAGTTGACATTTTTTGGAATACGGATCGGACTTGTGCCGCGGCGCGGTTTGCATTGTGTTGACTCGACTCATCACATCACGTCACTTGTTTATTAGGATGGCTTCGTGGACCACTTGGAACGCGCCCGGGGACCACCGGTTAAGAACCACTGGTCTAATGAGATGTTCAATAGGTCTTTTAAGATCACTATAAGTTTTCTTTGAGTTAAAATTTTGCTATCATAAGTTTCATTTCAAAAATTGAAATCGGTTTGTATAATCATAAGCAGACACGTATTTTGCACTGGTCATTATCATTAAAAGCTGTCCAAAAAAAAAAAAGAAATATAAAAGAAAAAGACTACGAGAAAGAAAAAAGTGAAAAAGAAATGTTATATTATAATGTAATTTACATTTCATATTGTATATATGTTGAAATGCGATGCAAATGAATTATGAAACCATAAACGGTATTCAGTTTTGAGCGATTTAATTATCACAGTGAGAAATGAGAAAAATTCTGAAAGTATGAGGTTTTTTCGCATTTCATTCAACGTCGTAATAACACCAATTAAACGACAAAAAAAGAATACAAAACGTATATGGACCTTAATTTTATGAACGCGTTGTCGTGGCGCTGCGCCTACAATTTAGGACCTACTCCATCATTTCTTTTTAAACCCATTTTTAACAAACAGTCATTTTTAAAATTAATTTTGCGTTCCATGTCTTCCTTTTAACGCATTTTGTTTGTTAAATGTCAGTTAGAAAAAAAATGGCGGAAAAGGTTCTTAGATCCCTTTCTCGCGTTGTATATCGGCATTAATAATAGAGTTTTAACAAATTTTAGTCATAAACGGAATTTTTTTAGATCGAATTTGCCGTATAAGGAAGAGTGTGGTCGTGTTGAAGGGGTCCGTACTTATGCGATCGCAGGGGTGTTTATTTCGGCGCTCCGCGTAGGCACCGCCGCGCGCGCAGCACGAGGCCGATGCGCATTGAACGACGTTTACGATAACAGCTGTCCGTGGGCGATGGGACGATAGTAGAGTCTTGAAATAACGTTTAGATATTGATCGATGCGGCCCGTGTCAGTAATTTAGTTTTTTTCCAATAACGTAGTTTCGCTTTTCGGTGAAAGGTCTGATTTATAATATTCGTTTGATGTTTAAATAAGGTTTAATTTAAAGAATGATTTTACCGTTTTTGTGAATGTTTCAAAATTATTTGTCTGTTGAAATGTTATAATTGCAAATTGAAATTGCGGGAATCACAGTTTTCCCAATATTACTTAGGAATTAAAGTGCCTCACATTGGAAACATTTCAACCTTTAACATTTCATAAGAGAAACATCTCATTATACTACGACTATTTTATCACATTTTAAATTTTTACTCTTTAAATATCCTGATTTAGCCAATGCAAATCACGTTGGACGTTTTCAAAATCAACCCGGAACGTAGGCTTTCATTACCCAGCGAAATAAATCAAAATAATATCAAGGCAAAGAGATAACACCGAATGGAAAATCAGCTATCCGACAGCCCCCCGCCGCCCCGCCCCGCCGGCACCGCGTGATTTATGCCGGTAATTTTCCGGGCGGCTACGAAAGTAAACTCACGATTTTTCTCTCTGCACACACGTAATTAGATAATTTTCATGGATTTCCCGGGCCGGCGCACACGAACATAAGGGATCGTAAATCACGTTCGCGTCTCGGGAATTATTTAGCTAATTCGAAATTGTGATTCGAAGAAATATTAAACATTTCGTCGAAACAAATTTGCCTCGCGAAAAGGTAACGTTTTTCATGTGTAAAACGATTGAGTTTATGTTATAATTTATGAAAATATTATACACATTCAATATGATGTAAATACATATAATAACTCAATAGTAAATACGTTACTAATCAATAATAAAGAGAAATAATTAAACATATAAATACGTGAATTTTGCATTTAAATTTTATAATTTAGTTGATAATTTATATTGATATTCTATATCGTACTTCGAGAGGGTATTAGGAATACAGTTTTGCGATTTATGGAAACTTTATTTAAAATTTTAAAAAATTAATCATTGTAAGTATATAAAAAAAAAATTATAAAAAGCATACAGATTAACACCGGTGCAGTGACCGGGCGCGGCCCGCCGCGCGCCTCATTCCAATATTAATTTCTGTCACAGATTTAATTGCTCACCTGTGGCTTAAGCTTAATAAATTCGTGGACAGGACGGAACGAGACACGAAGAAAAAACGCACGGTCGACTTCGCTCGCCCAAAAAAAAGGACGAATTTTAATTTATAAAAGACAGGACAAACGATTAATAATTTATTTGTATCCTCGCTTCTTGCGCGAGAGCGGGCGAGCGTTAAAAACAACCGTTAAAACCGAGGACTTTCTGTAGTGAGCGCTTAGGCCGAAATGCCAATTGCGGGTGGACACCCGTGTGTATAGTTCGCGGGATGTCGCCTCGGAAAAAGCGCGCAAATAAATAAATCGCATCGCACGCACCGACTGCGCAAAAAAAAAAAACGTACGCCATATTCGAATCCTTAATACGACTTTTATAAAAAAAAAAAGCGAGTTGCGGAGGCCGCCTCCGATTGGAAATGAATGAGAGCGAGCGCGATAGTGGAAATTAGCATCGAGCGGGGCCCGGGAGCGGGTCTTTTGCGATAATATCGAGGTGTATTCTTTGTGCTTTTTACGGGCATCGCGTCCAATCACACTTTTAAGGTTCCGTTAGAGATGAGTAACTTTTTCCATCCTTCATTATGAATCAACTGATTTCCTCGTAATTTATTGAGGCATCAAAGTTTCTCACAGTAGAGTTGTATAATTAAGTAAAAAAAACTCATGAATATTGTCATACAAACATTGTCGACCGTGCACGCCAATCCCGAGATTTTCCGCAATCATGCATTTTCGCAGGAAAGAGTAAGTAAAATTACTGATATAATAAAGGTTGCGATCTTAATTAATCGATCAGTTTGGAAATTGCTTAAAAAACGGTTTGTTTTTTTTTTGGAACGAAGTTCCTTACGGCGGGCTTGGAGGAGATAGGGATTTTGCTGCGCGACCGAACTGAAAAAATGTGATAGTAAAACCGTAAGAAAAAGTCCGTGGAATAAAACCGTTAAATGAGACGTGCGCAGGCGCGACAGTCGTATACACAAGCGAGTAGTGTATAATACCTTTCTCTTTCTCCCTCTTTCTTTTCGTTCTCTCATCCCTTCTCTCTCTATTACCACTCCACCCCGCCAATGCATAGTATATACTCATGAATTCATGGACAAGCACGTGGCTAATATTCACATTATAGATACATTTTATTCGTGAGTAGTCACGTTTATTTTCATATAATTTCAAATCGTCAAAACAATAATAAATATAGTAACAATGGCAAGTGAACTAACAAGTGACTTGAATGCAATTGACAGTGATGATAGTGGGAAATTATTCTATTTCTATGTAATTTTGTGTTGTCAAACAAAAATAAAGAGACATATTTTCTTATTTTAGGTGATAATTTGAATTACGATTTTTTTTATTTTACGTAATTTATTTTATTTCCTAAAATACTGAATTTCCTAAATACTTTCCTGTACTTAAATAAAAACTAATCAGTAAAATTTAAGAGAAAAATCAAGAAAACCTACATAAAATTGAGCACGATTTTTTTTGCAAATTGTGTCGATTCTACATTAGCCGACGGAACTTCGTTCCTACCTGGTGTCCTACGACTCCACTCGTTTTATTTATTATTTATGCTCACATATTATCCTTTGTCTTTCTCTCCATTAAATAGACCTATTTAAATGAGGCTTGAAGCAATCTGAAATGTTTCTTCAGGATCAAAGTTCATTAGATTTTGATAGTGATTATTAGTTCATATTATTAAATTTCATATGTTTTAAAATATAAAAAAAAAGTTTTTGAAAAATATTTCTTTTTGAGGATAGTCAAAACTCAGTATCAACGGATCGAGTTCAAATATTCAGGAAAACCAAAATGAATAAAACTTTTAAAATATCACAAACCCGATCTTATCATCCGATGCCTAAAAATCGATGTATGTATGATGTCAACTTATTGAATTTAGAACCACAAAACAATTGAAGTTTTTGGTGAAATTATTTAACCATGTAGGTCTTTCAATATTGATGGATTCGCACGTGAATATTTAATTCAGAAAGGAAAATTTTCTTGCTATAATTTTCTGCGATTTTTGAAGAAGATTAGGTATGTTGAGTTCAATATTTGAAGATGCTGGACTTTTGTATGAAGTGATGAAGCACCATGTCTTAGGGTATAACTTTGATATCTAGAATTCCATTGAGAATATACCTGCCTCAGTGACAAACTTAGTATATATATGACGTCCACAAATTGCCGCCAACTACGACATCATCTACGAATGTGAGCATTGATTCTTGAAGACCACGTGACATACTGCGAAACAGATAGAAACTTTGGAGATTTCAAGACTATAATTCCTAAGATCCTTATTATGTAAAGCTGGGTGCGTTAAAGTTGGTTTCCCGTTGGATTCCGCATCTGCTTACCGACGATCACGAAGCGACCCGTATCAAAAGGTGGCGTAGAACTCTGCAATTATTTAAGAGAGGCAAATCAAAACACGTTTTGACATTATCACTACTAGTAAATTATGCTTATGACGGCGATCGTAAACAGCACGACACCATTTGAGTCTTTTAAGACGAACTAAAACCAACGAGTCGTGCAGTCCGGAAGAAGTTTTAAAGAAAATGGTGGCCTTTTTGCGCAGAAGACTAGAAACGTTGCCACAATCGAACTTGAAGATTGTAAGGCAGTAGATGTAGTGTGGTATAAGCACAGTCTGTTTGTCAGAAATTTATGACTAGTTTCGAAAAATCAACCGGACATGACGCGTCATCTTTACTCACGACGAAGCACGTTCACCCACCCCTTGCAAAACAAGTCTTTTTGGAATAGCAAAATGTGTAAAATATGGGAATTTCGCCATACAGCATTGACCTGATTCTCATTTCTTAAAAGAAATCTTCATAGGTATCGTTACCAGTCGGATGGAGAGGCAATAATCGGCCATTTTAACTATGTATTCATATTTAGAAGTGGAATAAAAGCTTTGAGAACGTGTCACAACAAATTGAAAAATGCATCAAATGCCATGAAGAATACTTTGATAAGCAATAAAATGTATTCAGTTTCTGATTGTTCGTATTTTTCTCAAAGGACAAAGTTTGAGAGACATGCCTCTAACAGACGTGCAGACATCATCGGAAAAACTGTTAGTATAACTTTCGAGAAGCTCAAAATGACGCCAACCGATTAAAATTGAGTTTACGAAAATCGGGCCGTGTTGTCACCCTGAATATTTTGAAACTTCTCAATTTTCGTAGCGGGAAGTTTGAAAACAGTCATTCTTCAGCATACATCGATTTTTAGAAACTAAAGCTATAACTCTTATCAAACTGCACACGTTTGTACAGTACAATCACAAATCGGTTCGGAGAAAGAATGCGCCACATTTCGTTACACTTCGCATAACGTATTTTGAATTTTTTGTGTTAAGTACCAGACATTACAACATCCTTCTAAAGCTCGTATTCAGCAAATTTCACTATTCCAATTATTAACATGTATAAATTTGAGGTGGTTAAATTGAGCAAAATTACTTCTATATTTAATCTATTGTTCCAATCATTAAAGATAAAATTCAATTTTGAGCAAAGTAACGCAAAAGCATTACTTTGCTGACAAAAATCATTGAATTTAAAGGAAAAAAACTACCTTTATATAATGTAAACTATTCATTTGGTAAGTTAGTTTCACGTTTCGTACGAACCTTACAAATAATATCTAGCTATCATTTTTAATATTCGTATTCAATACGTATACAGTAGAGGTTTTTATAGGACCTGTAAAGTTAAGGTTCATCAGGTAGAAATTCGTAAATGTAGTGACGTTGCAAAAACAAAAAGTAAGTACATTAATTGGAATAATACATAGCGAGATGCGAATAGAAACAATGGTGGTGGAAGAGATGTGAGACAGTAACAGAAAATAGATAACCGAAATAAAATATATATGTACGACAAAATAAATGTAATAGGAATTTGGGATTGGAAATTAAAGTTATTAAAATTAATCCCGGTAATCGTTAGTGCAATTTGTGGCCGCGACTTAATCGAAGATGTCGGTACTATTCATGTTCTCATTGGTAACGGAATCGAAATGGTCGAAAAAAAAAAAACAATTCGACACTGGAACAGTCTCGGCTATATAAATTGGCGATTAAACACCAATAATAAGAAAATAACAAAGGGATTGAATGCAGATGAGAGCGAAGCGGGCGGCGGGCGGCGGCGGCGCGACATTTGTATGCGATATCTAAGCGCACAATGGCCGCAGCGGCGCGACTGTTCGCGCTAATGGTACGCTATCGTTTGCATCGCGTCGCTCCTCCCGGCCGGCGCGGACAGCCCCCGGCTCGGCCTTGGCCACCGCGTCGCGTTAATAAACCCCATAAATATTAAAAGCGAATTTCATCCGCCGAAAGCTGCACCCGCAACGCGACCGCTCGACGACAAAACGATAGTTGCAAGAAGGAACACGGTAGAATGGAAAGGGGGTCGTGAACCTGGTAGGTGCGTTTGACGTTTTGGATAATTTTTATGTCATAGGTTACACTAGGCGCAATAATGCTTCAGGCTAACGGAACAAAAATATCGTAACGTAAAAATATAGTTAAAAAAAACTAAAAAACATGCTTTTAAAGCACATCAAACTAAAAAGTGAAAATTAATTTTTAATATGAGCTGAACAAAAATTGTGAACAATGACGAGAAACACTAGTATTATTGACGAAAAATCGTGGGTTGCTCTATATACGAAAAATGTGGCACAAAACGCCCCACGCTTTACCACAATAATATTATAGTATTTTTCATCATTGTTCATTATTTTTTTCAGCTCATACTAAGAATCCTTTTTCAATTTTTAGTTTGATGTGCTTTAAAAGCGTACTTTTTAGTTTTTTTGAAACTATATTCAATTTTCACTTTTTAGTTCTGTTGATTGTTAAAAAATTGTCATTTTTAACAATACAACAATAGTTGAATAAATAATAATGCTTATTACTGTTACTAAATTCTATTAGAAAACAGTAATAGAATTTAGTAACAGTAATAAGCCACTTGTACTGACGCAGATGATGCGTGATGAAATTAGTCGATCCTGGCGATCCTGATCAGGACAATGAGATAAACTTATCAAATTATTGTATTATCATTGGTCCTTGATACGCGTGGAAAGTTTCAAATTAATCAAACTTCTGGAAATTGGTGAAAATTATGCTCAAAGATTCCGTTACATACATAGATACACACAACCCAAGCTTATAAAAATCCTGGCGGTCCTAAGATAATGGGAAACAGTTATCAAATTATTGCATTGTCATTGGTTCTTGATAGGTATCAAAGTTTCAAATTAATAAGACTTCTGGAAATTGGTGAAAATTATGCTCAAAGATTCCGTTACATACATAGATACACACAACCCAAGCTTATAATAATCCTAGCGGTCCTAATAAAGATAATGGGAAACAGTTATCAAATTATTGCACTGTCATTGGTCCTTGATACGTATCAAAGTTTCAAATTAATTAGACTTCTGGAAATTGGTGAAAGTTATGCTCAAAGATTCCCTTACATACATACATAGATAGATAGATACGACCCAAGCTTATAAAAAGCGTGTTAAAAATGGTATACAACAATGCAGTAACAATTTTAAAAAGATTTTTACAACAGCACAAATCATATCTATAAATGTGTGCATAATTTGGACGTTCGATTGAACGGCCACAAAAGGTAAATGAGGTGCTGGCAAATTCACAGCTGAACAGTTTGGGTCGCGCCGGCTTCGGACATCGCTCGCGTTGTTTGCGGTTTCTTGTCACAGATGAATCGGCAATTGATGAAAACGAATTAAATTTGAACAATTTTACGATTACCACGCGGCTTTTGTTTATTACAATAGCGTGACGATTGAGAAAAAGAAGAGTCAAAAAAAGAATAATTAGTGAACGCTAACTTTTGTACCGTAGTTTCTTCCATTCGGGCATAGACCTTTTATCAATCCTCATCGCAGTTTTGATCCAAGCGGTACCGATTTTGATTCCGGTATTAGTTATGGTACAAATTGTCGTGCTGGGAGGCATCCCACGATACCCTAATTCCAGTACAAGTTTCAACAGACTCAGTACTGATTAATTATTAGTTGCGGTTGCAGCTCAAGTTTCGATTCTGATGTGATCACGTTAACGATGTATAACCATCAAACACCGTTAAGATTGACTCGTAATTATTTTTCAAATGATCCTAGCATAGGATCATCTCTGGATTTACAAATTTATATAGATCAAGGTTTTACTCTGCCTAACATTGAATAAAGCCACGGTTTTTGTCACGATCGAAATAATAAACATTCCACTTCCTCATATAGAGTATTAGTAGGCACGTAGTTGTTTAGTATTGTGCCCTGTATCATGCTGATTTAATATAAATGGACTCAAAGCAATTTAATACAAATGGACTCGAATCAATTTAATAAGAATTAAATTTAAAGAACAGCTATATTTTCTTATCTAAATTAATACATTAAATATTTTAATAAGTCTAATAAAGTTCTTACTTATACAAATTGAATGAACCTCAAAAGATAGGTAGATACACATTATCAGCGAAATTTTTCTATAATTATTTGAAGCAAATGATATCGTTTATCATCTATGGTCGAAATCTAGAAAGGGATCCTCAATAAATATATGGATAATGCAAAACAAATTAAAGATATGTAAAGAAAATATGTCTATTAGTCAATGTCAATAATAAGAACGCCAAGAACACAGCCTCTATGAGCAGGCTTCAGCGATTTCCTCAAAGATAAATTTTTTTTTTTTTTTTTTGGTAGTGTCATTGGTGGGTTGCTCTAAGTATATTATCTCCAATTATTTATTATCCGATAGCTTGGTATTATTGAGTAAAAAAATCAGATAATTATTTAAATACTGTATACGATACAGATACGCGATACCAGCAGCAATGTTGAAATCTGATACTTAGAGATCGGAGATGACGTGCGTGCAATGATCTTAGTTGTTTTTTTTTAATGGGATTTTTAAGGACCAAACGGGCATTAGAGCAATCAGCGTAGATCACCGCCACCCATGGACATCTGCAATTCCAGGAAAGTGTTTAGTGTGTTGACGTCCTTTTAGAAAGGAATGGACTTTTTTATGGAAGACCTCCTTGACGTAGTCGATTGGATGTACCGTTCATTCTAAATTTTTCAGTATGTCTTTTGATTAGCTTCATTATAATTGAGGTGTTTAATAGAATGTATGCAGTTAAGGTCTGCTAGCAAAAAATAACAAGGAACATTATACGTGATATAAATGTTTATACCATCAAGTACACAATAAACACAATGAAAAAAAATATACATCATATATTTAAGCGTTTATGACAAAAAAACTAACTGTGATAAAAATCAAAACACATATTCTTTTTTGACTCCAAAAATCTTTAGAATTATTTGAGCTGTATCTCAAGCACCTCTTACAATTCAGTAAAATATATTACAATTGGCAGCTAAGCAGACGACGAAAAGAGAACAAAAAAACAAAAGAAGAAACAATATAAAAGGAAAATATCACCACTCCAAAATAATTGATGAACACCGGAGGCGGACATTTGAGTTTTAAATGAAACCATATTGAGCCATTTATCCTCACTGAAAGCGCAATGATTAATATCCCGGAAATTCAGATCGGGGGGCGCTAACCACCGCGTAAGCGTTTGTTTCCTTGAAATTAAATACGTCGATTGTAGAAGCGACGAGCGCACCGACCGGACCGTTCGTGAACTCGCGAGAGTGTAATACTGATGTCGTAGGTTAATATGATATGTAAAGATCCAATTTACGCTTATGGCAAAATGTAAGGAAACATTCTTCTTTTCAATCTCAATTAAAGTTTAAATACCCAATTTAATTTTGGAAAAATCAATTTCCTTGAACAAGAAGCGATTTTATGGAAATTAAAAAAAGAATTAAGTAGTCTAGTTTCATAGACACGTATTTGTACCTAGTCGAACAAAATAAGATGCATCAAAATTATAATATAAAAAAGGCGCCATGAATACGGGGCATTGAACGAAGAATAAATCTTAGACTCGCAAGAAATGTTACAGAGTAATGACGATTCATTGTTTCAGCAAATAATTAGTGTCCAAATTACAGTACATCCGATCAATTATTTCAGAGCAGACTGCGTACGGTACAGAGCACAACAGAGCCTGAAGTCGGACGCCCAGCCGGCGCGGCGGCGGCGCTCGCTTTGTGACGGGCCGTAGTAAGTGATAAATAAAACGTAATTGAGAAACGGAAACGGCCAATGAGTAAATCTCGTCCGTCAATTTATTCAAATTATTTATTAGCGCAGACGCCCGTAGACGCCCGGCGCGATCGCTTTCAGAGCGCGCTCGTTCACAGGCATTCGGCGCGCCCGCCGCGGCCGGGGCGCGCGGGCGCCGGCAGGGGGCTTTAAAATCGACTATGTATCGATATAAATAAAACGTGACAAGTATCGATATCGATTGTAGTAAAAGCAGTCCCGTTACGACTTACACTTTATTAAATTCATATTATCGATGTATATGTAGATACTATGGACCACGTTGAAAGTGCATAGGCGCTTGAAATGATTTACTATATTTTGGATATAAGAATAAAAATTGCGTAATAAACAACCTGGTCAATTACAGCAAGTAAAATTTTAATTTACTTTATGCGTTTGGTAAATAATACACTGTTTGTTGTATCAATAATTTAATTGTTTATTTATTAGACTTTATCGGTAAAAAATGATTATGCGTTTTTTCAAAGAATATTAGTTAAGAAGTATTAAACTATATGAGTTACCAGAAGTAATTTATATTTACACATTTTGTGTGGCTGTAGTTACAAGTAAGAAGTGATTTCAATTAAAAGAAAACTACAAATCGAAAAATGTCACCCATATGAATGAATACATTATCTAACGGGAAAAAAATTTGATTATTTTTTTAAATGCAAGAAATTTCAACTTAATAAATAATGAAATCGATAAAATTTATCGACAAAGTCCGTCACTAGCGAAGATCCCAATTAGTTAATTTGTGCAGATACGACACAATATACGAGGAAATAATATGCTTAGAGCTACCGGGGTCCGTAATTGGTGTAATTGGACGAATCTAGATGCTCCGTTAATAACGATCAATTGTCGTGATTCAAATGGCGATTCACTTGCGTGGAAAGAAATGAATCATTTACATTCAAATTTAAGAGCTCCGTTTGGTTAATTTTGAACAAAAATCTTTTATTTGGAAACAATGAAATTTTTCTTAGAATTTTGAATGTTATTTAGTTTAATTTAAAATTTACAAAATAAATAAACATACCCATTGATATCTGTGATCGACCAGAAGTATTTCAGGACCGCCTTCGCTACCAGGTACCAAATCTGGGTCCACACCCACGAGGATTTATCCACGGATATCGATAGAAAGTCCCTAGTTTCATCGTCAACACCGAGCTGAACGAATTTCTGTTGAAGAAGCGGTGTGAGTCGACTGCTAACGACACGATACCACTGTAACAAAACATAGGATTTGAAATCATGTTTGTTTTATTGACTAAGCAATTTAGATTTAGCTTAGCGCAGTTAATAAGGCCACCGTTCAAATTTGGATGAAATAAATGAGCTCTTTATCGACGACCGCTGACGTTTTAACTAGGTGTTACATATTGAAAAATTACTTAGATTTATTTCAGTCTTTACCGAGAATTTCTTTACTAGGAGTTCTTTTTAAATGACTTTAACGAGGAACTTTAAATAACCTGTTGCTATCTATTACATGATTATTAAACTCTGTATTTTATTGTATGATGCAGCAATCTTGAATGCTCTTGAACCGTCAGTACATCCAGAACGTAAAATTTAATTTGTATATTTTGACAATATTTAAAAAAAATTTACCATTTAAATGATCACTTGATTTATCGAAACGAATGAACTATCAAACAGTATAATATTTTAAATAATATTATGTTAACCAGTTCATCAACAAAATCATGATTGTTTTTTGTGCCTTAAGTATTTTAGCTACAGCATGAGTCGTCATTATCATAAAAAATGTTATTGCTTATGAGATTTATTGCATAGATAATTTTAGAAAACTCCTCAAGAAAATGCGTTACCATTAATAATTTATTGTTCACTTTTGTTTATTTAAATATAAAATAAAAACTTTTAGCAACCAAGACCAAAAAATACAGGTAATTTACGATAATTACATTTTCGTCTTTGCATCATCAGTTTTCGTTCAAATGCCAAAATTTTTTGTTAAAAAATACAACGATACCCGAATCTGATAAAAAAATGCTCTTTAAACAATATAAAATACCTGAGAGCGCTTGAGAAGAATAAAGCTTAAATTTCATTTTAACTCACATAAGTTCTAGCGTTTCAGAAATTGTTCTGTGTAACGTTAGCTATCAATTATTTGCTATTCTGAGGGACTACGTTAACAGTTTCGGCACCAAAAAAAAAAAGTGCCTTCTATTTTTCTTTTAAAACGTCGCAAAAAATAATCATGAATTCGATACCAATCGCGATTTAATTAAATAACTGTAATTTATTTAACAAATAACCAAATAATTTACTACTGTATATGAACCACGAGCGTTATATTACATTTAAAAAAATACAGACTACGAAATGCGAACAGTCGAGAGAAATTTAAAAATGTGATAGTTTTTTATTTCATCCCATTGCTGAAGTGTAGTCTCCGACAATCTTTTCCTTTTAGATTTAGAAGCTGGAGCTTAAGTCCTGCACGATGGCATAGTGAGGATTGGGGGCCGCCTATGGTCTTGGTCACCAACGCGACGCCAACAATTTAATCTGCTCTCCGAGACACGAAGCGGGTAGTCTAATTTAAGTTGAAAGCCATCGGTCAATTCATTCACTGTGAAGATCGAACCCGATACCTTTCGCTTCGAAGGCAACACTTTTAAATGGTGAACTATCACCACTCCTTTATTCGCCGTTTAATTAGGTTCAATATAATGAGCGCTTTTACGTTATAGTTAATTAAGTAGGTTAGGTTTTGTGAGAGAACAGACGCACAGACATATATACGTATACACATAACAAGTACGTTAAAACCACAGTCTAGATTTTCCTTTCAACTTAGAAACATTTAATAAAAATGGAAGAATGTAACAGCTGTGAGGTGCAGATATACAGACAACGATCACGATGCTAGTTGATTATGGGATTTTTACATGCATTTCGTATACATTGACTTTTAATAAAATTATCTCTCTCAGCTCTCTTAGAAGAAAGAAGGAAAAGATTTATTTTATTGACCTGATTGACATACTTTAGAGTAGAATATAACAATGGAGGTTATGTATGGGACTAAAGAATTATAAGAAAAATAATATGGAAAATGGTTGACCATGAACCTAGATGAAAAACTCGTTATTTTCAAGTTTTAAAAAATATACCTTTTCGGGTTTTTCGAAAATGCATATAAAGCACTAGTACTTATATTCTTTAACACTTATATTTTAATACGGTTGTCGACAACAAAACAGTAAAATTAAAATCGAATAAATTCCAGATCGTACTTTTAATCGAAGTATTTGAAATTATTTCTTCATAAATAAAATCTCTCTATTAATAAATCCTAATCAGCTTTACAGCGTTCCATTAAGTTTTTCGAGGGTTGAAACTGATTGTATTTAAAAAATGATCGATTTAGTAGTTTTAACATTTCAACAAAAACATTAGTGCGAAAACCATTAAATTATTTAATTAAAATTTAAATATTTTTGAGAATACTTAAAATGTACAAAACCGATCAAACTCAAATTTTAGGATATCTGAAGTTACAGAATTTTTGTAGTCTAATTAAGAATAATATAAGAGCCATGGTTACTTATAATTAATATGTATATTAAAGAGCTAAAATATATTAAATAATGTCTCTTAATCCCTTATAGAAAGCACTGAAAATTTGTGTTTGTAAATTTTTATTTAATGGTTATAGTAGACTCAAGCTCATAGAGCATTCACTAAAACTCGCTTAACAATTCATATCATTTGCAGTATTAGGGACTTGGTAAAAGATTCATGCAACAATTACATATTGCATGCACTTTATGTTTTTCGTTTTTATTATTATTTTTCCTTTTTTCTCTCATTGAAAAGATAAGAAAGCGAGTTAATGATAACAACAAAAAATCACTAATTTTGATGTTTTTTTCCAATGAGATTTCTTAATAAAATTCACGGATTTCTTGGGGAAGCAAATTGATTATTTGTTGAAATGGATCGGTTGATTAGTTTAAACGTGATGACAAAACAAAATAAAGATGAAAATGTATTTTTGAGATTATTTAAGATCTAATTAATCATCAAATTCAAACTTTGCAAAACTTCTTCTTCAAAGTTTAAAGAAACTTCTTAAATTTTTATAGTTATAGAGGGTTTGTGCCCGCGTAAACACACATCGTGATCGTAGACTGTCAGTCAGAACCACTTTTTTTGAACCTGAAGACAACGACATCTGATAAAAACTGGATTTTTTAAAATAGCGGAAAATAATAACTTCCTGAATTTCTCGAAATTTCTTTATTGTAGTAGCGGGAGTTGTGTTGAGCAACTTACACGTACAATGTAATGTACAATGTTTTAAAATTTAATAAGCTACTTAACATTAATTGGTGTTTGCAGTTCAATTCTAATTTGGTTTTTACAATTTTAATTATGTTTGAGGCTTACAGTAAAGATATCTTCTTGAAACACTTATTTTGTATAAAATGTGTACCTCGTTTAGAATTAGTGTTAGCATGCGCTTGCTGTAAAAAGGGAGCGTAATCCTGATAATTTTATCGATCAGATAACGTTACGTTTTATCAGCTGACGTACTTTGCAGTAAGAATTTGCTTCTGATTATAACAGAATTAAAATTTTAATATAATGTAATAAGTACCTAAAAATGGATACATAAATTAAATGAAAATTTTGGAAAATCCAATAGTGCACGCCTCATAGCGGTCGTTCAATTTTCACAAATATATATATATATATATTAGTACGAATGTTTTTTCTAGTTATTCGTGCATTAAGTCTATAAGTACATTATGAGTAACATGAAAAAAATTTTAAGTTCGAAAATGCCTCGATTTTTATAAGACGAGAGTAGAGCACTATCTCAGCGTTCCACTTATGAGGCATGCAAAAATAGAACTGAAAGAAATATCAGCTACATCAGAAATAAATAATAAAATAAACAAAACAAAATAATGAAAGATAAGATTGAGACATTTTTTTTTAAACTGCAGACAACTAATTAAAATTATTTTTGAATAAAGAATGTTTCACGTCATTTTTTTTAACTCAAATACCATGCAAGCGTTGTGAACGGACTTAGTTTACTATATTATATAAATACTAATTACAATCAAATTACGTTGAAGTAGACCTTCATCTTCGAAAGGACATAGTATAGGATAATACTAAAGCGTTTGGAAAAAAAAAATGGACTAGATCAGTTAAATTTTTCGGGAATTATCGTGATCACGCGAGTATGGATACATACAGACACACGGACGTCCACGAAATAATTTTGTTAAACATCTTTTTCATTAATTTAAAAAGCAAAATGTCTTTTAAAAATGTCAAAGTATTGAAACTAGTGTTTTTCCTTGATATTCATGTGTAAATATTATTATATAATTGCGAAAAAAATAAATAGAAACACTTTTAGTTCAAAAAATCATTTGATTTTTGTAAGGCGAGAGTACAGCACTACCTCAACGCTCCGCTTATGAAGAAAACTGTTCACTAATATGTATTATATTTGAAATATCACACCTTAAAGAAAAAGACTAAACTGACTCGAAACATAATAAATGTTTATCTAATCCCGATCGAGATTTTAACGAGATAATTACTGTTCAGAAAATTCCTTGCGACGCTTTTAAACAGAAGTAAAAAATATAATCCAAAGGAGTGTCGTATGGGAATACATCAGTGCTTGTGCGAATAAGAAAGAGCACGAGCAAAGCCGCTCTCTCGTCACCTGTTGTGTGTTTAAGCGAGCGCCTGCGCCCGCGCCGCCGCCCCACAAAGGGCACTGCGGCCGCTGTTAATTTCACGCCGCTTCGAATTAACATTTCTTTACGCCTCGGAGTAATGACGAATTAAAAAAAAAAAAAACCATCTCGCCTTTACATGTGGCCGTAATGACGGCCGATCCGAGAGCACGGGACGCCGCAAACTCATCTCGCCGACTTAATTAATGCCCGATCTGTCTTTATATTAAAATCGAGGCAAGACGGGAGTGCCCGACAAAAAAAGATAATTATCTAAAACCGGTAGTCGAAACAATCGTCACGGCGCATCGCGCGGCGGCCCCGGGAGCTGCCATTAAAGATTTTACGACGATGAATCGCCCGGCCGGCCGGCGGCTTTGTGCCTACGGGCCGGGGATTTGCTTTTATACCGGTCGTAACTAATACCTATGCGTGCATTGTTTGTTATAGACGGACTGCCGTTTATAACACTACCGTCAGCCTAATCCTAACTTATAAATGCGTAAAGTTGGCATGTTATTATAAATGACGATATTTGGCATTAGAATAACGGCTCGGGCGTAAAATCTTAGGATCGGTTCAATTGTTAAGCTCCGATCATTAAGTACTTACTATGAAGACTTTTGGTTATCAATCGCATTTCAGGATAATAAACAAAATTTATGAAAAATGTTCTCTGTAAATGTTACGATAGCGAAAAAAAAAATCAAAATGGATTTGAATTCCTATAAGGTAGGTTCCATAATATCTCCTTAACTTGAAATTTATACAATTAAAGATTATTACTTTTTAAAAATTCTTTTCAATCCCAAAATAAATGTTTAAATTTCATAATACGCAAATAATTATAAATTGAAAAAATTATACATTTTTCAGAACTAAATATTCTTTAGCTATATTAAACGAAAAATTAGTAATAATAACCAGTTGTTTCCATACGGTTTAGTTTTATGATACAGAATGTAAGAAGGGCAGAACATTGCCGATGACTAAAGTCTTATGAGTTAACTGAAATTATAGGAGAATAATAGGCAAATTCAAATTATCCTTAAAACTTTCGTTAATTTTACAAAGACAGATGGGTTAATTTTTTTACTCACTCAACTGGATGAGTAATTTTTAAGAGATATTGTACGGAACCCTATAACAAAAAATTACCATGAAAATCCAATTACAAAAAAAAAGAACTTAAAGCTTAACCCGTTTCATATTTGAAATATTAAGAATTTATAAACAATACATAATATTCACAATACGATATAAACACAATGTTTTTTATACATCGAGTTTCAATACGAGCTTTATAAAGAACTGTGTAACAATAGTAAGCACGTTGTTTATCGAGCAAAGAAAGTGAACGGTTAGTGCGACGAGAGTGCGATTTGAGACCGGAGCTGGATGTAAGGGTGCGGCTCGGGTTGCGTCTCCTTCTGCGAGAATACGACCGTGCAAAAGGAGACAGTAGGACTAAAGCGCGGGAACAGTTTCTTGCTGATCATCGCCGCGACGGTGCACCAGATGCAGAATAGTTGCGTATGCTTAACTCCAGTCCAGCCCGAGGCGGAATGGCGCATTGCTGCGAGCTAGGTTCCTTTTATAGCTGGGCGTTGCACAACCGCAAAAGAAAAAGCTTCTCGCTGCAAAGAATTGAGCCACTGCTCTTGGGACAGCAGACGAATGCGTTAGCGCACCCGACGCTTCGACCTGGTTGCAACGTGGATAGCATGGGGTTTCGATTAGTACAAAGCCAGTCGGCATCGTGCACATATGAGGATTTTTCCAAATAAAAAAAAATAGATTCTGTAATGTTACTAGATGTTCAGACGTGCAAGCTTTTTTCAGTTCGAATTCGAGATAAACCGTTTAGGATTCATCTATAAAAGTAAGTTAGTTTCGCATATAAATATTATTAGAGGTTTGTTTCAAACTCTCATTCGATATAATTAACTGTTAAAGTTCTTAAAAGTTAAAAACTAAACACGTCAAAATGCGTTGTTTTAACTGGCCGTTGACTAAGGTGGTCTTAAAGATATTTTGACATATTTAGTTTTTAACTTTAACAGTTAACCATTTCAAATGAGTGTTTGAAGCACACCTCTGTATAACTTATTAATATTAGTTATTGTTTTTTTTTGTAGTTTAATTTATGTTTAGTTGTAATAAAAGCTCTTTTTTAATAAAATAGTTATATTTCATATTCCTTTCTCACTGATAGCTAAAACCTCTTAATGAAATTCATCCGTTTTAGTAAAACAAGGAATTTTAAGCTAAGAAAGCTGGCGATAAGATACTCATGCTTGCAGCATCAAGTAATGGTTAAATTTATGTTTAGTTACGAAAACTTTAATGTGTATTTAGTCTCAAACAGACCATGGTCACATTTAAGAGTTCCCGGTGTACAGACGACTCCGGATGCAGCATCCCGCCATTAATCTGCATATTGAAAAAAGATGAAAGCTATCGCTATGATACACCATTTTAAATGACTGGCTTACATAGTTTAATAGTATTTAGGAATCATAGATAGCTCTAACATCTTGGCGGAGTTCAGTTTCAGATTTTCGAGTTGTCCTGCCGAGCTTGTATTATCGCTCTATTGAAGCGATACATTCTTTTTATATCAGATTGGGGGGAGGTTTGAACTTTAAACTCTCCCACGCTTACGAAGCGCGGGTCGCGGAGCTGCTAACGATGCTAATGTTGAGGGCCGACGGCTTAATGGTGCTTTACGAGGGACAGGTTTAAGTTGATGGTTTAAGTTAAAAAACCTTCCGATTCGAAGGCAACACTCTGACCACCACCACCACCACCATCACCATTACAGACATTCGAATACGGGACGCTAAAAATGAGGTGTGAATAAAACAATGCTGATAAGAATGACGGATAAGAATTGCGTTGATATAATTCTCTATAATGAAATTTACGCGATATCAATAATACATGGAATAGGTATTTATGACGGTTTCAGTGGCAGCAATATACATTTCCACCTCAATAAACGTGGACGCATCAAAGGCTTTGCCGAATGAAATTATTGATTTTTTTTTAAATACAGTATACCAATAACCTGAACATCAACAATTAAATATTGGCTTTAGGCAGTGTTAGTATAGTATCAAGATAACAATCCACGCATATGTATGAAAACGTAAGTCGTCGTTTTAAAGCGTAGTACCCAATGATATGTGGACGAGGCGGCAGTGGCGAGTTCTCACAGACGTTCGATTATTTACGAGCGTCTCTTTACAATTCAAATTCTGTTCGTGCAAACCAGCATATCAACACGAATGTGAAAACGATAGAGTGATACGTATTTTTTTATTTATGTTTATTGCTTTGATAGCCTGTTTATGACATGGCTCTGGGATAGACTATCGATAACACAGTAGCAATTATTGTCTAAATCTGTCTGTGTATGCAGTTATAAGCTTTTAGTCAGCTGACATTACATGAGTAAGACCAAATATAAGTAACTGTAATAATCGTGCCGAAAATATCAGCCTATGAGAATATTTATTGGTGTAGTTTTTTTTTTTCAGTTTGGAAATATTTTAATAGCGATCTGCACACTGCACACATGGACACACTGTTTTCTTATTTATCTTTTGAATATTTAATTGATGATATCTGGGATTCAAAATAAAAGTACATGTGGCATCTCAAACAGTGTTTTGGTACCAAATTCCTTAACGCGGTTTGCGGTAGGAGTTGACTGGTAGAAATCGTAACACATTATAACTAAAAAGCGTTATGCCCTTTCCACGAGGCTTTCGCTAGATCCCACTCTTACATGAAATTCATTATTTAATTTCTTTTAATATTAAGTATATCGAAAAATAAAACTTCGTTACTTCGGGACGTAGATCCCCGAACGCACATTTAGTTTATTTTTTTTTTTCTACAAAAACCATCGTTTCAATTTCATTCACCTTAAATAGGAGTCATCACGTGCTTTATACACTAATATTTATTTAAAGAAAGGTATAAAATTGCAGTGCTAACGTATGCTTTAACCTACTTACTACAATATTTATGTTCTGTCGTTTCGTTCGGGATTGAGATTGCAATCGACTTAAAGATTAATAATGCCAGCTTCAAATTCAATCGATCTCAAATAAAGAAGCCCAAGCAGTCGAAATAACGAGTGGCCGATAGGTATAATGGTTACGTGTGAGATGGTGTATATATTACGCTTAACTTGTTATCAAGATCGGAAAGGCAGCGGCTCTGGCGTGATCCGCGCAATAATTCGCCAGTCACAGTCCATACAATGCGACCATTAACCTCTGTCACCTCTTAACGACAGAGGTCGTACGAGATGCATGTGCAGCCAGCGGAGGGATGCAGCACCGCCTTTATGCGACGGTCGTTCGCCCGTGTTAATGAATCAAGAAGCCTGCACAACACATTTTGCATGTCGTCGATATGACGTGAATGATTAGCGTTTGCTGAACGCACAATATCGTGTTAATTTTCATTAAAAGTGTAAAATGTGTGGCATTAAGATAATTTAACGGGTTCTCTTAATGGACTTCATCTGTACATATAATAAGACGGTAAAGAGAAAAATCTGCATATTAAATATATATGTGAAAAACTACTCTGAGGGTTTTAGAAATATTGACTGAATACAACTCAATAGTTTTTAACATTTATACCTCGGAGTAAAATAGAGTTTTATCTTATTTCTCCGCCGATGGGCGTATTAGGTATGCTGGAAATGCTAGGTATCCTTTGGCCAAAATAAACATAACATAAAAAATAACATGTCCTGTTATTTTTTATGTTATGTTTATTTTGTCCAAAATCGCAATATAGATCGAAATGACAATCAGACTTTAAAGCGGGCAGGATCGAGATCATGGTTGAAAGTGTGACCGATCAAAATAAAAAATATAGAAATTCTTTACGCCCACGCATGCGGGGCAATTCGCAAAAAGTAGTCATTAATACTTTTATAAATGAGAAGATATTGTTAGAACTTTTTAATTTAAGTCTATGGTAGTATAGAAAATTATTCGAATAGAATTACATAAGCAGTCCATGAAATTCTTTTCTTTTAAGGATAAAAAGTTAAAGCGTATGAGAACGAAATTATATCGTTCATCACTCATGAAACTACACGAGTACACAAAGGCCCTTTCTCTGCTGTAGTATTAACTGTTCAATCAAGCGTTATTGACAAAGAGGTGATTGAAATGAAATCATTTTCTTCTAGCACATGAGCGCATAAAAGGCATCTACAGTTATCAAATTATGAACAAATCGTAGAAATATCGTTGACTTTGAACTAGCTGTACATTAATTTATAACTGGATTTGTTGAATATTAACTAGATACGACTTAGGGCATCGTGTGCCTAGATCGGTTTGTTACAGAATCATACTTTAATATTTCCATTAAAAATTTAAGCATTTCGGGTATACACGCAAGTCTTAGATAAATTTTAAATTATTAAGACATTGTTAATCTAGTTAGAATCTCGAATGAATGTTGATATCGTTCATCCACTGTACATGAGTTTGTTTTGAAATGCCACAACAAAACAAAAGCTTCAATTAACTACAACATTAAAAAATGGAATTAAGAGTCAAATCTATAGCGATAAAACGTACATTTCCATTAATATAATGATGTTTCATCATGAAGCACGTCAAATTTTATTCTGGGCTGATGGCATCATATAAATTGCTCAATCTTAATCCCCTTTACGAAAAAATCGCTAATGAGATTACAAATGGTAAAATTAATTTTACTGTAAGCATGTAATACATCTCTTTAAGATTAACATTTTCCTCTAGCCTGCAAGAGAGGGTGTACGATAAGTCGCTAGTAGGATTTTCCCCACCAAGAGGCTTCTCCGGCCGGCGGCTTGTTTGCTGGACGTTCCATTAAAATAGGATCATCCGAGGAATGCAGATCGGCTGCAAGCAACGTTCCCACTGCCTCGGCCGGCCGAACGTTCCGGGAAAACAAATTAGAAGATCGGCCCGCTCGAGGAATACCAATATAATATCTTATAAAGAACTAATGAATAATTCATAGTGTAAATTAAATTAAGGAGTTCATATCTAATTAAAAATGAGTTACGTGATAAAGCAATCAAAGTCGATTGAGTGTTGTTTAAGCTTGTTGCCTTATAGGCAATAAAATGTCGCGTATAAAATGTACTCATCTTAATACAGACTTGCGCTCAAAGAGTAATCTCACACAGATAAGACGTTCGGTACTGGAAAGTTAGAAAAAAAACACAATTAATGACGTTGCTGATCAATAAAAGGTCAAAACCATATGAACAAAGCCGTTTTAATGTCGAGTGCGTTAAAATATAACTATACTTAGTATACTGTATTAAACTGGTCAGGATATAATTTATGTTTCTGATTTGAGTTCACATAGATAAAAAAATATATAACGACTTTCTTTTGCGCGAAAGATTCTGTATTAACATTTGATTAAGTTGAATGTGGAGATATTAATATAAATATTTACCTGCATTTAAGGATCAAATTACTTAAATGAAGTACGTATTTGTCTCTGTACGTAGTCTCTAGTCTGTGACAAGTCCGTCCGCCCCGGGCCGTCGCGCCGTAATTGTTTTAAACTTCTCTTTTAATTGTTCTATCACAGTTTAGAATTTATAGGGCGACGTGATCGCGAGCTATAGCCCCATTCGAATTCATTTGCGCTATCATTTCCGGGTGGCTGGTTCATGAGAACGCTGCAGGCTGTTGGAAATGGAATCTACCTTGTCTAAAATAATTAAATTGCACCTTTTTACTGTTTGGACATGATGATAATTTTGTCTATAAATATTAAACATCCTGTAATATTTCAGCGATGCATATACGAGGATAAAGACATTGGAATTAAAAATAATAATTTAAGTTTTAAGATCATTAAATTATATTGATAATGTATAGATATTGCGCAAATGTAAATGGTAAAAACTAGAATATATTCACATAGCAAATTAAGATAGCTTGTACATTTGTTTTATAAACGGCAGATTCACAATATAAAATGTGGTTTGATTGACATTTTGATATAGAAAAATATTGATAATGATTTTTTCAGAAATTAACAGAAATGTAAATTGTATATACATCATTACTTTAAATACTATGTATAATTACACATAATTAAAAATTAGGCCGAAAATATAAAAATGTTTATTATTTAAATAGAAATTATTATAACCAAATGTATGTAGTGCGGCGTTAATATTTTGAAGAATTAAAAAAGAAATTTGAAAAGGTTTAGTTGAATTTGCCAAGGATCTATTAATAATAAACAACGAAAATCCACTTTAGGCAATCAAAGGTCCAAATAATTATCCACCGATAACTGTTTCGAAGAGAGCATTTGAATACATTATCTATTAGGGACACTTCAATAGCTTCCGAACGGTAATCAAAGTAGGCGCTGAACGACCAAAAATATTTTTAATTCGATATAATCTACAAACGCGGTGGTCTTCCCAACAGACCTTTTAAAAATTAAAGTTAATTAAGAAGATAATTGCCTAATAAGTTCGAATCTCTCAGCCATTTTATTTTATGGTACCATTCCGAAAGTTCTCGGAAAATGTAAGGTCGAACAGCATCGGTTCCCCGGCGAATAACGTCAAAGGAGCGTAGTCAGGATGTTTGTGTTACGTCAGTTGTGATTAAATGATATCGAATACAAAATTCTGTTAAATTATTGTATGTATATATAATATAAAAAAAAAGTGTTTACATGCGACATTTAATGAATGTAATAATAAAATGATAATATTGTTAACTAAGCTCATAGACTAAATAATGAAATAATAGAATAACTCCCCGTTCTACAAATAATATGATAAAAAACATATGTTATTATCTCGAATCTTTTGGGCCAATCATTGGCTGGATATCATTGGTGTAAGAATTCACATGCATAGTGGCATATTATTGCATAATTTTAATTGTTAATAAAATACATGTTATGTTTATACGATTTTGTTTAATGACCAAGTCCGAAAAATAATCAATATATGAAAATAATTTTAATAGAAACTAATATCTCACTCTTGTGTTATGTATTTTATTAATGTGAAAACTAAATTTTTTGTAAATGCTACTTCTTCATGAATATATGTGTTTTATATAAAATTTTCACGCAAAACATATACATTTATGTTTCAAAGAGTAAATTTAATATTTTGAAACAGCACGTTTTAATAGATAAAGATGTCAAAGTCCGGTATTTAAATAAGAAAATAAATAATTATCTTCTTTAAAAACAAAAATGCCAATTCACGAAATGTAACATTGGTTTATGTCATTTAAACTACAATGTAAATTTAAGCTAAGGAAAATGCTGTAGAAAATAAGAACAAAATTCTCATATATAGATACGGTGATTGCTTATATATTTTCAGGTAAAATGAGACATTACTAAATCGTATTTATTAGATTTAGACATGGGATTTTACAGTTTGAAACACAAGCAGTAACATCGATTAAAAAAAAATTTAACTCAGCCCGGCGAAACGCTGGTCATCGATAATGAATGACTGACAATAATTATTTAAGTTGCTTTGTTCCTAGTAGATACTACATCTGTATTAGTAAAAGTACTTGCTGTCTACCCTATCAAAACTTTACGCAGTGCACTGTTAGTACAATCTACCTGAAGATTATTTTACACCCATGGCTGTGCCAATGACGACATAAATTGAGTATTCATATATCCATACTCGCAATATTCTAGAGTTTGACTCGGATTCCGTTTTTCCTGAATCTGGTTTTCTGATTCTGGTGCCGCTTTCGATTCCGACAATAGCCTGTTTTAGATTCCTATACCCTGGTTTCGCTTTTCATTTCGGTTTCCGTCTCACTCTCAATTCTTGTCTTCGTCTCGCTTTCAATTCTAATCCCGGCGCACTCTCGGTTTAGAATCCTGTTCTGCTCTTAATCTGGATTCCGCTCTTGGTTCCACTCTTAATTTCGATCTAGGTCCTATTTTAGATCTCGATTTCGGTCTTGTTCTTGGTTCTGATTCTGGTTCCGCTCGCGTTCCGATTACGGTCAAATTATTCCATAGGAACTCCATACTTTTACAACGAAAGCACACGTATTGCATCTAAATTTTTGTTTAATGAAACAGTGCTACTTCCACTTTTGATCTTTATCTGAGTCTTGTTTAGAATTTCATTTTTGAAAGGTATTGGAGTGTAATTGGAATTTGGATCGGAATCTGAAATTATTTTATATGTAAGCCGGTGGGAGATACGCAAATTGACCACTAGACGGTTATACATTTCACTCTGAATTTCACATTGAGTTGATCGTCTAAGTTATATACACACTCGAAAATAAGTTATAATGGTTTTACAGGTTCCTCTATTATTTAAATAGTTCCACTCTCGTTCAGCCTCTAGATCGTAACATAATCTTATTACAGACTTATATATTTTTTAAATATTTGACCATATAATGAGATACGGAAGTGGACAGATTATGAAACCTTTAGCGTTCTGGTTATCTTATACAGGTTACATTTCAATATTCTATTTATTGTACAATTCAACATTGTGAGTATAAAACCGTCTATAATACGCTGGATGTAGTTACATAATTAAGCGTAGTTTAAAATAAAATAATTTTTGTAACTGGCTTAATCCAGGTCATAAGAATTTCTGAAATTGTACAGGTAAATATACAAAATTTTGGTAAATTACCACAAGAGCTAAGAGGTATAATTTTTTCCAATGTATAGAAACTGTCAAAGAAATAAAAATAGTAAAAAAAAAACAGAAGGTAAAGCGAAAAAGGGTTAACGTAATCTGGGTGCTAGCATCAAAAACGGGATTGCTGCTAGTGTTTGTAAATGAAGGTATTGCATTTATACTTCTCGAGCCCTTTGAGTAACCACGCTCTCGAGCACGTATATGCATTCCGAACGGAAAGCAGTCGTAATATATATCGAAGGCCGATATCACTTAGCCCCGAAGCGTCCATCGCCGGTCGGTATTTTTATCGCGTGTACCGCGGCCCGCGCGCGACACATTCCGTGAACGGTTTTTTGCAGCAGCACTTTCATTAGAGGCGCGCGCCGCGGGGACTTGCGTCTCCTCTTAATAAATGAGTTATGCGTTTATATCCAAGATGGCGGCCGTCTACGCCGACGGGAGCCCGGATCGGGCGCGAGGAATGTAATGACGACAACTTTTTCTATAAGCATCCGTCCGATCGAATATATTCGCAAAATCTATGCTACTATAAATCAATGCAAAAGGCTCCGTTTTTGAGAGCAAATGGAAAGCATTTTTTCTTAAAGGATATTTTGTTTTCTCAGTATTTTATTTTGGAAGTACAGTAGCAAAAAAATACGAAATAGGGGATATATTAATTGTTAACGTACCTAAGTGTAGATGCGTAATGGAATTTCTGGTAGCGTTTAAGACTTTGAAACATTCGGGGAGAGAATATAAAAAAATAATATACATATATACCTATTATTCGGAATACAAATGAAGATATATTTATGTAAAACTTTCAAGGTGCGAATCGGTAATCGATATAATTAGACGAGAATTGAGAGTGAAATTTCAAAGACGCAACACGTTCAGGCTCTTTTTATTGCACAAGAGAGAAGAAAGATATAATTACAAAGGAGAAAGAGAGCTATGTATAGCTTCCCTTTCTCCTTTGTAGTTAGTCCGACGACAAGGGAGTGGAGCAAAACAGAGCGACGTTTGCACAGCAATACAAAGCGATAGGATATAACATCGCGCATGCGAGCGTTGTAGGTGTACATCAGTCAGACGCTATATTAACAACTGAGGTACCATGCGTTGTGTAATTAATATTAATCATTTTGCTATGTGATTAGATAGGTTTTTTACGTTTGTGTCCCGTGATTGTTTGTTTGTCCTGTGATTATATTCGTGAAGTGTCATTATTTAAGAAGATTCACTTCTATCACGTATGATCCACGTGTACGGCGCTATCCGCGTATTTATTTTAGAAGATAGAGCGATTATATAGATATTAAAATAATTTTAAGCAACTGATAAAATAAGTATCGTGCTTTATTCCCCAAAACATATTAAATTAGTATAATAACTGAAAGCCATCAATGTTTGAAAGCAGTTTAAGATTTTTAAACATAGCTTCTCTTTTATTTATACTATAGTTAAAAAAATTGCTGTAGTAAATATTTTACGATTGAAGGAAATGTGACGAAATTATTTTTCGTCCGATTTACATATATCCAAAATTGAAAAAAAAACTAATAAATACTATAAAAATTTAGCCTCCCATATTGAAAGATCTGATTTCCGAGAATAAAGCCAGCAAAACAATTAGATAGACAAGCAATCATAGTCTTGCTCCGTCGCAGAACAGCAACACGCATTAGCCCGTAGTGCGATGAGGGGATGGCTTACCGCGCTATTGGATTTTAGATGAAATTTATAAAATGTAAATAATACTTAGGTAACAGTTTATTTTGATATATGGCCGGCTTTTTGGAGAGATAGGGTTTTTTTTATGATGAACTCCTTCATGAAACAGCTCCACAGTAAATACACCTGGATCAGCTTAGATGGTTACACAGAGTACCTCTTCGTTATGATGAAATTACTAAGTAGCAAATATTCAATAATAATCCGCAAGGTTAAAAACCAGTGATGATCACCGTATACTTAAAGACACACTGCATAAGCACACTGGATCGAATGTAAAACTAGTAAGATAACTAAAGACAACTAGCCTGAAGAAGTTAACTCGCGAGTGCCTGCCGATAAAGATAGAAGACAAAATTAAACAAGAGAAGTAAAGAAATAACAACATAATATATATGGACGGAGAGAGTGGCACGGGTCACAGGTACAAATGATAATGTGCATGGTGATATTAGAGGAAGTCTAAAAATGAAACAGTTAAAAATAATATATACATAGCAAGTTTGTATAGGAATTGACTATTTGGTACAAAAGTATTCGGATACAGTTGCTATCCTGTTATTACATCCGGTTATCGGTATAGGTAGTAGTTGCATACGTTGTTTGTTACACAGGGTAACTTTAGTATAAGTGACTGTACTCAATACGAGTAACTTAGTTCGCTCGGGTCAGGTTCCATATTTGGCAGTAACTTCAATGTTCTCCTCTTACCTGACGGCTGACAAACCTGTGGTGCTGATGGAAGCAAGGTGTGAAACAAACGATACTGCCGCAGATTAGTGTGAATCAAGGAATTAGAAGAATTAAATGTACATTACTTAATCTCCTAATCTGCCCCTTAATCTCTCCGTTTTTATGTTTCTCTCACAAAGTTGTTCGAAAGGGAGAAGTCAAAAAGAAACCTTCACGTATCAAATATGCGCTCCCAGTGCACAGAAAAAGTTGTTAGACGAACACGGGAGCCGCATATGAATTAAATAATAATGAAAGATATAATACATAAATGAAATAAATGATACATTATGCATAACGTTACACATTCCATCCAACAACTTTACAAATCCAAAACAAATTTGAAATTTGCTGTTCAAACTTCTAAATCGTTTCTAATGCTTATTTAAACGTGAAACTATGAATAAGACGAAACATTGATTTGTAAAAAGTATTTATGTGGTCGAGTCAAATATTGTCAATCAATAAATAAAAATCAATCAATCAATAAAAATGTCAATCTTAAAGTAATGACAAAAAGACGAAATCGAAATAAATATGAAACTTTAGTAGATAATTATAACAAATGAAAAATGAAACCATGTTTTTAAAATATGAACGAGATACTAAATAAGGTTTTCGTTAAAGCATTGTTTTTATTGGATTTAAATCAGAATGTGTTTCCAATCACTAATGAGAATTGCGATCTACGAAAATACACGGCTCGGCGGGGCGGCGATCGAGGGCGCGCGCGCACGGTGCGGTGCGGTGCGAGGTACAAATACGTCAAAAATGCACGCCGGTATTTCCAGAGGCGGCGGCACGTACCGCCTTTTTGTCACGTGTAAGTGTCCGCATGAGCTGCCGTCGTCACCCTTTGTGGTGCCTGTAAATTGACGTGTTTTTGCCAAATCCAGTCCCGATGCGAAGATTCATAATTTTATTTCATGAATACGATGACTGACATCATAATCCCATCGAATAATAGGACGTTATTTGTTATTTTTCTATAGGGCGAAAAAAAGAAAAGCGAATATTTTAAAAATAACGCGTTACCTCATCAAATGTAAACTCCCCAACGGCCATCGTCGTTCTTTAAGAAAGATTTATACCGCGAGAGTCTTAGGAAATAAAATAATCACGCTGCCGATTTGCATACAATGGTAAAACAATTTTACGCGCGTTCCGCCGCGCTTAATTCTATTTTTTATTTGGCCATCCGCCACCCTATCTACGAATCAGACGGACTGCTCGCTGCGCCACCATTTAAGTGTTAACTTTTTGCTGAATCTCTCGAAAGCCATTCACCATTCAGAACGAATACACTCCATTAGGTCGTCCATAAATAGGAGTGAAAGCGATTACAGACGGCACCGGAGGTTTCATTTGACTATCGCGTAAACGTATACATCGGTACGTTAATTAACAGATACTTGATTTGTTCATGTAATAGAAAGTGTGAGGTTACGTACGCCCTGAAGTCCCATATAAGCCAGACGTTGCAGACTGCGTGGCGAGCGCGCGACATACACAGCCGTCGTGGCGCCCTTGTAAATAATTTTGTTCGTGTTATTGGACTGAAGAAGTATTAAATTGAAAGCCGTTTCGTAACTTACCCCATTGAAACGAATTTGCATGTATTCTCGCTTCATGGTAATACAGTGTAGCGAGAGGTATAATAGACGAATCGAATATGAAAATTATTATGACGCGGGGAGGCCAGTAGTTCTTTCTTCAGAAGGGAATTTACATTCAGAGCAAACGTAGCCCTTCATAAATTCAGCACATAAGTGCGAGCGACGTCCGAGAAGCAACAAAGGGGCAGGATTTTTCCGCAAAAAGATGATCCTTAATCTGATTAAATCTCCATCGCGGTGGACGTCGGGCCGTGAAAGATTAATGAATATTTGTGCGCGGAGTCCCCGGGCCGGGGCGCGGCCGGCGCTGGGCGCCCGGCACGTAGCGCTGTCATAATCATATTAGCTGCGACGAGCCCGCCGGCCGCCACCGCCGCTACTTATTCAATGGTAACAAGGGTATGACGGCACCGTTCTTTGACACACCGCGACATCATAAGCTTCCACGATTGGACATTATTTCTACCGGCTTCTAGACCTGTACCTGAAGAAGTGTAACACTTTCAAAAATGACGTCCGACGGAAGCGAAACCTTTATAAGCTTAAATCCCAATAATCGAATTTAAACACATTTAATAATTTTATATTCGAAACTTGCTACTACAGCCACCAATCTCAAGATTGAAAATAAGAACATTCCCTAGAAGGCAAGCACGGTTACCCCGTTGCGATTACGAAAAAAGAAACAGTAACCCTTGAGTCGGATTAAAGGTTAATAAACACAATCATAAATAACTCAATTGAACACGAAATGAAATGAACGTGAGAAAGTATTGTTTCATAAAGGCGTGAATAAAAACTCATTCAATTTGCTTAAACCAGCTCTCGGATCGTTTTCGAGGCTATATAGAGCTGGTTTCAGACGCATAAAATCGGCGAAGGGGAAGAGGGAGTTTCTACTCAGTATATGGAAACTGACCTGGATGTAGTGGAGTATTAGAAAAACCTGAAATGCCAATGACATAATTAGGATGATTTATTTATTAAGTTTTTCAAGAATACAAAATATATATTTTTTTTCAATTATTATGAAAAATCTAGGAAACTAATGTTGTAGTCCAAACAACTATTATAAGATCATCCGTTTGACTGTATCTTAGACGTTCAATTTAATTCGACTTATCGTGAACTCTGTACAGAACTGAAATACATATATGTAATTTGATAAAGAAATACTGATATTTTAAGTACAGGAAAAAAAAAAATAAATGTAACTGTTAAACTTCATGTATGTCCCTGCAATATAAACAAAAAAACAAAGGGTTTATAATTTTTTGAGAAAATCGTAAAAAACCATTAAAAGTGAGTATTTTTACTTAAAAATTAGTGTTTGAGGATTCCAAAGGGCGCTTTTAAATATACTTAGATATTTTTTTTTTAAGTTTCTTATAGTAGATTGATTCAATGTTTGGAGTGCATTTTTACATTTTTGAAAATAATAAAAGTTTTCAGAATTATAATTATATTAAATAGATCGTTTCATGACTTACAAATTGCGTCAATAATAAACGGGAGCACTGATTTTGGTTTACAATGACTAAAAATTTGATTTTTGCATATCAAGAGATTTTTCTGGAATTATTAATTTTTTTTTATTAAAAACAAAATTTATGATCGATTTTTGTTCTTATTTCTTTTATTTTATTCCTTTTGTTGTTGAATTCATTTTCAATTTACCCGAAGGTTATGTAGACCACGAAATCGATGAGTTTTTTTCTAATATAAAATAAAATATTGAATAGATTTTTATTATTCTACCATTGGCTTTGTTTTATTACTTTGTTTTATTATTCATAATAAATTCAATTAAAAAATAACAATGCAAACATTTTTTGAGTATTCAAGAAATCGACAAATGTCTTTTTTGGCATTAAATAAACATTTACTTAGTCTATTAGTAATGAATATTGAGTAAAAATTTGTTTTACAAATCTGACTAGGTTAGCTTTTCAATTATATTTTAGAAACATTTATTGAGAAATTATACTGCGGTTTCGAA
Source organism: Eumeta japonica (assembly GCA_005406025.1). NCBI lineage: Eukaryota > Metazoa > Arthropoda > Insecta > Lepidoptera > Psychidae > Eumeta > Eumeta japonica. The sequence goes on along the minus strand of BGZK01000607.1, from coordinate 226,769 downwards.
GGGACACATCAAGATAATTCAATAGTGCTGGCATTACGACCATGTCACCGGCAAGGTGAATAATGACCATTGACCACTGACCATTTATGTTGATGCTATATCCTTTCCAATTTAGAGGATTGAAAACTTTTTACCGATACGGCATAGAGCGTCGTTGACATAACATCTCACTACGTTACAACTCTCTGTGGTTGATGTAATTCTGGGATTTCATTTCTATACACCGATTAAAGTAGCAGATAAGTAATTTGTAGTACAGGCATCTCAACAGTTTGATGTAGCGATAGTTGATGTGGAAGCGTTGAAGAGATGTGCACAGTCCAAGTTTCGATGGAATCAACGGCGTCTTCATAATCCAGACACGCTACGAATAACGACCGATTATATACCAAAAAGGTATAATTGGTATTTTGTACAATGCGCCGGGACGTCTGGATGTGATTTGCGGTGTTGATACCTTTTAGGAAACCATCTTGAAACCACCAACAGCTTTTCGCGGTTGAAAGTCGCGAAGCCTGCGCGTGAGACGGTAAACTGATTAATCCTCAAGAACGATTTCATACGTGCCTTTATTTATGATGACCCGCGAACAGTTTGTGGAAGATTTCTGAAAGATCGTAAATATAGGTTTTACATCCACTTCGTAAAAGCGGATGTGTTCTGGTGGACTTCTGTATACTGTCACATTCTCTTCGCTTAGGGTCGTTCAGCAGTGCTGTATCATAATTTTATGCCGATACGCATAACTGTCGATAGAAGTACTCGCTTAATTTATGTCGGGTGAAGAGTACAGTCTAATGTGTTACGTGTTATTAATTTTAGAATAACTTAAAAATAAATCACATTTATTTGGCTCTGAGTAAATTTTGTTCCAACTGGAAAGTTAGTTTTGGCGAATCTGCTCACAGTATTTTCGTATTCTGCAATACAAATATAATGTGATTTTCCAAGAGAGTGACAAAGTAATAAACACTACTGAGCTTATGCTTTGTTGTTAAAAATAGCTTTGGAAGATTAAGGGTTTTCCTTCTTATTATAGGACTCGGAAAACTGAATTCAATATTTTTATTACTTAAATATTGTACAAATGTACAGCCGTGTGTGTGGATACAGCTAAAATATTTCTATATACCATGAAATAATAAGGAACCGGCATTTGACAAAAATATTGTACGTATAAGCAGAGTTTATAGATTTGTTTATTAGTACATATGATCGCGTTAACGGTTATTATATAAGCAATTTTAAAAATTTGACCTATTCCATTTGATAAATGATAAACGACTCATTTTCTAATATCGATATGTAAAACAAGTGTCGTAACTTGATTTAATGAATTTATTGGACATTACATTTCCGTTGGGAATCGTTTAGAAATCTTTGCGTATATAAACACAGTTTTAATTCGATTTGTATAAAATAATGGAAGAATAGCGTAAAAAAGTTACGATGCCGCCGCCAGAGTACAGCGTACAAAATGTTGACCATAGAAGCCGACAGACGTACAACGGAGTGCTAATTAATTATTCCAGCTCTGAAAGTCTGCGCGGCAATAAACTCGCCCATCAATGATTCACACGCGCAAACAAACCACGCGTGCCCCGCGAGCATTATCCGCCGTAAGACGTCATAAACGGCGCACCATCATCTGGCCTTATAAAAAATTCATGCTCATCTCACATTTCGGCGCCCCTCTTAATTTCGCGTGAGCCTCTTCTAGCTTCGTGTAAAAACTTCGGGTATCTTTTTATGACTTTTACTGCGGTATAATTGGGGAGGGGGCGAGCGCCCGCGTCCCCGAGGTGACATAACCGCTCCCTCCCCACCCCCGGCTACCCCTCGGTTAATCTCGTGTAAGACAATACCGGCTCTCAGCGCACACCCGCTTAATGTCATGTGAGCGCCTTCAGAGGAAAACTAGAGATAACGAGCTGAAATCAATAGGTCTGTAGGGTGAAATAAGAAATTCAAGCGTACACGCGCGCGCGTCGCAACGCTCGTGTTATTAAGGCGTTCCAGTATTCCTGGTTACCTACTCTTTATTCGGATTACATAGGTGTAATGTTTAAAAGATTGCCGTTTCGATTTCGTATCGACCGATAAGTGGTGGTTTTCAATTGATTTGAGTTCTTAATACTTTGAACTGTGGACAATGATGAATACCCGTTCTTTTACAATCCAAGAATACTACGCTTTTGAATTTAGAAGAAATAATTGATAACCTAGATAAATCCATTTGTATATTTTTAATGTTACATGTGCACACAGGCTTTAGTAATGTAAATATCTAGGAGAAATTCTCCTTAGCTCGAATCGCGTCCCAGGTGGATGCGTCGCAAATGGGTTTTATGTGTAGCGCGTTGCACCGCTCGCGGTGTGCAAAATATAACTGATTTAAAATGATAGGGAGTGTCTAACTAATATAATAAGACCAGATGGTTTATTATAAAAGTCACTGAGAACATTAAAGTTTAATAGATGACCAAAATTCCGTTTCTATTTATATCTGATTGCGCGAATAAATTACTCAAATTTTGAAAAAAACAAATCACGGCCCCTTTTACTTAAGCGAGCAGGCACACTTTTATCTCCTTTATAGAACTCAGCTCGGAGCTACACGAAAAAAAGTGTAACCGTAACGAAGAAAGCCGACTGTTGTAGTGTATGCTAGGCTTAGTGCAAATTAATAAAAAAAACTGGTCAAGAGCATGTCGGACCATGCTCATTGTAGGGTTCCAAAGCCCTGCAAAGAAACATAGTATAGATGAAAAAAAAAAACTACATTGTTTTACAATTTTATGTCTAAAAATTATGAAAAAAATACCGAAGATAACGCTTCATCAATACTTTTAAGGAAAATTATATTGAACATGATCGGATATACTGTTTTTAAGTTACTGCCGAAAAATTGCGCGTCTCAACAAAATAACGCAAGTGCCATGGAAATACTCTCTTTTTCTGAAGTACTTTAGTTTATACTAGTTTAATAGTAATAGTTGACATACCTACTTATTTTTCTAGTAATAGGTGATTGTTCAGTGCGGGAAACATGGAAAAATTGTAACAACGTACTTTTTTGATCGGTAGTGCATTTCTTTGTGATAATGGCTTCGGAACCCTATAATGAGCATGGTCCGGCATGCTCTTAGCCAGTTTTTTTTTTATTAATTTACACTAAGTCTAGCATAGACTATACAACGGCCAGCTTTCTTCGTTACGGTTATACTTTTTTTCGTGTAGCTCCGATCCGCCGAGCGCATGAGTGTAACGTGTGAGAAATAATAAAAACAAACGATGTAAATTTTTAAACTATTTGCTTGAGAGTTCGTCTTTAGACAAAGCTCTGTATATATTGTAGTACGTCCGTATAACTTTTCACTGGAACCTTGATAATAGTAACCATTCAGCAGTTACCTTAATAATGGTAGCATTCTACCTTCATATGTAGACGAGCCTGACAAAATTGCAAGTTATCATTACACCTACACTTTTCTATCATGTCAAAGTACATACAAAGTTCCATGATGTCCACCTGGAAAATCTTTTAGTTAATGCAAAATATATGTATAGTTAAAATATGAAAAGCCGGACGACAGGTGCGAATAAGACTCGGATCTCTGAGAGTTCTGTACGAAATTAATCATATATGTAAACAAAAATCTCGATGATTTGTGACTGCTTTCGATATCGATACTAGTGAAATGGTTTTGAGAATTCTGAATCTTTTGTTTTTTCTCAAAAATTTTTTCGAATATTCTTAAAAATGTTCAAAGGTTGTGAAAATCTAAGTTTTCGTGGCGCGCAGTTAAAAATGTTCTCATACATATTGGTCTACATCACAGTCAATACATCGACTGCAAGTGTAAGTTTGTAATCATAAAAAAATATTTTTTCATATCATATAAACTATTAATTATCGATTTTCAGATTTTTTCTTTTACATGTGCTGTGAGATCTTTCTGTTTGCCAAACACGATTCTCGGCCAATGGGAAGTACAATGGATAGTAGATTTTAATTTGCTTATGAGTTTCAAAATATAAGGCATGAATGACCGTACTTTGATCGTATTTTTAGGGTTCCGTAGTCAACAAGGATTTTTTATATTTTCACCATATCCGTCTGTTTGTCTATCCAAGGCTCAGCTCAAAGACTTTTAGTAATATAAATCTATAATTTGATATGGGTTTACACATTAATCACGCTGACAAAGTGGTACAATAAAATAAAAAAAAATTAAGAACCCTCTTCACATGTAATGTGGGGATTTTCTATTATTTCCCCGTCTGACTCATGGCATGGAGTATCTTTGGATAGCTAATTAAGAAACATATTGGGTTCATGAAAACAATTTTTCAAATTAAAACGCAGTTTGCGAAATATTAAGCTATGAATTAATAATTTTTGTTAGAGTCAAGTGTGTCCGCCCCACCAGGTTTATGGTTATTTTTGGATATGTGAAAAAATTCACGACAGTCGTCTATATAACGAAATCAAAAAGAAAACTATCACAGCTAAGTAGGCATCATAAGTTAACGACTAATAGGTATTCGACTAAGTTATACAATATATTTGGAGAAGTAAGAAGAAAAATTTCCTACATATTCCATTGAAAATTACTTAGATGACATCATTTGTCGTGTAAAATAGGTAGTAAATATAAGTTCATGAACCACGTAAAATTATGGGCATGTAAAGCAATAACAACTTGAACATTGTCCTATATGGGCTTGTTTTTAGACGAGCTCGTGAACTCAATTAATAGGTCCATAATATCAAACAAAAAGTCCTTTCTCAGTCCGCATAATGTAATGGGATATTACGGAACCCCCCATTGCGTGCGGTTCGAAACGCACACGCACTTGGCCAGTTTTTGATACTCTGATTGAAAAATTTGATTTTTTTCAGTTTTAAGCTGCTGACCGCTGACTTAAATTTTTGATAACAATTTCAACTTGATACCTCCCATCTGTTCCTGAGAAAAGTCTTCACAGACAGAGGACAATGAAATGATCATAAACGCCTTCATTTTTCCTTTAAGGGTATGGAACCCAAAAATTAATTAGAAGTTGACATTTGAAATATCATGTTGATTTAAAATAACAAAAAACGAGTCGTGTCATGGGACACCAGATAGGAACGAAGTTCCTTATTATAAAAATATTAATTTCCACTTCTATTCGAGTTATAAAGAAAATAATCATTCGGATATACATTTTTTATTATGACTTTTTTATTGATAGAACTAAAAAAAAGAATAAAATAATAATTCAATGACTATAAATATAGTCGATGTATTGTATAAAAATTAAATTTTCAAGTTTAGGAAAACATACTGTATTATTGATTAGTGGGTATTGTTCACCGACATAACATCATTTGTCGCGGTTATTTCTTCTCGTTCTTTATTTTGTACATTGTCGGAGTTATATATTTCTGAACAAAAAAGAAACAGTAAAATATACTATAACTTTGACATTGTTTAATAATAAACAACAATTATAAAAATATTTATTTATAAATAATCTATTAATTAATAACAAAAACGAATACAATTTAATTTTATTGATTTTAATTGTATAATTAATTAAACGTTACGGACGTTTTTTGTTGGCAAGGGTATCCTCCGCAACGCCCCATAAGGAACTTCGTTCCAAAAATTAAGATTTAAATTGTATTTAGAAGATTTTGTTTTGAGCAGCAGCAGAAGCAGAACAAATTTTATAATATTATGAAGTCTACTACATAAAATAATATAGTGAAAACTAAAGCTTTTGTGTATTTGGTCACGGAAAGCCGTAAGCACACAATATCCTTCAAGGCGTAGAGAACAGGAGCACGTTCGTAAATGCGATTTCAATTTTATTAGAGGCGGTGCAGAAGCGCTAGGTGGCGGGCGCTTGCACGTATTTATTTGTGAATTCGGAATAGCGTTCAATATGTAGAGTTCCCGGCTGTCGATCCACCCTAATATCACGCTCTTTGAGAGGTGGCGGCGGCGGTGGCGGGCGCGCCGCGTTATTGGCGATCGACTCGCGCGCAGGCCCGCCCGCGCCGCGCCGGATGATAGATGAGCCGGCCCAAAAAACATATCCGTAATTGAGATTTCTATTACTGAAATTGAGAGAAGGCGATCCGTTTTTTCCATGTTTGTTTACATAATGTGAGTGGCGACGGGCGCCCGCTATCGCGTTTCGGAGCGTCCGCGGACGTCAATTTGTATATTGTCATTATTAGATTTGGGGCGGAAAGTTCGGGTGCGTTCATCCATCATGGAGTGACGGCCGGTCGGTCCGATATCGCGCCTAATACGTATTGATTTCCCCACTTAGCGTTTTTCTTGGGAATCACGTCGCTCCACCCTTCCGCCTCGCAGGGCCGCGCCGGCCGGCGACTAACGAGGTGTTTGTCCTCCGGCCGCGGCGGTGAGGGCGCACGCCGCCGCGGCCCGGCCGCCCGGACACACCTAGCTGCCGGCGCGACCACGCCGACATACACGCCAATTACACGGAACGGCTCACCTAGGCCGAACACTGGACCTCTTTACAGTGTGATGAAACGCAAAAGATCATCATTTAGAATTGTTAAGAACGCAGACTGTTATTATAAAACTTTTGTTATTGAATCTGATATAAGAGAAAATAGAAGCTTTATAATTAAAACAAAAAGAGAAAAAGAAAACAAACAAAAATTTGGTCGAGTACGCGTTAGCATGCCGTGTGACGACGCAAATCCTGTATTTAACCAAACATTTCGAGTTTATACGGAGAACTACTTCAGAATAAAGCGCGTCCACAAGCATGCTCGTGTGCCGAAGAAAGCTGTTCATGCTGAACAAAGGCTTGTTAATGTTATTGCGAACACAAAGAAACTTGTAGAAAGTAGATGGATGTAACAGAACGTGACATTGGATATGGGACGTGATATTGGAAATAGAATTAAACCGATATTACAATTAATTATAGTTTGACCGAAACCGCTATACGCCCAAGGAGGTGGGGGGCCGTGAAGTAGAGCACACCATATTAATGTTATCGGAGAGATCTTACGATATCAGTTTTTACAAATTGTTGAGTTGTTTAATTGGATAGGGAATTAATTGAATAAGTATGCCTATATATTTCATTTAAATAATTATCAGTAATATATTATAGTCAGTTAATTAAATATAAACGAAGAATACTTATAAGTATTTAATAAAAACAGGCAGATGATGAATAAAAACTAAACTTACAATTCAAAAGAAAGAAACAAGATTGTTTTAATTTTACAAATGTTAAATATAACTCTAAATTAATTTTCAGTTAATTTAGTAGTTAAAAAAAAAACAGTTATTCTGACATAGATTCTGCTTCAACTTCATCTTCCGTTTCGCCATCAGAACTTGAAACAGAGGCGTGCCACAAATTTATTATTAATGGCTCGATAATATTATGGAATCTACTATCGCGATCCCAGTAATTATTTTCATTTTTTCGGACATGATCATCACATCTCTGTCATTTTTCCGCCGTGAAATCCGAAAACAATTTATTAAATAATTTTATTTTTTCATCAAGAGACGAGTTAATGTGGTTTTGGGTTATGTTGTTTTTAATACAAGCCCAGACCAATTCTATTACATTCAAATTTGAATGATACGCCGGTAAATGCAGAACAGTGTGCCCATGGGCTTTCAGGAGTTCGACAATTATGTACACGGGTTCTTTATGTCTATTATTGATAATAAGTTGCAGTTGAGCTTTTGTCATGGATTCTGGAAATTCAACATTGAGGAACTCAACCAGTTCTGCTGTTCAGCTTGCTATGGTTGGCTTCTTCTGAAACTGAACGGTGTGGTAAGACACGTTGTATATAGCAACAACATAATTCGACAGTAACTAATGTTAACTTTTCGTCTACCCACTTATAAAAAGTAGGTCAATTCATATCTCCTTGATAGTCGGCGGTTTTAGCATCCGATTTGAATATCGTCAGTGCACTATCAACCAAGCCATTTAGATACCCAGCGTAAAGAATTACCAAACGCGACATTTCTCAATATTAGCGTATATTCCAGGTTCAGAGAATAATTGCTAACATTTGCTAACGTGGGGACTGGCGTTAACGTATGTTTCATCAAGAAAATATTTTTGACATCACGAGATAACACACGACCCATCTTTAAATATGGGTATCATAACATAATACAAATGAATTGAATAATATTAAATTCAATACAAAACATTAATCAATTAGGTCTCAAAATTTTGAGAGCTGAAAATAATCAGGCTGACTGTTGACTATGAACTAATTTTATTTTTAGTCAGGTTTACTGCGTTTATAATCGACAATTTTCTAATTTAAAACTTGATAAACACGCAAACTAGAAGTACTCGTTTAAATCCAGCAATAATAATGCAAGTACCCTTATAACTTAAACACGTGTTTTCATAACAAAAACATGGCTTTAGTCTACACCATATGTGAGCAACAATCGGCCCGCTGCAAGATTTGATCCGGCCCGCGACACATTTTTAAAAACTCAATAAAAAAATATTACACGACTTACTCACGGAATCGAGTGAGCGAGCAAATCAAGTGGCGTCGATCATCAAAAAATGAGGCGACAAACATCAAAACCTTTGATGTTTGCCGCTTCATTGGCGGCGCAACAAAACATTATTGCTTCTCAATTGTTCTACACTCGACGATTCTAGATCATTCCTTCATTTTGCATATACTTATAAGCGGGTGGATGGCCCTAATTTCATTTAAGTTCTGTTTGAGTTACCGAGGTGATAACTTCGAAAAAGCGATATTCTAGCTAACCGCTAGTGCTATCAATTTGCTTTCTGACTTCGTATGCATCTTGAGTGCTTATCTATATTAATAATTCCGTCAAGGGGTACGGTAGACTCGATCGAAACCTTACCTGAATAATAAAACATAAAAAAAATAAAGTTTTCGAGTCGACAACATTTATCCGCAAAATTTGAATTGTCGAGTATTTTGTTAAAGTCTAATGATGCTGACAGACAAATCGCAGTCGCCATATTGGCCACTCTAGCGAAACATCACTGACACGAATGACATCTTGAGTAGATTAATAAACGTGGGATATTAAGCGCACATACGCCTCGCCACTCAGCACATCGCTCTATTCATTTTAAAAACAAAACTGTGACTCATGTGACTGTGTAAAACGAAACGTCTTGCCGTAAACATTGAGCGAATAAAAAAAATTATTTGTCAGTCGTTTCGCAAAGGTATTGCTTTTTTTTTAAATATACTCTGTGATTCTTCTTAAAACCTGCGATTGGCCGATTGCCATAACCGTAAAAGAAAAAATATAGGAAGAAAAAGACTGAGTGCTTAAAACAGAGAGGTTTACAAAGAATAAACCTTAAAAGCTACTTTGTTTTGTTAATTTATGTTAGTTTATTTTGAAAGTTAATTTAAAATTAAAATTATTTATGTAAAACTTTTTGCAGTTTCAATTGACTATATTTATTAAACACAATGAACGATGCTATAAGAATCTATGCCTTTAATATTCTTTGAGAACCGATAATTACAAAAATATCTACCTAAATTTTGTACCTACATGTGTATTATGAGTCGCATTTCACCCCAGCGAAGCCGGGTTTTCATCTAGTTAATTGTATTTTGTTAAGTTTATCGAACGAAAAGTAGGCGAAAATGATGTCTGATGGAAAGAAACGAAAAGTAGATGCAGAGGGTCGCCAGTTTCAACAAAAATGGACTGAAGAATTATTTTTTATCTTGCACATTGATAAGCCTATTTGATTGCTGTGTAACGAATCCATTTCAGTGACGAAATAACTCAATATAAAGAGGCATTACTCAACTAAGCATCCTATGCTGCACTCAGGACAGGACAGGACAAATAAGAAAAGACAAAATCCAGAACTTTATCGCAAATTTAGAAAAACAGCAGCAAACGTTTGATAAACAAAGAACACAACTTGATAATGTTGTGAAAGCTAGTTTTATAGTTAGTTCTAAATTGGCAATGTCATTAAAACCATTTGCCGAAGGAGAATTTATCAAGGAGTGTATGTTAAAAGTTTGCAGTGTTTTGTGTACTGAAAAGAAATATTTGAAAAAATTAGTTTGTCAAGACGAACTATTGTCCGATGTATAGAAATGATGGCTAATTATATAAAAATCACATTGACTAACCGTATGCCCGATTTTGAATCATTTTCCATAGCATTAGACGAGAGCACGGATTTGTCTGACACATCTCAACTGGCTATATTTATTCGAAGTGTTCATAAAGAGTTCACTATTACTGAGGAATTGTTTGCTTTACAGCCCCAAAGGAACCACCCCTGATATTTTAATGAAGTTCAAAAGGTATTCACAAGTTTTGGCTTGCCATGGTCAAATTATTGGAATATGCACAGATGGTGTACCTTCTATGGTCATTTACGTAAAGGTTTCATCGGAATTTTGAATAAAAAGCAACTGAATTAAATGTGAAAAAGATGATTCGATAGTCCTTCATTGCATTATTCACCAATAGAACTGTTCTAAGTCCATTCTGACTCCAGAATGTTATGAATGTGGTAGTAAAACCATCAATTTTATTCGATCCCTGAGGGTTTAACTATCATCAGTTCAAGGCGTTTTGATGAAATATCAGCCGAATATGACGACGTAATATATTATTGTGAAGTCAGATGGCTGGAGCAAAAGAGAAAATTGAAACAGTTTACGAGCTTAGAAACGAGATATGGATTTTATGCAATAAAGAATAAATCCAGTATTTGAATTGAGTGACCCAAATGGATATGTGACTTAGCATTTCTAGTTTGACCCAGTTATTTGAATGATTTAAATTTGAAACTTCAAAACAAAGAGACAGTTAGTAAATTATTTGTACACATTTAAAAGCGTTTCAGAACAAAATTAATTTGTGGGAAGCACAGATGCTGTCAGAAGTTAACATTTCACCACGCTCTGCGTATGAAAAATATTGCTTATCCCACGCTGAAGAACTCGAGTTACTGTCGGAGCAATTTTTTCGAACAGATTTAGCGATTTCAAAAACATGGAATATTGTTTCAATTTATTTGCTACTCCAACAAAAAGTAATGTACAAAATGCTCCAATACACTTGCAAATGGAGTTGATCGAGATTCAAGAATTCACTCCCTAAAATCTAAATTCGAAGGGGATGCAATTCCTCGAAGAAGACCATTTCCACAGCTTAGAAAACTCGCAGGCAGATTAATTTGTGCGTTTGGCAGTACTTACAAATGCGAACAGTTCTTTTCAATGATAGAAAGTTAATAAATCAAAACATCGTACAAGACTGACTGACGATAATTTGGAAAATTCTTTACGTCTTTGTATCAGTGTAATTAATCCAAACATTGATGGATTAGTTTCCCAAATTCAAGCTTAAGTGTCTTATTGATTTCGGTGTCGCTATTTAATTTTCGTAGTTTGTAGTAATTCCAAATTTCACGATTTAATTATAATTTTATACTTATTTTTTTCATTTCATTTTGTTATTTTATTAAATTATATTACAATAACATTGTCGTATTATTTCATGTCTGATATCTATCGCTAAAAATTATGAACCCTACTTTAAAATACACCTCTTTTGAACGCGGCCCGCGAACGTATTTGCACACTAAAGTTTGGCCCACAACATGTCAAAAGTTGCCCATGCCTGATCTACACGAAACCGTAAGTACTATTTTAAGATCTAGGCAGCTTTTTAAATCTCTTACTGTTATTCATTTGGAATTACATAAAACGGAAATGAAAGATATCAACGGACCAAATGTACCAGCGGAACCCACACGCGTCCGCGGCCCCAAGGTCCGCCCGGCAGAGATGTCCATACAAATTTTAAATAATAGTCTAATGAAAGAGTTTGTTGAGTAATAGCATTTTATTTTTAAAATTACTTATATAAGGCTAATTAAAAGGTTTTTTTTTCTTTCATATACCGTGTATGATATTATTTGAACGATATAAGAGCTATGATTCACTAATTTAAAGCGCTATTGTAGTGAAATTATTTATTTTAATATATTCCTAGAAAAGTCGTAAAATAATACACCTTTAATATTTGCGAGTCAAAACGAGATACATAATTCCTATTGATAAAAGGACTGATAGTATATGTATATATATATATATATATATATATATATATATATATATATATATATATATATATAGGTTGCATAAAAAGATATATGAAAAGTATCTAATATAGTATTACATAAGATAATTTTCAAAGAAAAATGTCTGTGGAAATCTTATCCTGTCCGACTTTAACTTACCATTATCTCATTCATTTGCATAATACACGAAACTTTCGATGCGCGCGTCTGATTCGCGCTTGTCACGTTTTTTTATTGTGCAGTAACACAATCCGTATAATACGAGAAAAGCATGTAAGCAAGTACTTACATTTGCCTAAGTACTGTAGAAAGAGATTGCGTCACCAAGGTCCCCGGGTGGGGGCGGGAGGTACGAACAATGGCTTCGGTTCTCACACGTGTGGAGGATTATTTGCATTCGGAAATAAAGAGAGGAATGATAAAAGAAAGGCGCGAGCGAGGCTCCGTCGACTCGCCGCCCCCCGCTCCGGCTCCCGCCCGGGAGTTCGCCCGGGGATGGGAAATGGCGGGGTGCGGGTGCAACTCTTCAGCGGGAGGCGTTCGTTACGCGAACAATGGAGAAATAATGTACAGATTGTAGTGAGCGATGCGCCCCGCGCGGCTCAGGTACGGTGCCACCGCGCCTCTGCGCATCACCGCCTGGACACTATACTATCATTTACGTAGCACTCTAATGCCTTAACTCGCATTTGTGAGGATTAACTGTTAAATTTGTACGAATTAACTGTTAAGTTAAAAGCTAAACTTGACAAATTACGTTGTATTTGCACTTTACAAATTACAGTTAACAAGATAATTTTACAGATAATGACATTTTTGACATTGAATTTAATGTCACAAAGGCCAATATCTTTAAGATTACCGATATTTTGATGTGTTTAGCTTTTAAATTTAACAGTTAGCAGTCCATTAATGCAAATGAGAGTTTGAAGTCTAGCTTTGCTAGTTTACACCGTCTAAAATAACTTATATACGATACGATAAATCGTGAAACTTTCTATTTCATAAAGGAACACCATTTAAGAGGCAACAATTGACGACTGCTAACACAAAATAAAGTTTCTATTAAGTTTACAGCGAGGGCGCATAAAACGTGAGGGATAAATGACATTGCGCAATCGTAAACCGCGGTTACGGGGCGCGTTAACGCGCGACGGCCGCCGCCAGCGCCGCCGTCGCCGAGGCCGAATCATTTAATAAAGGATGCCCTCATAGGAAGCGTAAGCAATCACAACACAATCACCCCATCCTCGCGTGACACCGAAAACATCCTCGTTCATAAGTATAAATTAATCCATTTAGAGCTGACGACCGGCCGAGCGCGGCGCACCGACCACTAACCGACGATTAACGGAAGTTTCTACTTAACTAATTTATCCCCGGGTGGTTTTAACAGAATGGATCGCAGTGATTACTGACGCGGCCTTATGGGGCCTACCATCGTGTAGGCACACATGTCACATATGGCCAACGCGATATCGCAGAGGCCTCTTTTCACGCGGTCTTAAGAGTCAGATTTAAAAAAATAGTTTCAAATAAAAGTCGAATCGACACGATCACATCTAACGTCGTACACTACACTCATCGGACACATTTATGCGAGTGCCTTCGAATTATAAAATGATTAGTTTCCTCCAAGAGTTAAAAATATCTTCCGCTATTCTTTGAGAACGAATACTGCGAAGGGAAAAATCGTTTCCAGTAATACTGAAATTCAGTCCCCTATTATCCCCAAGCGGCTTACACGATAGTCAGATGTCTGTAATCCTGCAAGCCCGCGACATTTTAATAACATTGATCAAATAGAACAAAAGTATGTGGACCGAGCACTCGACAGAGATGAAAGTTAAAAGGGTCGCGGGGCGCGGAGCGGGCTGCGGGGAGCGGGCGACGGGCGGGGAGGGGTTAAGTGCCTTATTCCCTCCACAATTCAGAGGTATTTCGTGTTCTTCATACGCAAATATGTCCTCGTTACGGTGGCACACGTGAGCCGCCCCGATTGCGTCTGCGCCTACAGATGAAAAAATTCTTTGGCCGGAGGAAATTGTGTTGAAAGACGACTGTCGTGTATTATCTACGACGCTAGAACGGAAAATGAAACTAGTGGCTTGAATAAAACCTGCATCGCTATCATAAAAGCAACTAGAGATTATTTAACTATCTAGAGATAACAATGCTAAGGTCAAGCAGTTTAAAGATATAGTTCTAACACATACATGGATTTAAAGAAGATATCAATTTCGATACTGACTATGGATGGATTGCCCAAAGAGAATATAAGTCAATATTAAGAGTTTTACGCTGCTTTAGGGTCGTATAAGAGTAACAGAACGATTTTTAACTTTCGAACTGTTTTTAATTTGATATACAGTAGAAACTGTATAACTACTGATGTGAAATGTCTAAAAGTTTTCACAGTTCTGAAAAAAATTTGAAAAAGTTTATTATAAAGCTTTAAGCATTTTGTGATACTTTATGCATACATACTATGACCAAAAGGTTTTTAATAGAATCCGTGATATGGTGGGCAGTTTGTTTTTATGTTTTCGTTTTTAATTATTATTATATTCTTCATTAATATCAATTATTATATTCTTTGATGTGTTTTTATTTCAATTACAATTTATACAACATTTCTTTCATTGTTTATACTTTCCAACCACACGTGTTATTCCATATAGAAATTAGTACTTTCTCTTTTTGAATAATAATTCCGATAATCTGTTTGCGCTCCATTTATTTAATTTTTTTTTATTTCATTGCAGATGAATACGTAGCTCGTTTTATCACTGACTCGGTTTATAAGGTTGTCTTAAGTTCATAGAAAATGCTGCTAAGTGAAACAGTTTATTAGAAAAGAGGAAAAAATAACTTGAAAAATACCAGCTAGCGGCGTCTTATCTAATGTCCCAAAACAAGAACACCAGGGCCCATCAACTCATTGGATCGTAGCCCTCTACCCGACAAGAGATTCCTGTCCGATTTTACATCCACATCAACATATTCTTTCTTATATGCGAAGAATTGTAATACGAGCACGAACTATTCAAGATAAGATAGTTCATAAATAATTATTCATTCGACATTCCAAACACAAATTAATATCAAAAATAATTATTTCAGATGAAGAAAACAGTACAGTACTGGCTTGCGATATTGAAATAAAAATGATTATAAAAATTGTAATCTCTTTTGTGGCAATCCGAGAGAGCTTCACGCAACTATATAAAGAAAAAAGTGCTAACCATACCTAATTTAAAAAATGCACAAGTGCGTTTTCGTTCTTAGTATGTGTCCGTTACGATTTGAACAATTTCAAGAAATATGACGTGAGAAGAGCTAATTGTTTCAATCGATAATATCGCATTATTTGGGGCAAAACTAATAAGTCACAAATCAATATTTAAATCAAACAAGTTCTTTTTTATATGGAAAAAACGATCGTGGTATATTAATTCTAGAACGTAAATTAATAAGCGCTATAATAAGAAAAGAAACAATTGAGTAATTATCTTAAACGTTCATAGGAATGAAATTGAAGTTATTACTGTAACTGGTAGAAAAAGTCACAAGTCAATATGATGAATCAAGCGGTGAGCCAAGAAGAGTGATAAGAAAAATATGCCGAAGGATGACATTATTAAAACATCGTGACGACACTCATATTTGGAGGGTAGGTGAAAAATTATCTTTGTTGTGTGAAAATTCTACACAAAGATTGGTTCCTAATTTGTTATAATGTATACAAAATTCTATAAAATGTGAATCTTTGACTACTTCGTAGTGGGAATAATAATCCTGTGAAAGAACTGTGTAAGTCAAGAACTGCAGCTCATACGAATAAAAACGTTAACGACAACATGCTAAAGGGTTTTATTCCTTGTTCGTCACGTTATTATATTAAACAGTAAAAAAATAAATGAGCATATTCAAGTGTGCGACCATTCTTTCATAAATGGGCGAGAAGAGGAGTCGAACTAGTCAGATAATACTCGCGTAAGCCGAGACTTATCATTTCAAACCTGCGTAACTTTCAACATGACGATAGCGAGACTAAAAGAAACCGGACAAGTGCGAATAGAATTCGCACCCTGAGGGTTGCGTACAAACTTATTATGTATGTAGATATTTCATTCTCATCACTAGTCTCGATGATTTTTGTCTGTTTTCGACACCGATATTAGTCATAGGAATTATGAAACTTTTGCTTTTTTTTGAAAATTTTTTTTTCGAATTTTTTTACATATTTTCGAATATTCTTACAAACTATCCGAATTTTTGAAAATCTTAAGTTTTCATAGGACAAAGTTATATTGGTCAATCCCACATATTGGTCTACAATACGGTCCATACTCCAATAGCATATGTATGTTTATAATTATAAAACAATATTTATTCATATGATATAATCACAAATTATCGATTTACACATTTTTTTCCAATATTTTTGCTGTGGAATCTTCCTTCTTACCAATTTAATGATTCTAGGTGAATAGGAAGTGTTCTACAGGTTTAAATTTACTTGTTAGTTTCAACACATAAGGCATAAATAGCCGTATTTTGCTAATATTTTTGGATTACGTTGACGAAGCAGGTTGATATTTTCGTAGCTTCAAGAACCCGCAGACATTTATAAGTGTCAGACATTAATTTCAATTTTACACCTCGTTTTTGAGAAAAGGGGTCTACAAAAAACATACGAACAGCGAAGTGATTCTATAAGGATTCCTTTCTCCTTTACAGGTACGGAACGCTAAAAGCACAAAAGGAAAAAAAACATAGAAAATGACGCTTAAGCAAACAATAATTACAAAATAGATTATTGACGTGTGTAGTTCGCGTTTATTACGCTTTAGTACTTTGCCTTCTCACGGACGACCTAAATTGTTTACGTGGTATTAAGTATCTATGAGTATGAACATCGTTGGTCTGCATTTTCGGGTCGGTGTTGTGGTTGTAATATCAAGTTTGCAATATGTTTTAAGTATTTTGTTAACTTGTAACTAAGCCCGCCATACTGTACAAATAGGAATCATCTCCGTTTGTAAATATAAAATTTATTGATAACCCAATCACAGCACCATTTATTGGCCCCAGATATTGTGACTTTTTTTGGGGGAGAGTGATTTAATTTGACTCAAATATAAAAAAAAACCCATTGTCAATTTGCCAGTGGTCAAGATCGAACCTGACACCTTTTGGTTCCAAGGCGACGATATTAAACACTGAGCTACCATTACTTGAACATCTTAATAAAGGTAATATAATATAATAGGTCAAAGGATTTAAACTTTAAAGACGAGATACGGTATTTAAAATATAAATATTATACGAAAATCATAATATTTGATCAAACTGTCTTGTTAGCTATTCCGTACGATGCTTTCGATGCATTCATTAAAAATGGGATAAGAATTTCGCCACATTTTCGAGCACAAATGTATAAACGACAAAATAGTATAAAAAAATTATCTTAATCAAATTTTTTTCTCCTATTCTGTTTCTGATCATGTAAATATCTATTACAATTATTTATACGAATACGTGTTAGAATTACAAATTAATATGTAAGTAAATTGGCAACACTAGTGTGTTCCGGTAGTTTAAGTTCATAGGTTCAAGCATGCATGCATGTGCGCGATGCTAATGAGCTTTTTTTTTTAATTTATTGATATTACCCTATTTGTTCAGATATTTAATTTTCCTTCACCAGAAACTGTGTGATGATTATAGTGATTTAAGTGCAAATGTTTATAAAAGTACTATTATTATTTATGTGAGGTCATTGATCATGTTTGTTTCTCAAAGCACCATAGTTTTTGCCATTAGTACTTGAAACCGATGTATGGATATGTTAGTTGCAAGTTAATAATTACAAGTTGAATAGAAAGACTATTAATATTAGGTCAAAGGTTAAGCTCGCTATGATCGACCTATTAGGGATAAAATCGATGCCATTTTAGAAAAAAGGAGAGCAAGGTCGGCAATTAGTTCTTACGACAGACCTGAAGAACTAAGATCGATCACAAAACAGTTTTGGGTTTCAAACGAACTCACTGAAAGAAATCTAACGAATCGTTAGCAATCATTGGCAATTCTCTGTGGAATGTAAGGAAACCGAACCCTTTTTGAAAAGATTGATCACTGGTGATGAAAAATGGATTACCTAAGAACGTGCGAAAAAGATCATGATCAAAGGGCAAGCAAACTCCACAATATTCATTACGAGTTTTTACCGCCAGGCAAAACCATCAATTCGGATCTTTACTGCCAACAGCTGATGACACTCAAGCAAGAAGTAGAGAAAAAACGAATTGATCAACAAAAAGGGTGTAGTTTTTCATCACGACAACGCCAGATCACACCACATCTTTAGCCACTCAGTAAATATTGAGAGAGTTTGGTTGGGAAGAGTTAATACATCCACCGTATAGCCCTGATCCTGCATCCTCAAATTTTCACCTTTTTTGGCCTCTTCAGAATTCTTTAAGTAGTGTTACGTTAACATTAAGAGAGGACATTGTCCAAACTACTCGTCGTAATTTTTCATCAAGTCTCAAAATTTCTGCAACAGCAATGGGATTGTCACTACATACAAAATGTCAAAAAGCTGTTGAACAAAATGCTATACATATATTATAATTAAATTTCAATAAATAGAATATGTGAAAAATTAACTTGAATATGTATATAAAATACGGAAAAGCTTTTTACCAACCCTATACAATGCTCTCAGCTTTTAAGTTAAAATTTAAATGGATAAAAATTATGATTTTCAATTATTGAATTAGCTTTCGATTCAATATTGAAGTGATATCCCTTGCTTCATGATCGTTTGCTCGGAATTGAGGCCTGTGTAAGTAATTTTATCGGGCGTTTATGCCTCTTCAGAATTAATATCGGTGTTTATTAATTTAGATTTTCTTCATAAAGGCCTTCTACGGCGACAAGCAAATACAACATCAGTGCTGTGTGATTCAAGATAAAGACGGACAAAAGAGTGACTTACCAGCAGCTTCGGACAAGCTTAGCCATAGATATGAGTCAAGTGCAAAAATTCCCTTCATGAACATTTTGTGGTCAGAAAGCTTTGTACTCGGTGTATACTTTATGATTGGAGACGCTCAAAAACTTCGTCGTATTAATTAGTGCCGTCAAATGATGCAAAGATTTGTCAGTGATGACTCAAATGCTGTTTACAAAATGGTTACAGGTGACGAAAGCTGGATTTACTATCACGATTCCGAAACTAAAAGACAATCTACTTTGTGGATGTTTCTTTTGGAGGAGTTACTTACTAAAGTAAAATGAGGTTGAAGCTTCGGAAAAAAGTCTTTCTTTGAAATGACAGATCATTATGCAACAATTGTTTTTGAAGGTAAAAAAAGTCATTGCCGACCGTTACCCTGACAACTGTTTGCCTCTTCATTTTAAAAAAGTTGGGAGAAACGACCTCGCAATAAGATTCTCCTTCATCATGGCAACTCCTTACCGCATGCTGCTAGACAAACAGCTAACTATTTGGGGACGTTAAGTATAGAAATACTGGCTTACCTGCCTCACAGCCCGGAAAAAGTTGGGAGAAACGACCTCGCAATAAGATTCTCCTTCATCATGGCAACGCCTTACCACATGCTGCTAGACAAACAGCAAACTATTTGGGGACGTTAAGTATAGAAATACTGGCTTACCTGCCTCACAGGCCCGAAAAGTTGGGAGAAACGACCTCGCAATAAGATTCTCCTTCATCATGACAACGCCTTACCATGCTGCTAGACAAACAGCAAACTATTTGGGGACGTTAAGTATAGAAATACTGGCTTACCTGCCTCACAGCCCGAAAAGTTGGGAGAAACGACCTCGCAATAAGATTCTCCTTCATCATGGCAACGCCTTACCACATGCTGCTAGACAAACAGCAAACTATTGGGGACGTTTATAGAAATACTGGCTTACCTGCCTCACAGCCCCGAAAAGTTGGAGAAACGACCTCACCAATAATTCTCCTTCATCATGACAACGCCTTACCACATGCTGCTAGACAAACAGCTAACTATTTGGAGACGTTAAGTATAGAAATACTGGCTTACCTGCCTCACAGCCCGAAAAGTTGGGAGAAACGACCTCGCAATAAGATTCTCCTTCATCATGGCAACGCCTTACCACATGCTGCTAGACAAACAGCAAACTATTTGGGGACGTTAAGTATAGAAATGCTGGCTTACCTGCCTCACAGCCCGAAAAGTTGGGAGAAACGACCTCGCAGATTCTCCTTCATCATGCAACGCCTTACCACATGCTGCTAGACAAACAGCAAACTATTTGGGGACGTTAAGTATAGAAATACTGGCTTACCTGCCTCACAGCCCCGAAAAGTTGGGAGAAACGACCTCGCATAAGATTCTCCTTCATCATGACAACGCCTTACCACATGCTGCTAGACAAACAGCTAACTATTTGGGGACGTTAAGTATAGAAATACTGACTTACCTGCCTCACAGCTCCGAAAAAGTTGGGAGAAACGACCTCGTAATAAGATTCTCCTTCATCATGGCAACGCCTTATCACATGCTGCTAGACAAACAGCAAACTATTTGGGGACGTTAAGTATAGAAATACTGGCTTACCTGCCTCACAGCCCCGAAAAAGTTGGGAGAAACGACCTCGCAATAAGATTCTCCTTCATCATGGCAACCTTACCACATGCTGCTAGACAAACAGCAAACTATTTGGGGACGTTAAGTATAGAAATACTGGCTTACCTGCCTCACAGCCCCGAAAAGTTGGGAGAAACGACCTCGCAATAAGATTCTCCTTCATCATGGCAACGCCTTACCACATGCTGCTAGACAAACAGCAAACTATTTGGGGACGTTAAGTATAGAAATACTGGCTTACCTGCCTCACAGCCCCGAAAAAGTTGGGAGAAACGACCTCGCAATAAGATTCTCCTTCATCATGA
Source organism: Eumeta japonica (assembly GCA_005406025.1). Classification (NCBI taxonomy): domain Eukaryota; kingdom Metazoa; phylum Arthropoda; class Insecta; order Lepidoptera; family Psychidae; genus Eumeta; species Eumeta japonica. The sequence goes on along the minus strand of BGZK01000607.1, from coordinate 205,657 downwards.
CAACGCCTTACCACATGCTGCTAGACAAACAGCAAACTATTTGGGGACGTTAAGTATAGAAATACTGGCTTACCTGCCTCACAGCCCCGAAAAAGTTGGGAGAAACGACCTCGCAATAAGATTCTCCTTCATCATGACAACGCCTTACCACATGCTGCTAGACAAACAGCTAACTATTTGGGGACGTTAAGTATAGAAATACTGACTTACCTGCCTCACAGCTCCGAAAAAGTTGGGAGAAACGACCTCGTAATAAGATTCTCCTTCATCATGGCAACGCCTTATCACATGCTGCTAGACAAACAGCAAACTATTTGGGGACGTTAAGTATAGAAATACTGGCTTACCTGCCTCACAGCCCCGAAAAGTTGGGAGAAACGACCTCGCAATAAGATTCTCCTTCATCATGGCAACGCCTTACCACATGCTGCTAGACAAACAGCAAACTATTTGGGGACGTTAAGTATAGAAATACTGGCTTACCTGCCTCACAGCCCCGAAAAAGTTGGGAGAAACGACCTCGCAATAAGATTCTCCTTCATCATGACAACGCCTTACCACATGCTGCTAGACAAACAGCAAACTATTTGGGGACGTTAAGTATAGAAATACTGGCTTACCTGCCTCACAGCCCCGAAAAAGTTGGGAGAAACGACCTCGCAATAAGATTCTCCTTCATCATGACAACGCCTTACCACATGCTGCTAGACAAACAGCAAACTATTTGGGGACGTTAAGTATAGAAATACTGGCTTACCTGCCTCACAGCCCCGAAAAAGTTGGGAGAAACGACCTCGCAATAAGATTCTCCTTCATCATGACAACGCCTTACCACATGCTGCTAGACAAACAGCAAACTATTTGGGGACGTTAAGTATAGAAATACTGGCTTACCTGCCTCACAGCCCCGAAAAAGTTGGGAGAAACGACCTCGCAATAAGATTCTCCTTCATCATGACAACGCCTTACCACATGCTGCTAGACAAACAGCAAACTATTTGGGGACGTTAAGTATAGAAATACTGGCTTACCTGCCTCACAGGCCCGACCTCCCAACATGCGATTTTTACTTATTTGTTAAAATAAAGGAAAAACTTTGAGGAAAGTGATTTACGGACACCAAAGAAGCAGTGGCTCTGTACGAAAAGGCCATCGAATGCAGCGATGTATTGACCTCAACGGACACAATTTTGATAAACAATAATAATAAAAATAACTTGCTAGAGTGCTCAGTTTTTCATTTTCTAAGGACTTTCAGTTTGACCAACGTACAGTCGTAATTTCGTTTCAGAACTTCTATTTGGGATTTCGTAAATGCATCACAAGCATACGTTTATATGGACGCACAAGCTACCAAGCTGTATTTGGAATCGGAAAAACTTCGAACAGACTGTATACATGTGGTAAGTCCACAGATTTGTATGGATTTACTGAGTTCAAAATCCCGAATCGATATTTCGAACTCAAATTCCGAAACGGAAGCTGGATGTGGCTGCCCTTGTCATATCTGAAGCAACGGAACCGACGCATAGTAGAGTGGCTGATATTTACAGTGGCTGATCTACTTGCTGAATGGTAATTGGGTCCCTGGAGTGATCTCAATATTATATAGGAACCTAAGTGAAACAATTTTCACCAAAATATTAAAATTTAGCATCACAAACAAACGTGTTTCAAATTGCTCCCATTGAGTATTTAAAATTTTTAATTTATCATAAGTAAAGTTCAATGGAGGACAGGGGAATGGGACAATAAATGAAGACAATAAGAACCAATTCTTTTTTTTTTCACATTTGAGGGATGGAGTCAATAAGTATTAAAAATTGTCTTACGTTATAAATGAACAGCCCATAGTCACGGTAATACATGCATATTATAAAACTTAATCTCTCTGTCAGTCTGTTCATTTATAGATATACAATTAACGCAAGAAGCACATATCCGATTTTCATCTTTTTTTATTTCCTAGCTATGTTATCTGACAAGATTATAGGATATCATTATGTTACATAAAGTAACATACGAAATACATGATAACAATAATGGTGACTCAAGTGGAAAAAAGTGCTTTTGTAGCGCTTAAATGGCCTAGGCTGACCAAACCATAAGAAATATATTAGTCTGGTCAGCAAGTGCCATTTTACATAACATTTTTTTATAAGGTTAGAAAATTATGATGAAGGTATTATTTGATTCAGAATGCCATGTAGAAACTTTTAAAAAAATTGCCAAAAGGGGTTGAAATAAATTGTAAAAGTTATATACAATTTAGTAAAAAAAGGGTTTGGTTTTTTCAGATATTTCGAAAACTATTAGAGATATCCAAATTCTCAAAAAATCCAAGTAGAGTTGAAAGTTTCCTACAAAAAGTCCTACCCCTTCTAAATCTACGACCAATATTTATAATTTTAGTTTGATAATTATCGCAGATTTTACATAATTCAAATAAATATCAAATGAATGTACTACATAACTGTAGATCTTAAAAAGAGCTACAAAAACGCCCGGGATAACATTTATACATCTTTTAAGGATAAGCCACAATAAGCATTTTTGTCTTTAAAATAACATCCAGTGGTCGACGAGAGCGACTGCCGGGACGGCGAGTGGAAGCGGGGGTAGATGATTGAGCACATTACTTTATTAAAAAAACCTAGACAATAATTCTGTAGTCTACGTGAATGGACCCGTCGAGACAGATAGTTTGGAATAAAAAGAAATTCATTGTAATGAAAAAGAATTTACTTTTTTTTGTTAGACAATAAATTATATTAATTAAGCTACTGAAAACGTACTATAATTTTAAGCATGAATAGAATATTGTACAATACGTTTTTTGTGGAATGATATATAGATACACGGTCTACATGCTAAAATAGATTCGTAAAAGACAATTTTATTGTTACAATCTTGTAGTCTTTGGCTTTACGATTTATATCCGAAAGCATGTTGTAATACAGTATAACTGCCCGACAAATGACAATACAGATTGATGATAATGATTGCAAAGAATTTATTTTAATATTACATAATATCAATATGTTAATTAGATTTTAGTTACTTAAATATTGTAAGTTGCATGAAAAGAAAACCAGTAACTAATCTGAAGGATACAAGCCATATCAGTGATTATATTTAAACCTGCACTAACTATTTATAACCATTGAGATTATAGGATATTTAAAAATTTGTTTACTCTTTAATAAAATTAAATTACAATATGATCACGGGATCACAGGACTGCTTAAAAGGATAGCACAGTTTTTAGATTGAATCCTGCACAGCGTGCCCTTTAAACATAGGTAATGTTTTAATATCAATCTTCACCCTAACCTTAAAAACGTATTTTGTAATACTAGGTATACTATCTGTATTTATATCTTATTGGTTTGCAGGAGCGTGAACATTTTTATTTAAAACATTCACATATCTAACATTAAATAATAGTTTCTAAAGTGACAAAACAGTTGAAAATTTAATGGAGATTTTAAAAACAAATATGATCGAAACCTTTAAAAGAAAATCATTTTGCAATATTCAATATAAAATATCTTGCCTACATCTTTTAAGAAACCATTTATTGCTAAGAGTGCAATTTTAGTTTAAGGTTTTTTCGCACACCTAATGGAGTTAGAAGCGCAAAAAAAAAACTTAAAATAATATGGAATAAATAAAAATAATGAAATATGCACATTTACAGTTTATATATAAGACTGATTAAACAGTTGTTTTAAATATAAACAAAATTATTTAATGCAATTTGTATTCAAATTGTTCATATGTTATTTGGGAAAATCAATGTTATTGGCAACAATTTTCCTGCGAGTTTTATGTTACGCCAGTAAAATGCAGTTACTTTAAAAAAAAACTGGCCAAGAGCATGTTGGACCATGCTCATTATAGGGTTCCGAAGCAATTGTTACAAAGAAATGCACTACAGATGAAAAAAAGTACATTATTACACTTTTTTTATGTTTCCCGCACCAAATAGTTATGCGAGTAACCACTTTAGTCGCCTATAACTAAAAAAACAAGTATGTATGTTGACTAATTACTATTAAATTAGTATAAACTAAAGTGCATCAGCAAAAGAGTGTATCTTCATGGCATTTACATCCTTTTGTTGAAAAGTGCAGTTTTTTGGCAATAACTCAAAATCAGTATATCCGATCAAGTTCAAAATAATTTTCATTTAAATTATTTACTAAGCTTTATCTTTATTATTTTGTTCATATTTTTTAGACATTTGGATAAAATATTAAAGGAGGGTCACAATTTCTGCAACTTCCGGAGCGATTATTTCCAAAATTATTAACATAATCGAGAAATTACTTAAAAACCTTAAAGTGTTTTTAAAGGAACTGTTGAAATATTGGGACCTTGAATAAGTTCTTGCTGTTTCTTCAAAGATGGCAGTAGCAGCACCCCTTCGTCGAATTTCAAATGGTAACACACATTCAAGGGAGTAGTGTATCTAACCTTAAATTTCAGTGCATGGTAGTTCACTTTAGTATAAACAAAGTAATTTTTTCTTAGTTCTGAAAATGTCTACTTTTATACCAAATAAAGTGTATTCGTGGGGAATTTTATTGCACTACTTTATTCAAAAGAAATCTGCAGCTGAAGCACATAGAATTCTTGCTTAGACTTATGGTGACAATTCTATATCGGATAGGTCATGCAGACTGGTTTCGGCATTTCAAAAATAATGATTTTGAACTTGAGGATAAAGGACGTTCTGGCGCACCGAAAAAATTTGAAGATGAAAAGTTAGAGGAATAAATTACTCTATCAAAACCAATGTCAGATACTAACAGAACTTGGAAAACATTACAAGTAGACGAGTTAACTGTTTCAAAACTTTTAAAAGTTTTAGGAATGATCCAGAAGCAAGGACATTGGGTACCATATGAATTGAAGCCGAGAGACATTGAACAGCGTTTTCTCATATATGAAGACTGCTTCAACGGCAGAAAAGAAAAGGTTTTTTGCACCATATGGTGACTGGCGATGAAAAGTGGATAGACTACGATAATCTAAAGCCCAGAAAATCGTGGGGTAAGCTTGGCCATGCATCAACATCATCTGCAAAACCAAATATACATGGTACGAAGCTTCTTCTCTGTATTTGGTGGGATCAGCAGGGTGTTATTTATTATGAGCTGCTTAAACCAAATGAGACTATCACGGGGGATTGCTATCGACTTTAATTAATGCGTTTAAGTCGATCCTTTAAAGAAAAACGGCCGCTATACAAACAGAGACATGATAAGGTGATTTTGCTACATGACAATGCTTGGCCTCATGTTGCAAAACCAGTGAAAACTTACCTGGAAACGCTTCAATGGCAAGTTCTACCCCACCCGCCATATTCACAGACACAATGAAACTTTAAAGAGTTCCATTTTTGCCATTTTGGCTTGGAACCCCAAAAATTGCTACTTGATTATCAAATTAAATCTTATTATCTACATAATGCATGATTTTTCAATTCAAAATATTATTTAATTACGTTGTCAAAGGATGAAAGGAAATAAAGAAATATTGTGAATTCTGAATACACTTTTTTTTGCATAGAATAAGCTTGTTTTCCATAATTATAAGTACGAAAATAAAAACTTACTTTGGAATATTCAAAATAATACAGTGGAAATATTCAATTAATTTTATGTCGTGGATCTTTAGTAATGCCAATAGTTTACAAGTGCACAAAATAAAAATAATCTTAGAATATTTTCTGATATCACTCTCATATCTGCATTATGCATATCCATGTTAAATTGAAAATAAAGAGTCTAGTTTCATTGAACTAACTTGAAATAAAAAAATCATTTTATAATTACCTAATACATACATAACTCCATATCGTAATTATCAAAGTTAGCCTTATCTACTTAGATAAGTCGACCGGAGGAATGTTACATAGGTGTTACGTATGTTACGTATCACATTTTAAAGCTGCACTTATTATTTTCTTACATTATGCAGTATTTTTACATGACATCATTTCTACGCGTTACTAACATTCAACCCATGCTACTTTCTCATACAAAATATCTACCTCAACCGAGTTCCACATACACAGAATGATTTGTTGTTTGCTTGTAAATCTATTATTGACTTTATCTTTCAAGTTTTATTTTAGTACGTTTTAGTTAAAACTCAGGTTTTTATCTTTACATTAGGAATTTACAAGGCGAATTCTAAGAGTAACTATGGAAAATAATGTACCTTTTATTTAAAAGATGGTATTTTTAGTCATGTTTCTTACAACAGTTTTTCTAAAATATTGGAAGAACAAAACTTGTTTCAATCAACACATAATTATATATTTTTATATCTGACTAGCTGAACCAGCAGATGTTGTTCTACCCTTTTAGGAGGGTGTCGATCCCTAGAAGTGTATGCTCTACTCTGCCCGCATAGGAATAAAATGATTTTCTTTCCTTTTTACATTGAGATCGGACGCTTATAGTTGACACATACTGTAAAGGGAAAATATGGATAGCGTGAAAATATTCTCTGTATTGAAATACCTATTTGCAACAATTTTTACGGCAATTGGTTGAACGGATGTGTTGCAGAATCATGTTCTAGCAAAATGGATAAAGTGATTTTTTCTGTTTTTAAGTACCTATATCTGTATTATATCAAGGTGCTGAAGGTTCGAACCCTTCAAATTGAATTAAAAAAAATTGTGGGAAGTTAGCTTTGCTTTAGGAGTGGGTGGGTTAGTTTAGTTAACATAAGCTTATAAGGCTTGGAATTTACATTTGGATCTATCCAGGTTCTTGCTCATCGTGCTCTCGAGGCATGGACAAAGGATCGGAAATAGACAGCAGATATGACACGAGTTTTGTGAATTTAAGGACTAATTAACACTGGACTTCCTTAAAAAATGTAATTTCAGGTAAAATTTCTGAATCAAGCCATGCAAGACACTTGAAAAATTTTAAGCGCTAAGTACCTATGTGTTTCTATCAACATCACTCCATCATTTGATTTAAATTTGAAACTTAACTTTCGGAAATTCGTTCGATACTATTTTTTTTACAGTGTAATCTTTTATTAAACAGTTTTTAAATTATATTTAACTACATTAACAATTTAAAAAGATATTTTAATAGTTTATTAAAAATTTACTAAAGGATATTTTTATGTCTTTTAAAGATTGTATTTTTAATAAATTGATGCTCACGGCTTCTACTATGTGGAAAATATTTTTCCGCTGCTCAGATTTTTTTATAGTATTTCAGATGATTGGATAGTACTAAGCTAATGATTGTTTCATTTTTAATAAAACTGAACATGGCTACTGTTGTTTTGGAGCATTATCATAACATGAATAGTGATTGGTACACGACCATTTGTTTGCCAAAAGTTATTGACTAACTTCATAAAAATACCTGTAAAAACCATATCATCTTGCACCATAACAATTCCAGTTCTCATACAGCCAAACAGATAAATATATTTATGAAACTGTACATTTATGCTAAATAAGAATATTTTAAGAAACATTATATTAAGTTTTGACTATTCATAATAATTTTTTCTTATTAATTCTAAAACTTTTCAGTGCATTTTACATATATAAAGTTAACAGTACTGAATAAAGTAAAAGAAATTCGATATGCTGACAGCTTCATCATTTAACTTAGACTAAAAAACCATAATTACAAATTTTTGGTATGTTACAGACAAAGTAGAGTAATAAAGAGCTCATTCTTTCATAATTTGACCAAGATGTGCATGTGCTAAATAGTTCTGTGTAAAGAACTCTTGTTTGTAACATCTAAGAGAATTTGTAAGTAGGAACTACTTGAGATTTGTAAATAATGGCAATTTCTGGTTATATACCATACAAATTCCAAATAGAATGTGAAAATGTAGTTTCTAATCTATTTCCACTTAAGTAGTTTATTTACGAATCAATATGAAATGTTTTGTATACATAAAAAATAGTAATGAAAAATTAATATTGGAATATCCCTATCTTTAACTCACAGATAATAAAAATGCCATTGCTAGTTTATGTCAAATCAAATATGTTTATGTACAAATTAATAATGAACTATCAATTATTATAAATGGTTGTTTGAATTTAGCTTCAGAATATAATTTCATAAGAGTTTTATTACTAGGATGAGAAACTAGTGAAGTTTTTTGATTAATAGTTAAACTGACAATACTTTTTATATTTACAATTACATACTTAATTACTTATACTTCTTACCTGGGATTTATCAAAGTCTCGAAGCTGTCTGTCATTCCTTTGTTTTTCATATAAAGCTCTCGCTAATGCACTTTTTGGCCGATAAAGATTATTTAATCCTGTAGACATTTTCTTCTTTTTCAAGATTTTTCCTTGGATGTTGGGGACCTCAGATTTCTTCCCAAACTCTTCTGCAATATTAATGCACCTACTTTGTACACAATATTGGTTACTATTCTCGTAGAGAAACAAATGTTGTTTGATATCAGATGTTGTCGATGTGATTGTATGTAAGGCAAAAAAGATATACATATAAAGTATTTGATACATAATAAGTTTTACATTATATTTATTTTATTATAACCTTTGTTATTGTGTTTCTAACCTATAACGTTCAAATCTTAGATTTAAAAATAATATTTTTAGAGATAAGCACTTATTTAAAGTATATTTGGCTTAAAATGTAGACAGATAACACATTTACATATCAGAATTATCTAAAACATAAAAGTTGGACGACTTGTAGTAAATAAAAATAAAAGTCATAATGACATACATCGGTTACTCCTATTCCGATTTTGCTGTGTGATTATACTTACAACGCCTTTCTTATATACTTTGAACTAATGAATATTCTTATAAATGCGATTCAGTTTTATTTTTTTTTGTATTTAATTTGTTTTTATTATTAGGATTATGGATTCAAAGATTCAAGTTATAACCATAATTTATTGCTTCGTAATTTTAGAGTATGAAAATAATCAATTACAACCTTTTTATTTTAATTTTCGTAAAATAAATTTAAATTTTGTAATAATAATAATTTAGTATTTAGGGCATTTTACAAAGATAAATTAAATTAGAACTTATTTTAAAATAAACTGAAAATATAATCAGCCATGATATTTTTACTAAGAAGTAATGTTTTTATGAATTGCCAGTTGCTTTATTGTCTAATTTTGTGTTGTCAAATACATACTTATACCTATTGTTCACTCAAAGAAAACAATTTAAATATTAAAAGAATTTTGGATTTATTTTCAAATTACTAGTATTAGGATAAGGCCCTATTTCTTATTTACTTACATTGTCTTAATTTTTGACATGTATTAATTCTGGAAAAGAAAAAAAGAGGTCTATTTACGTTATTTTTAGATTTTCTTTATCGTGTAAGTTCATTTACTATTAATAAATTAATACACTATTAAAACACTATTAATAAAGCATAATAATGTCTCTCTTTATTCTGAATCTAGGAATTTAGCGTTTTAAATAGTCTCACTTTCAGTACAGAAATTTAAAGGGAAAGCACAAATTAAATAAATAAGGGTCCAACTAAGAAAAAAATAAATCATATCACTTAAGTAAAGATTTATATTACTTTTACAAGAAAATAAGCTATTCCTTACCAATTTGATATTTCATTTAAAACTCGAAGTACAATGGAACAAGCAAATAATGATTTTTTTTTTATATACCTACCTAGATATATTCTAGTATTAAATAGATTATGGATATCAGATATAAGTTATTCTCTTTATAACCATTAATTACAATATTCACACTTTTCACGACTACACTTTAAACCGTTTGAAGAGTTTTTGTCACAAGTCGCTATTAAATACTGCCGACCTATATAATTTATCGCCGTTTATCAGACATTTTATTTGTAGATAAGTATACTAAATGGAGCGTTTCTATTAACAGTTTGTAAGCAATGATTCTGATATATTTTTTTGTTCTAGTGAAAGGCATTTTATTCAAACCGTTAAAAATATAATATATAGCCATGAAATTATAACCAGGTAATTAGTATGTTTTGGTTATCAAACGCTTCTGATGCTTAACGTCAGACGTTATTTTTTTAAATTCTTATCACAATACATTTTTGTAATGCTTATATAGAGGGACATTTTAATTTATGTTTAAATATCAAAACACATTTTTTGAATTTGTAAAAGATATAAATTTTTCAATTGCAGAACAAAATTAAAAAGTATGAAAGATGTTTTTTTTATTTACAACTCTTATAGGAAGCAAAAAGAACATTGAAGAAACTTTTTATAATACTATTTTTGGCATTTTGACCAAGAAGAGATTGATGGTAATAATATTTTTGTAAGGTTTTTGTAATATGAAAAATTTTGAGTCTTCGTACAAGAATCGTATTGTAATCGCACATTGTAATGTAATATTATAATTAGCTACATAACAAAGGAATTGAAAATTAATCAATGAAAATTATGTGAATAATTAAAAGTGAGTTTAAACTCACTCACACAAAGTTACTATTTGATACAAATTTATTTTCAATGAATGTGTTTAGCCTTTAAAAATATTACCACCTGTAGCACTAATTTCATCGGTAACAAAAAATTTGAAAATCCTTTACTCTCATTATTCTAAAGATTTGTCCAATAAAACATAAATAATAGTTTAATAAGAAAATTATAATAGAAAACTTGACAGACACCAATGAACGTATGATGCGACTAGTTTTTGATTCAAAACATTCTGTTGAATTCATAACATAATAGCAGAATTATAGCTCAAACACATTTGAAATTTGTGTTTGAGCTATAATTATGCCAGTTATTACTACGTCTTCTTCTTGGCCAACTTTTTTTTTGTTCCATCGAAAATATGCTTCAACTCGAAAAGCTCTTGTCTTTTTTGGTGTAATTTAGCCTCATTGTGAATCATTGTTAATCGGTTAAAATTTTAATTTTATGATTGTAAACATATTAAATCAAAAACCAAAAAAATAATATGCATTCTTATTAGGTTTATATTGCCATAGATGACTGTGAACATGAGTGTTTTCAGTTTGTGGGTGACTGATGTAAAAACTTTTTTTGTTATATTCGTAGTGTTTCGCTATTGTTAGCTATTGTGCTGCTATCTATAATTTTTTTACGCTTTGTATACAGTTCTCAACTTGTTGGCACACAGCAGAATATCATATAAGACGCGTTAGCATATCTAATGGAATCGCGGCTTATAAGAAATAAAAGTATCCGGACAAAACAATGTAGGTAGTACGATATGAAAATATCAGGGTTTTTATAAATTTCATGAACAATTACAAAAATATTCTATAGAAAAGGCGTGGTAAAGATAGTAACAAAAAAAATCAATTGAATTCCAAGTTTTTCTATTTTGTCGTATCTGTTACTTGATCTACTTAAGTCTAGAAATTTAAAAATTTTTATAGTAATAGAGTATTTTCAGGCGTTAAAAAGTGATTAGATATTTAAGTAACCTAAGCCATTGGCTTAGAGACCGCAAAAGAGTTTCTTAAGAAATAGATCTAAAAATAAACATTGACAAAACAAATATTACGTCAAATTTCCATGTTATGTCTATTCCATAGTACTCGAGAAATCTTCAATCAAAGGCTTTGACGAATACGCCTACTTTGGACAAACTGTTCGATTAGATAGAGATAACTTCGATAAAGAGTTGGTTATAAGAAAAATTGAGTTCGGATAGGCAGCTTTCGAAAATTACGAATCATCTTTAAAATCAACATACATCAGTGCCTAAAGATGAAACTACTTAAATGGCGTGTATCACCAGTGATGATATACGAATATTAGATGTGATCCTTTACCGTTGGTTTCATAAACAACTGCAGTCACTGAACGTGTGATAGGAAGAACTTTGTTCAGAGTTTCTTTGTGAGATTAAATTTGAAAAAGACAAAGTAAAGAAACTGTAAGCCGTAAATGTAAAAAAAACAGAGTGACCAACATAACTCACAGAATCATTAAATTGACGGCGCATGGGCAGGCCCTGTTGTCATGCAGGACCGATAACTGTTGGAGAAGAAAAGAAAACGGAGACCAAGGTTTATGCCGAGCGGCGAACAGTCTACTTGGTTGCCAAAGTGAACGAATGAGCCTTTTTATACATACAATAAAATCAATAACGATCTAACAATTATTGTATGTCCTCTAAATAAAAACAAATGCCACGCCGAAATAAAAAAAATACTTTATGCTATATATAAATTTGAATATTTTATTCTACTGAAATATGAAATGGAATTGTATTTAAATTAAATAAATAGAAACGATGCAGCAGTTTGTTAGTTGCAGGATTCGAGTAGAATCTTTGGTTATAAAATGGTAAAATTGTTACATATTTTGCTTACAGATGTAAGCAAAAGTAACTACGGTAAAAAAAATAGTGTACATTGATCTTCCACTCACCTCAAGATCATACCAATTACAGCACGTAACAAAAAATACGGTGGTATCGAGTAACTTAAGTTAAAAAAAGGAACAAATTCTTAGAAATTTCAACTAGGTGCTTTAGTTTCGTTGTTTTAATTTTATCCCAAACGTAATGCTCTCCATTGTTCGAATTTCGTCGCAAAAATATGGATTGAAGATAATTGTAAAGTATTTTCTTTTAAGTTATGTCATCAACTACTTCATTTAATTGAATTTGTATTAGTTTCATTACATACTTCATTTTTTTGCAATCTTTTATTAAAATCATCACAGCTTTTTTCATGTGATAGCACTGAGTAACTTCGAGAAAGTAATATATATTTCAAACACTTTCAAAGCTTGTGTTGGACGTTTTGTTAAGAGTATTGAACAAAATTAACTGTTGGTCGCTTAGTCGCCAAATATCTATAGAAAATATGTAAAGGAAGAAAACTACAAAGTGAAATTATATTAACAACCAGCAATGAGAGCATCTAATGATTTATAGGTTTTGTAACACATTTATCCAACATTTGTATCAGTTGCAACATTTATAATGTATTTTTTAATAAAAAAGTGAGTTACATTTAAAACCACCATTTAAAAAGTTACATGTGATACGGAATATTTAACACTATATTTCTATTCAGGATCATCTAATTTATCATTCTTTATGCATAGAATAGAAAGGAGGAATTTTTTTTTTATTTTTGTAGACCAGTGTTATTAATTACTCAATATTTTGTATCGATGAGTAAAAAAGTGCAAACTTTGAATTTCTTACCCATTCTCCTCAAGGTGCATTAGCATTTAGTATGGATGGTAATGTTAATGTTGCAAATAATCGTTTATGATGTATATCAAGTGTAATTTCTATTACCAACAAAATAAACCTATTTTTGATTTCATTTGATTTAAACAAAATATACGTAAGTATAAGCGTTTTTAGAAAGTTCACTCTTTATGATGTAACATAAAATATGAATATGTATACGAGGTTTAATTATGCTTATTAATCGAAGAATAAAGTATAGAAGTTGAAAGTAGAATCGAGATCTAAACGACAACTGATATTGTAATTAGGATCGATCAGGGTTAAGGACTAGATTAGTAATGGAACTGTAATGGATAGTCTCCCAAACGCAAACATTTGAATAACTGGAAAAAACAATTCATATATACTAAACATGCCTATAATATTTATGGTATCCCTCGATTTTCCTGGGATCCTATCATCAGATACTGGCTTGGTGTCATCACCTCGAGATTATACCCTTTCGAAGAAAAAACTAGTTTCAGAAATCGGCTCACAAATAACGAAAACATCGCGTAACATACCCACAGAAAAATACGAACGAATTGAGAACATTTTCCTGTTTTTGAAGTCGATTAATAAATATACAATCGATTCTATGTCTTATGTTCCTTATGTATCTATGTATGTATTTAGGTGAAGAAATCTATTTTATGTACCTAAGAACGAACCTGCGATCAAAAGTTATTTATTATAAAGAAAGAAAAGCATATATAGGAACAGAAATACATTTTTATGCCAAGGGGGGCGAAATACAAGGTGTATCTATTGTACATAGTGATATCATAAATTTTGTTTATGTATCGAAACATACATTTTCCTGCCAGGAAATGCAGCGATTTCAACGTAGCTAAATATTGTTTCACAAATAAAAAAATAATCGAAAATCAACAGTATTTATTGGATATTTCTATAATGTGTTGCGGTAACTAATACGAATCGACATCAAATTTTTTAATGGACTTTCTAACTGTAAAACAGGTGGAGGTTCGATATGGCCTCTTGATCACGGTGCATAGCCTGAAGCACCCTGTGTCTGCGCCGACTACGATGCACGCGGGACATTTAAAATAATTACAAGCCGTCCGCGAAACGTAACAGCCAGTGTTTTAAGACCATTAGTTATTTTTTTAATTTTGCAAAACGCGATTTTGCCGCATTTCAAGGCAATTTTGGTGCAATACAGATAATGAACAAGTTTAGTATAATCTTTCTTGACATGTGACCTTGTGAATAATTTCGATTCCATTTATAGAGCAGGATTTCGTTTTTAAATTAACCAAAGTACAATATTTCTCTTAACAAATGAGTCACCGCGGCTAGTTTGTGTACACAAATAATATTAGATCAATGTGAGATTAATACACAAATTGAAACTTCAATTATTATTTACTTTTGATTAAATGGTAACTATGGATCTTCGATCTTGAAAATACTACTAATGGGCAACCAGTGAACAACAGATTAAGCAAATGCTATAAATTCGAAATTTCGATAGCTTTATATGCCTAACTTGGCAATTCGACGACACTCTATTGTCGGTGATGTCATGCTATAAGCGGAATGCTGTACACTGATAATCATTGAAAAAACTAGTTCCAGAGCTCAAATTCATATGCGTGGACAGGAATAGTGAATAAAGAGAAATGCTTCTATGTATTTTTTGTATATATTCTATACACCAGTGAAATGCGATTCTTTACGTAGTTAATACTTTGTAGAAATTGATAATAATTCGATGAAAATATTTTTACTGAACTAAGTTTCAACAAGTTACTTATTTCAAATTATAGTTATCTTTGTGTCACTTACACCTATACATCACTAAATACTTGATATTGTCTTTTTGCTTCTAATACTAATTTAGGTATGTGGTGTGTCGGAAGTATTGACTTGTTTTGGTATTTAATAATATTGCCTTTTCAAACGTTTTTATTAGAGACTTTCTAAAATACTATGCCTAAAGAGGTTTCAAGTAAGGTTTAAATTGTCCTTATTTTTTTTTTGATTCTTTATATTATTATTATTGAAGTGAAAACTTCTTTAGACGCGTTGGGCATTTTTGTGATAGGAAAAAACATTGAACTCGCGACACTGTTACCGTTACCATAACCGACACCTCCGTATATAGTATCTACATATATTTTCCCCGTTTACATGACGTTTAGGTACACAATAATTGAGCTTGGATTTAACTACATTGAGAATATAATTATATTTAATATAAACAAATTGTGTATACACGTACAATATAGATACATATTAATGTCGGAATTTTGTATTGTATTTGTAAATTTAAGTTTTAAGCAATAGATTGCAATTTAAGTATGTAAAATGATATGCATTATTTTTCATGTACAATAGCGCATTAAATGAAAATTGTAATGTAATTTTTGTAGCAGTAGTTTAAAATAATAAAAAAAAAACACTTGATTTAAAAGTATTTTCTCTACAATAAAATATTTCCTGACGATTCAAAAAATACACACGTAAATGGTCAAGTTTTCATTTCTGTCGGCTCTCCCGGAGTGCCACTGTTTAAAGTTCGTTGAATTTAGCATAGCTCCAAAGTGTTCCCATTTTAATTCCGTTGGTATTGGACCTTGGACTTCAAATCGATACACCAGGATTCTCTTCAAAAGCTAATAAGACATTTAAAGCGATTGAGGTCTTTTTAAGTTGATGACGGTCCCAAAACGACATAGGCAGGTACCTAAATAAGGTCATGGACGAGTTGAACTGGACCGGATATGAGTATGAAGCCATACAACAGAACTGATTAATGACAAACAGCACAAATATCTACATTGAATTCAAATGAATATTGTGCCATTATAGAACTAAGCTACAACACGCTGAAACCCTTTAGTAATAAAAGGATAAATCTGTGAATTGGTTTTATTTTGTCATTACATTGCAACTCTATCACACAGTGAAGTAGTTCGACACACTGTTTCATTTTTAACTTCCCGCATTAAAAATGAAAAAAAAAAAATCATAGAATTGGGATGTTACTGTTTTCACCTCGATTTTCAAAAATTGAATTTTCACCAGATCTTGACGTTTTATGGTCCTAAGAATCTATTTTCACCATTATCCGAGTGATGTCTGTATGTATGTATGTTGTGCGCGCGCGCGTGCGTACATGCATCCGTGAGTGCGTGTGTATATAAAATCTCTCACAATTTTTAAACAGATAAAGCGATCGAAATGTAGTTTGCGACATTTGAAAGAATGTCTCTGAGTCCACTCAACTTAGAGTTCCTGAAACTTCGAACTAGTTTTACCCGGTAGATCTCAAAAATAAAGTTTTCAGAAAAGTGTTTTTTTGTAAATCGATATCAAATTTTTATCAGCTCTTTTCCCCAAAACAAATGCACGGACTGGCGAAAACTGAATAAATATCCATTAATTTGATCAAATAATTTGTCTGGAGAAAATATTTTATGAAGTATTTTTTTTAGAATATTTTATACACTGCTCTACCGATAAATTTTAAAATGTATCCAGTTGTTCTCCTTAGAAAACAACGTTGATCTTTACTTAATGCATCAAAATTAGTGCATTTGTTCAAGAGATATTGTGGGAGAAGAATTTTTTTTTGAAAGTATATTTTTAGAACATTTTTTAAACTTTTTAAACGGTAAATTATTTTCGAAGAGAAGCAATGCCGATACTAATATATTGCATCAAAATCGGTTGGTTCGTTCGAGAGATATGGTTAACGAAATATTCTAAGCAAAGGCTTTTTTCAAAATAGCATGACATTCTTGATAGATTGGCGGTTAGTACTCGGTTATCTCTTTCTCCTTAGGAAACTAGGTTGAATTCCATAAAACAGATCAAAATCTAATTACGTATTTGAAAGATATCGTAGCTAGATATCAATAATAGCGTTTCTAATTTACCGCTATGAGAACTCTTTTCATAAATTATAATAAATTTTCATGATTATCATAAAAAATTCATAAATTAGTAAGATAATTGTTTCACAGTTTCTGTTGTGTGTATGTGCGTGTGTGTGAGTGTGTGCATGTGTGTGTGTGTGTGTGTGTGTGTGTGTGTGTGTGTGGAAGGGGTGAATGTTGAAGCTTAAAAATAAAATAAAAACTACTCTACGAATAAGTTCCAAAAGCTAAAGAGTTCTTTTGGTTAGAAAGTAACGTAAATGGTTCCAAAACGCATCAAACTCGGTAGGTTTTGTTGCATATATATTGTTAATGAAAAAACGTAAAAATAATTTTCTCAAAGTAATTTCTAAAGTTCCTGTTAGATTGATATTTGGTGTCCATCGACTTTCTTTACTTAAAACAAACTACGCTGATTGCCGCAAAATAGATCGAAATCGAGCAAAGCATTAGATAGATATTTTAATGTAAGTAATATAAAAAAAATAGCGTTCTATTTAAATAAATCTAGATGTTTCCATTCGAAGAGCTGAAAACGTATTAAAATTATATATTATATAGCTCAGAGAGTTTCATAAACTACTAATATCGATCTTTTCGGCTTAAACTCAATAATTTTTGTATTTGCTGTATATTTTCAGACAACTCAAAAATACGTCTCAAAAATGGCTTATAATTTCGAATTTTCGAATTTTCGGGCTCAAAAAGCTTAAAGATAAGATTTTGAGCATAGAGATAACTATATTTTTAAATTTGAAGAGCATCCATATTCAAAAACACATCCGTAAATATCATAGCGGGTAGGCCTGAATGATCAACCGTTTTGCAGATTTTTTCTTTGCTAGTCAATTGCTGGTTCAAATATAAGGAATGCTTTGGTAATAATTCCTTCTCAAATGCATTTTATCTCACTAGACCATACAAACGTTTCGTTTTTTTAATACCCATAAGAGGAAATGACAAAATTTAATAACGACTAATATTTTTTTTGTTGAACAAGTTTCCTTTTTGGGTTGCATTTAAAATTATTCATTTTTGAGTTCCTTAATAAAGAACGCGAACTTCCAAGTTGGACTAGAGATCGATCGACGGCAGAAATTCATCTATTTCCACGCACGCTGTGTAGCGAAGGAGAGTCGAAAAAAGAAATTCAATATAACGAAAGACATGTGAAACTGGCCTTTACTTTTTCTTGTTTTTATTTCAAAAATACTCTTTGAAGATATGAAGACTACTACTTGTAAAACTGAACTCATTTCATACGATTGATATGTATTTATAAATGTGCACATATAAATATAAATATTTCAATGAGTTAAATCGATTTTATCAAAACGTTTATTTCTCTCAAGAAAATATTTATTTTATTTAATTATATTTCGTAAACACAAGAAAGTGATGGTTTTTCAGATAAAACTCTGACATTTTTGTAATAAATGCTAATATTAAGAGAAAAATAATTAGCGTAAATAAACAGCAACTTGAAATCAAAACGTAGAAAAATATTCTTAATTTAGAACACACTTTTTTTTTCAATTTAGAAAATAATTTCCACGACTGTGAATTTGTTACAACGCAACGCTTTTGTTAGATTGTATCGTCTATTTTATTAAAACTAATTCGGTTAAGTACTTATTAGGCATGTGTCTTTTATTAATTATTGTGAAGTACAGAAAAGAGTGAACTGAACTTTATATCAAACATTTTTTAATTAGATCCGAATGATATTTTCAAGTAAGCTATACTTAGCATTACTAATATTAGTTTGGGCAATATATGATTATAACATTTTCTTTGGAAATATGTGGGTAAGTACTGTAAACAGATTCTTTTAACATTGTTTACTGGAGTGTTTCTTCAAACATTATTGAAAACTTTGTGAATATTTAATTAGGTGCCTAGGCAATGTAATACACCTACCTAGTTATTTGTTTGTCATATCAAAAATCAAAAGGTACAGATTTTTGGTATGACGAATAGTGAATTAGAATATACTTAGTAGAATAGAATACATATTACATAATGCCTATTAGAAAGTAGAACATATTTTATTGTAAATAGAAATGAATCCAATCAACAAAAAGATAAAATATTTCTTGCGCATGGGATTTACGTAATATATTTTGATTGTATAAGCAACAATATATAAAACCTGTGATTGGACATCGAAAATATGGGTAGTATTTCTTGCGTCGCTAATACGTGTACAACAGTATGTGTTTGCATATTATAGAGCGTTTGCGTATTACATTTTTTTCAAAATATTCAGAGGCAAAAATTAAAGCTGGAATCTTTGTAAGTCATCAAATAAAAAAAAATATAGAGATTGTGATATTTTCCTGCGCTTACTTTAGGATTGAGGAGAAAAAAGCCTTAAACAGTTTTAAGGCAACAGTTCGAGGTTTCCTCGGAAAAAATAGAGCTGAAAAGCTGATTGCTGACGTGGTTTCGAATTCTTGCATTGTCGGATGTAGAATGTCTCTAAAGATGCACATGTTACGTTCTCATTTGGATAAATTTGAGGATAATATGTAAGTTAATAAAACACGTCGGAACGGAACAACGGAAGAACAATGCGAACGCTTCTATCAAGACGTAACAGAATTTGAGAGACGTTACTAAGGCCAGTACACTGAAAGTATGATGGGGATTATATTTGGGGGATTTGGGGATAAGAGGAACTTCTGTTGACCATGACGGGAAGAGCGAAACTGTTCATTTTTAAATATTTGGACTCTATTTTTAAGAGAAACAAATCATAAATGGGCGTTCGTTATCTTTTAATAAATCATATAAATATTGTGTATTTTTATTTAGTTGGTTTTTTGCATTCTTTTCACACATAATCAAATACAGAACTATTTCTTGTTCTTATTCTTATTTCTAGCTATAAAAGCAATAAAAATAAGGTATATATATCACAAGCACAAAAATGTTGTAGACCGAATATATACCAGATTGTGAATTGAAGTGTGTAAGTAATATTGATGCATGTTTGATAACAGAATGGGTGCCTTATTCATTTATAATTTTGAATACAATAATAACCTAACCTTTTTAAAAAATTAACTCATTATATCTTAGATATATAAAGTGTATGCAAATATATAAGTGTATTATTTGATTTTCAGATAAGGAAAAAAACCCTAGAGTTTCTTTCAAAGCTGTGTTTTGTTCCGTGACAAACTTTTATCTCAATCAATTGATCGTTCTAGTGAAGTTCATAGTATTAATTCTGACATTAAAGTGCTTAAAATAATTGTGACAAACTTTTCTTTGTTTCAATTATTTTATTTTACTTTATAAATATGTGTATAATTTGAATAACATTATAATACTAAATAGAAATAATATTATGCTAATATCATTATGAAACAGATGATGCCTTCCTATTGCTTCTTATAGTGATAGGCAGGTACTACTTGTATTTCTGAACCTATTATATTTAATATATATTTAAAGAAATATTTAAGTTGTCTATTAAAAAGGACTTTTGCATACTATCTGTTATACACAACCGTTAAATATTTGTAACTCTTAAACAAAAATCAATATCGTCGACTTAACTTCAAAAATACAAATAGTAATTGCCACTGGGAAGAAAAATGAATTAATTCAAAATATTTACAATAATTGACAGAAATAGAAATTTATTCTAAAAATACCGTACACTAGCTCTAAGAATATATTTCGATATATATGATTATACCAATTTCTTAACTTAACGCTTCTTAAGTTAATAAAATATCTCTTCATTAAAGAAATCCTTTTTTACTGTGTACGAAAATAATATAAAAATTACGAAGTGTCTTTTATTTTTTTTTAGATATTAAATAACTTAAAATAAAATAAAGATCAGCATAACGGTGTACCTCATAGTCCAGCCACATAACTTCTCGCATTGGTTTGAGCAATAATGTTTTCGAGCTCAAAAAGTGATCTTTTTTAAAATTATTATTAGAATAAAATGTTAAAATTGTTTTTTTTTTAATATTTTGATAAAGACATGTTTAGGCGGTGCAACTGGTTTAAACATTTCAAATTGGGTTACGGCATTCGATACAGTTATTGAGCTAAACGCGCATTTAGATTTTAACAATAGATCAATTTAAAGAAATCTAAGGGCTATTTTGGAAAATCTATTTTAACATTTAGGGGCCATCCATAAATTACGTCACAAAATTATAAGATTTTTGACCGTCTTTGTTACAGGTGGTCACACGTAAAGCAGTTTTTACAATTTTGTTCAAAATATTTTAAATATTGGACGAAACAAAAGACATAAACCTTTTTTAGTTTTCGTATTTGAGATTTGACGTCACAAAGCTTTTGACCTGTTCCTTGTCGCGCATTGTCACATTTCGTTGACCGCCCCCCCCCCCTTCCAACGTGTGACGTAATTTATGGATGGCCCATTATCGACAACTTTCTTTTGATCAATTTAATTGAGTTCGACAAAACTTGTAACGTTCGATGCAGCTTTTTAAGTTATATGCAGTTTAATAAAACTAAAAGACATGCTTCTATAAATAGGTAAATAGTGTTCTAAGAAGCAAAAAATATCCAAATCTGTTTTCTTGGTCGACTCCTGAGAAAAGGCCTGAGTGTGAATCATGCAGTAAGATAACACTTGAGTGTGACATGTAGGGTGCTTAAGAAACAAAATAGTTTATTTACCTATTTTTGAGCTCTACATTTAGGCTCTATATGTTTAGACAAAAAGAACAGGTACAAGAATTATTTTCTGCTTTTTAGTACATTACCGACCTGTTTATAAAAGCGTGTGTGTTTATTAACTTTAAATATTTTTAATTTTTTAACCAATTATTAAAAAAAAATTAAACTACTTCCAAAATGTTTGTAATTTTCATTGATATGTTATACAAACTTCTGTAGGGTAGTCCGTAGAGGAGCAAGGCTACTCACAACAGGGTTCCGCTCGGTCATGGACGATCACGGACAAAGTGCATTACAAGACAATTCGACAAAGCCCAAAAATCTTTTGGTCTTTCTGGATTTTTTTGGAATTTGGGCTAGAGTACATTATTCTATTATGCAGTACCAGCGCCAATCTTCTGCATCTATCATCAGAGTTTGAAAACATTCCTGATCAAAATACATTTCAAGACAATTCTTATAAACTCCAATACGGCTAGAATACATTGTTCCGTTATGGAGTTCCAATGCTAATCTTCCCGCTCCAACATTAGATCCTGAGGATTGAACATGGCTAAGACGCATTAAAAGACAATTTCACTAAGCCCAAATATGGATAAGATACATTGTCTTGTTTTGGTTTCCCAATGATAAACTTTCAGATCTATTATGAAACCTTGCAAACCAATCATAGTCAAATTGCATCTCAAGACAATAACAGAACTCCAACCAGTCTAGGTTAAGTTGTTTCATTATGGAGTTTCAGTGCTAAACTTCCGGTTTCATCATTAGACATTGAAAATCCATCATGCCTATAAAGCATCTTAAGACAATTTCAACAAGCCCAAACATGGCTAGGACACGTTCTTTCGTTATGGTATTACAGTGCCAACCTTTCGATTTTATCATCAGAACTTGAAAGCAAACCAAGTGCATTTCAAGACAATTTAAATAAACCCAAACATGGATAGAATATGTTATTTTATTATGGAGTACCTTTAGGCTCTATGATCAGATTCTGAAAATCGTTCATAGCCAAAATACATCTCCAGACAATTCTAACAAACTGAAACAAAAATTAAATATGTTATTGCGTTATGGAGTTTCTGTGCCTTTCTTCTGGCTCACTATCAGATGTACAATGATACCATATTATTGTATTGTCATCAGAATTATATGCAATTACCGATTTTCATGAAGATCCAACAAGTATATGAAATTCACTCTCTAAGATTCCTATGATACATAAATACATTTTCGTTATAAACCATTATATTTTGGTTTTGATCGGTTAATTTGGAGTTAACAAAATCTGGAATCGATCGGTTAAGAAATGATTTGATTTTTTTAGATTTCTGAAATCTTGTAATCGTCTACACACACGCACACACACAAACTAACACACACGAACACACACGCGCATGCACACACATGGTCGCATGCACGTCTGCACATCCACACCTACGCACACATAATATCACATAAATATAAATACCTCCCAAAAGAACGTGATAAAATCCTTATTTAAAAAAAACTTCCGCTAATTTTTAGGAAAACTTTTAATTTGACCGGGAAGTAGGAAAATTAAAACCAAATATTGTCTAAAAGCAATATGCAATATTTCATTATAAGTATGCAAGGATTATGTTTAGTTTTATTCGTAAGTTATCAATTTCAATTTTAGAAATTGGAAATATAGCACAAAGTAACGTAAAACAAATGGAAATCCAATAGTTTAATTAACACAGTTGTTGGAGTTAAAAGATCCTTTGTTCATATTGCTATTCGAATCGGCGTGAAAGGTGTCTGGAAATAAAAACAGATGGTCAGTTTAATTTAAATCCTCGCTTGTAGTTTTTGCACTCTCGACCGCATTCTCACAGCGGCGGCGCGCTGATGCAGTTCACTTCTGATTGGATCATTACCGTGTTGATCATGCCCGATGCGCGCCCCGGGGCGAGAGCGGGACGGCTGGCCGGCGCGGGCGCATCGTTCAAGAATTATTTCATATTATGATTATCGGAACTTTATTGCTTACAATTGACATTAGGAAATGCAATCTCATATTGATTTTGTAATCTCATACCGTTGTTTATCCTCGGTGCTGTTGCAAATCTCTCTATGATTTGCGGTCGACCGGGTCGAGTTTTTATTTCCTTCCCACCTCGTCCTCGCTGCTAGGAGATCGACTCGAGGCTCTTATTGGAAATTTTTCATTTCGTTTCGTAGCCGTGAACGGTCGTAATCGAAGCCGGAAAGGCGCCGAGGGAGCCGAGAAATTATCTTCGGAGGCTACAAACCGCCAACACCAGCAATTACACCGGCGCGCGGCGCAGGCGGGGGCATTGAGTTATCAAAAAATAATATTTTCACACCGGGCGGAAGGTGTCGCCGCGATCACGTCCGCCGGCAATCAGATGGTCGACCGCTGATCGTCTCCGATTTCGGTACGAATCACGATTCTAATAAAAATCGTTCGACATCTGTTGCTCGCTCCGTTGCGTAACCGCATTTATTGCTGTTAATGGCCGTCTTTCTTAACACTAATTTATGTGCAACCGGCGCACCACATTGTAAGGCCGACCGCAAATCTGGGACCTTTAATTTAAATCTCCAGCTACAATAAACTTTCACAATCGGAATGGATCCATCTAATAATGATTTTGACACCTTAATTAAACCAAACATAAAACATCTCCGAAATATATTGATATTCGACACTGGAATAACAAATGTATAGAATTAATTGATTCCGAACGTTATTCGTTACTGCATCTCTAATGATTCCATTAGAAAAATTAAAAAATACCGATGTTCTTAATTGAATTTGTATCGGAGCATTTTCGTAATCGATTGCGTTTGTTTCTTGATAGCCCGCATTCAGCCCGTAACTAAAGCGCGGCCGTTATAATGGCAAGATGGAAATGAATTAAATGGATTTCGAGTAATCGAGCGGCAGTAATACGAAACAAAAGGCGAAAAAGCACGGCGCGGCACCGGCCCCGCGAAGGATTTCAATTTGGGACGTGCCCCGTCGAGTTTTCATTTGCGTTCGCCATCAGACCGTGATCATGCCCTAAGTGGCGTTGCCTCGTAGCTGATCTTCGCGATCGGCTATTCTGCCTTTTGTCTTCAGTGTTAAATTATTTATATATTGCACTCGCTTAGGTTAATAGAGCGAAATTGAATTTTACGTTGTATCATTCGGTTTTATTCTGATGTTTCTTGTGATGCTTTAGTCGACTGACTTTTGGTGGTTATAATGTATGTCACTTTAATAATCATATTATCCGTTTTGATTCAAAATCAAGACACCTTTTTTGCATTTATAATTCGATTCGTATTATAACAAGATATATTTTACATGATGTCAATGTTGAACAATCTTCCTCTTGATTAATTTGCCTAATGTGTTACATCTAAAATCGTTGTTTAAATTTAAAATGATGTAGATATTTATTTGACAGAAAAACATATAAGAAACCGTTCTTACAAACTGAATTTCTCTCCAGAGAATAATGTAACTAATGAAGCGATTCCCGAACATTCGTAATTTTGTTCAGGGAAATGCTTCATGAAACTTGTTGTTTCCTGTTATGTATAACATAGGCACGTGTTTATTATGGTGAATCTTAGTTTCGTTCTTTCCAATCCTGCAAGACGGAATACTAATCTCTGGTTACGCAGAAGTGGGTACACAGCACTCTACTACTACACCCTACTACATTCTATTACACAGCAGCTTTTATTTGGTAGCGTTTGGCCAAAACATCTAACAGCATCTGACCGTACTGATGCATCATATTAAATTCTTACAAAGTATATAAGGGATGTATAAACTTGTTGATAACTTTGTTATTTTATTTTCCTCTCCAAGCGTGTCTATTTTTGATAACTCTCTATGTAATAAAAGCTATGTTTATTACATTTATGACAGTTGTTAGATATTTGATTGTGGATATAAATAAATCATAATATGTGAGAATTGTCGAGTTTAACTTAATCTATAAGTAGTGAAAATATGATAACTTTAATGCCCTAGTTGTAGGGTGGGGGTTACTGCCACTGTAAAAATAATTTTTAAAGTGAAATTTAATGATACGTCAAAGGTCACAATAGATGTATAACGTCCTGAATCTTTCGTATTTCTTATATGCGACTAAATATTATGCATTGGACTCGTTTTTTTTATTTCCTTCTTGTATTATGTAAAACAGTAGAACGTTTCAACCGCAGACTATATAAATACATACATAGGCGATAGGTATGATACAAAGATGTAATGATTTCATCGATTGATTTGAGTTTGAATTTTATCATTCTGTATACAATAATGTGATTGCAGTCACTTGCAGCTGCATCAGAGTTAGAAGTTCTCAAAATTTCCGTCGTATTTCCAAAAGATGTGTAAAAACGGTCAAATAAAGAGCATAAGTAAAAAGGTAACACCGTTGCACTGGAAAGTGTTTGCCATAATATTTCTCACAAACAAACACACTAAACAAATTTATTGGAGTGTACTATGCTATTATACTGAATTTTCTGAATGATCTCGTCACTTACTGTTGTACTCAGTAAGGTGCTCCTTAAGATTTTCAGTGCTTGTTAGCTATTGTTAATCATTTTTGTTATCGTTAAGCCATTTTGTCCTTTGGATCATTCTCCTCTGCCTTATACTATTTCCTTTTAACGTAGTTGCTTTATCATAGAGAAATTATCGTGTTTGAGGTATTGCTTTTTTACAAACTTTACCATCTTTGTCTGTGCAACAGCATTTTAAAACATGTGGAATGCCCAATTAAATTTATAATTAGAATGAATATCGTGTTACGTATACTTGTTTCGGTATTTGTTCTATATGGCTCTCCAACTACCGACATTTTGAAATAAATGAACAACAAAAATTACTTATGAAAAAAAAAAGTACTTATCTAAATTGTAATTACGCGTCTGCCTACACACATTAAAATTATATCGGTACATTTTCGTTTGTAAAATATAATTACACGGCCTGAAACTGTATCCGAAGCAAAATATAATTAGGCATCGTAATCCAAATAATTATCGTATTCGCGTTTACTGTTAAGCCATAACCCCGCCATAATAACTGATCAATTTCGATTCTCAATAATTTAACCGTCTACGCAACACTGCAATGATTGTATAATTATAGGCGAGCGGTAATAAAACTAGAGGCTTATCATTTCGCTAATGAAAGGGATGGTTCATAATCGGCTGTGTTTAGCCGGTGTCGGCGTTCAAAATGCAAATATTCGCCCCCGCGGTGTATTACATTTTAATGTAAGTACTTACGCGTCGCTGCGGGTAAGCGTACGAGATTTACACCTTATCCGTGTGTCAGCTGCGAGGGCTTCCTGTTCATAGGTGATCTGGCTAAAAATGAAAAATATATAACACAAACGCTTTTAAGTGAGTACGCAGTGCAAGAAGGTTTACATTGACAATATTGTAATTTGTGATGCGATATAGAAGTAGATATAAATTATTGCGGAAGGTGAAATAAATTTTTTAATTTGTTAGAACAGGCGAGCGTCATAAAAAAGATAGGGAGAGGGCTGTGGTTCAGTGGATAGGAATATTGGTTTTATTTCTAATCACGCACCGATGAGTTGAGATAAATTAAGTCTAATGAAAGCATTGGTTTAATTTGTCTGTCTCTTGAGATACAGAGCCAGTGGAGTCACTTTGTGTCTCGAAGGACACGTTAAACCGGTTCGGAATGTTATCATTGCATTGATCATAACAAAACTACCAGTAATAAAACATTGTTTGTTATCTGTGTCTTATAAAAAGAAAACAATAGATGTTTTACGCTTATTTTAATAACAGGAGACGACGTCACGGTTCAGTGTTCACTGTGATTCATCGGTAATTTAAAACATTTATATGTAAATACTTAATCACATCATTAAAAAAAAGTCATTTTACCTTGTCAAATGTAAACATGGTACGATCTTTTCATATCACTGAAATCCATCAAACGTTTCGTGCTAGCTTGTCGGTAAAGTAAGATAACCCTTCCAAACCCTTTCCATCACACATATTCGCTCTATGGGTTAGTTTTGTCAGTCTACTGAAATTCTCTTTACCAGATGGTAAAACCACCCCATCACACTTTTTCCTATTCTAATCACTACATCTTCTTTAAAACCACCCTGCTCTCTGATATCACCGTTCTTAATCTATCACTCATAGATACTCTGCATATACTATGCAAAAAAGGCATCTCAATTGAAGGGACTTTTTTTGAGCTAGATTCTATTCACCTTATTTCCCGTATTTACTCTCCTTTCAATATCTCTATCATGTATATCGCTATATGTAAACATACTATCGAATTATGCAGACTCTTTCAATTGTTTGTCCAACTTTATCATATATCACATTCCGTCATGTTTCTGATTTTTTCAAACACCATGACTTTCGTCTTGCTGATTTCACTTTTCTACTTTTTTTTTAAATCATTCATTTTAGTTATTATCGCCTGCGACTCTTGCGTCGACAGCTCAAAGAATACTAGGTCATAAGCGTACACGAGGAATTTTAAACACAACTCTTAGTCAATACTCATACTCTAATAAATTGTACAGACAGCTGTCCAAGAATAGCCACGCTGAAGCGAAATATTCCTGTTTGACACCTCTACGGATGTTAAAGCAGTTAAAATAAATGGGTCACATAACTCATTTATTCTGACTTCGCACTGGAGCCTCTGTATAGAAACTGCAGTGCTTTTGTCAATTCTTTACTCACACCATGTATGGATAGGATTTTCCACTGGTCACACATTTCCACTTTAATATGAGCTTCTCCAGATCTATGAATCTACAGAAAACCATTTGATCCTTGGGCAATAAATTTTCCGTAATATTTCGCAAAGAAAAAACTTGATTGTACATCCTATCTCTTTTCAAAATCCTACTTATATAACCTAGATCTCACTTTCAGCATATTTCACAAGCTTTTCAAAAATGTTTGCATACAATTTGCCAACGATAATTTAAGAGACTTATTATAAGTGGTAATTTTCACAAACCTGCCGTGAGCCTTTTCTTTGATAGAGATGCACAATGACGGCCTTGTACCGGCCATTGGATACTCTACGGCGTTTCTAGCAATTATTGAAGAACGCTGTACCTATTAAAGAGTAGTACTGCAGGCTTGCACCATATTTTCGTCGATTCTTAGCATATCTGACGAGACCCTATCATATCCGGCAACTTTTTCAGCTTTCATATATTTTAGTGTTGCCATAATTTCAGACATGTTAATTACATTTCCATTTTTATCATCCTTCTGATATTCAGTTGTAATGAAATTATCGTCCAAAACGTTTATAATTATAAAAGATGAAAATGTCGACAATGGAAAACTGAGTTTATCAACTCGGTTTCCCATAGTCGACGTTTTAATTTTTCATGATAACCGGTTATGACCGGTTATTGCAGAGTAAAATCACAGATTAACGTAAACATACTGGAAACAAAATGTGTCAACAAAATAAAAAAAAATGTATCCGTTGAGTAGCTGTAGAATGAGCTTACATTCACAGTAAAGAAGTTTTAATATTAGGTAACAAATAGCAGCAAATTCGTATTATATGATGCTGTACGTTACCTTATTTTCTAACCATTTGTAGAATGAGAAAATTATAATAATTGTTGTAGATTACTTTAATAAGCATGTCTAAAACCCTAAGCTAGGCAGTGTCATTGTGGATCGTTTCTTTTTTGAAGAGGTGATTATGCAATAAACAAGCAAAAATAATGAATATAAAAAATATTAAGAATATTAATGATCTATCGTTGTGAAGAAATTGTAGTAATTGATAGTGAGGCTTTGTCAGTCAATAAAATGACAGGGTTTCGTGAAAATTTATTTAAGTTAATTCGTTAAGGGGGTATGGGATGCAAGGGAGAGCGAAAGCGAGAGTAAGAAAGATCGAGAAGTACATTATAGTAGGTAGAGGATGGTAGAGGTACAAAGAGAAGTAAAATGTAAAGGAAAGGGAGAAAAGTAATTGGGAATAAGATTAAAATCGTAATTGATGAAGGGATAAGGATTTTGCTCAGGATAGAGGTTTTTATAAGGATTTAAATCTTGTTCAAGATTCTCTATCCACAGAAGCAAAAGCTGTTGATAAATGACTGAAGCTCGAAACAAATTGATATACAGCGTCATACCTATTAGTGCATGTCAGTGTAATAAATCTATTCTAATTAAGTGTCCTTGAGTTTTTGTTATACGTAAACTTTATTACGATACTCCATTCTCGATGTTAAATAGAATGATCATCAAATACATGCTGAATTCTTAAAATAAACGCTTTTAGAGAATCCTTACGATTTCCTTCTAGAGACTTGTAATGATTAAGGGTCGCTTTAATATACGAAATATTTGGGATTAGAGTTTGAAAATAGATTTTACTATAGTGTAATTTAACAAGATTAGGAGAAAAAATGATGTGATATGGTGAAGGTGCCTACCTAAATCTTAACGTAATACATTTAAAATCGGCTCAACCATAAAATGTCGAAGTGAGTAAACGCCGCAATGCAGACGGTATAATATTTTAGATCTAATATCTCCTAACGAATGTAGTGAAGAAAAAGAAAACGCGCAAGCGTCTAGAAAGAAAGACTTTCGAGACGAGTTGATTTGATTTACGAAATGATTGACGTTTAAATCAAGTTTCTCGGTACAACTCGAATTTCACGCTTGGGAAATATCGCACATGGTTTATAGTCATGCTAAGAATATTCGTCTGCTAAACTTATGCATTTGCAAAGTAATATTTAAATATTCGTCTCTAATC
Source organism: Eumeta japonica (assembly GCA_005406025.1). Taxonomy (NCBI): domain Eukaryota; kingdom Metazoa; phylum Arthropoda; class Insecta; order Lepidoptera; family Psychidae; genus Eumeta; species Eumeta japonica. Next base: position 175,011 of record BGZK01000607.1, on the reverse strand, counting down.
CGTTTTAAATAATATTGAATTCTGTCATTCTAAACGGCTCCAATACATTTTAAGAAATATTCATACGTATAAAGAAGTCGAAAACCATTAGATGTTCTCTATTAAAAATATCATTTTTCAATAAGACCTGAGCTAAATCGGATTTATGACGAAGGATATAAGAGAGCAATTACATCTTGAGATGTGTAGTTTGCCCTCGCTAACCAAATGATAGCGAGCGCATGAGGGTTCGCTATCAAGTTGAAGTGGATGCAAGGTTTTTATACAGGATACATGCAATACGCGGCGTAGCGCTAAAGTTAATAGCGTGTCGGTAAGCGAGGTAATTTTCAGTCGTGAATTTTTCGATTTCAGGAAGATTAAAAAGCAGGTCTGAAAACACGCCATAAAAAGCGACTGCAAAAACGAACGTGACTATGAAAAGGCATATCCTTCAAAACTACTTCTCTGTCAGCACATAGCACGTGCAATTTACTATAAACTATTATAATATAATATTGACTTTTTTAAATTTAAGTGTTATATCTTTAGCTTATTTATACGATAGACGAAACACTTTGTATAATATATAATTTATTTATAACGTGTAATTTAAACATACAACATACGATGGTCACTCTGGAATTATTGAGACACTTTCAAACGTCGGTTCTCGCGTGGGTATGATTGTGCATGCATGCAAGTCTACTTCACTACAAAAATACTCGCAGTAGTCACTTCATGCGTTTTTAAACGTAGGTGTCGTAAAGTGTATTTTTGTGAAACAAGTAGGGTATTTGAAACGTGGGCACTGACGAGCTATGATATATTGTGATTTTAAGGTTGATCTATCCGAAGAGCAATGTGTGCAATGGTTATTGTCAGCGTTTAATACTGAAGTGTTACCTCGAGCCACTGAATTTAGATAGTGTAAAGAATTTCGTAATGGATGCAATCAACTTCAAGACGAAGAACACACGGAGAGGACTGTTTCAACAGTTATTCCAAATAATGTCACCTGTGTCTGCAAAATATAAACGTTGGACCTACTACATGATTCAGAATACTCTTGGGATTGGATACATAGCGGTGTATAAGATCTTGCATGATGAATTAAAAATTTAAAAGATTGTTTCTCGTTGGGTTCGACATCATCTTACACAATAACAAAAATTAAAACGTGCGAAGGCCAGCCGACAGACAACAAAATTATTGAATAAAGGTGGTCACCGTATAATACCTAAAATTGTAACAGGTGATGAAACATACATCCCATTCTACGTCTTGCCCACACCTCAGAAACAACGCGAACTATCGTGAAAACATTACGTGCAATGAAAAAAATTATAAATGCCGTGTTTTTCAGAAATACAGGCTTGATCAAAGCTATTAAATTAATTTGATAGAAAAGTGTCATGGCGGTACACGCAACACTGCTTGTTAGAAATTCTCAAGATTCTTAGAATTAGAGACTTAAAACTGCACCATGACTACCCGTCCTCATATCGTTGCGCTCCCTGTCAACTTTTTTGAAGGAAAATAACATTGTATTCTTAAAGCATCCGCCTTACTCACCGGATTTCGCAATTTACGACTTTGGCTTGTTTTATAATTACGAATATTTTGACTCTATTTCTGTTAACGACCGACGCTATGATTTCCGTTTGTCCAAAATTCGTCTACAGAAGCCTGTTGAAGCCATAGATATATAAATAGATCAATGGTCGACGCTGAAGGAGACTACTTTCAACATATGTAAATCTGTAAGTCTTGCTTATATAGCTTTCTTGTGAGTTTTGAGTTGTGAATTTTGGAGTGACCCTAGTATAAACAATAATAGTTAATGTATTTCTTCTTAACTATTGCTAATTTTAAATTGCAAGGGTTAAAAATATTTAACGGCTATCCATATCATTATAAAAAATATTTCTTAAATACTTTTCCGCCACTTGCTATACTTAGTTTTGTGACCGATACAGTAAATTACAACATCTACCCAAGGGTTTTATATTCGAAACTGCGAACGCAATTATTAAAGACACGAAACGGGAGGGATCGCATCGTTCCTTTTCTCCGAGAAATGTAGCACAAAGAGATACGACAAAAGCCAACAAATCCCCGTTGTCCTTCGCCGAGGCACGGCCGTGATTTAATACAAATTATTATTAGACAGTATAAATAACAGTGTTTGGAGGGGGATCTCCTTAATAAGTAATAAAGGGGTCATTCTTCATCGGGTCGCGACGGAGAGCGGACGCGGAATTAACTCGGACACGTGGTGCCGTAATGATTTCAACGCTTGGTGGGCTTCTAGGCGCTGTATGTATATACTGTTAGTTTTTCATTTGACCATAGAATAAAGGTATAATAATGGGCAATTTTAATTTTTGTTAAGAATGTGGCGGCATTTAAATTTGTCGCCTGTGAATGGTTCGTCTTGACATAAATAATGTAGCAACTAGCTACTAAAAAAGAATATAATTTGCTTATTCAACTTATAAAAATATGTTTTCCCTTCTGAAATCGCTTTAATAGTTAAAGCGTCGTTTACCTAAATAATTTGATTGGAACAAAGAAAACAAAGAGGCCAATAAACTCATTTCTTATAATAAGTCATTAAATGAAAGATAATGAAATTGTACACAAAAAATATTTTATATTTGAAGAATAAATTGTCGTTGGTAACTACATAATTGATACGCGCTTTATGTTAAAAATGACAAAAAAAATGGCATAAAAAGTTCTTTATCTTATTTTTAAACGTGCGTTTGCATTTAAGTCGAGTTGCGTGTTGTTACCATTTTTGAAATTATCGAGCATATAAACGCAAATATTGCGTGAACAAACCTAAACAGACAGCAGTTTTTGTTGTGGTTTTGGGTTAAAAGAGACTCAGCCGATTAAACCTAAATTATTTCTAGAAAATTCTTAATGGTTTAAGTAAACAATAAATGTTAAGCAATCGTAAGCAAATGTTAAACAAACTACAGTAAATTCCCGTTTATCCAAAGTGATTGGGAAGAGGGCCGGTTCGGTTAACGACAATTTCGGATTAACCGAAATTCCCCGTTTTTCCGCGTGTAACACCCTGAATTGCGTCTATATCGCGATATATGATTGTAAAATGTGTATACGCAGAATGGTATCGATATGGTTGTGAATAAACCTGCATATTTTTGACTGAAAAATTTGTGTTGACGCGTTTAAAATACGTCTTTGTGTTGGCTTACTTTTAAAGTTGTGAACTTAGAAAAAAAAAGTCGAAAATATTTGTTCTGATAAACGCGATTCGAATAAATGAGATCTTACTATGCTCATATGTAGGAAAACCGCTCTCGAGCGCCCATTAAAGGAAATGCTCGATGCTACTGATAAAGTTAGGCTGACGACTGCTGTCACTTCAGCATCTGGAGCACGCTCGCAACCCTATCTGTCGTTATCCAACGCGCCAATGCCTCTAATGTAAGGGGAAATTTTGGATGAAGCCAAACTAGGGGCGGCACTTTTGTAACAAAGAGTCAGCCACATTTAGTTTATTAATAATTTAAAGATTTATTAATAATTTAAAGCAATACCGCAATGTTGGTAATTTATTTAGCGTTCGCCCGCAGGTCTGCCCGCGTGAGCATTAAATGAACTTTTACATCGTTCATATCCCCTGATGACATTGTGTCTTGCTCTTGGTGTGTATGTATTTAGTTACCACTTCCATGCGAACAGAATCATATGTATATTTGGTGTGTATAGCTATTATAAAAAATATTCACACATCGTGTATTCTATATTTTGAACTATTAGAGTCAGGTTGACATGTGACGAATAAATTCGACCTAGCGTCGACGATTTTTAACAAGCTATCTAGATTTCCATAAATTTTTCTAGATCTTAATTATTATTATGAAATTACGTTAGAAGTGTATTATGTTTCCTTTTTAATTATATTACATTTTATTTATATTATTTTCTGTATAATATATTAAATTAGAAATACACTCATGTATTAGTAGTGAGGGTAAGATTTATACCTACACATTAAAGTATTAATATTTAATTACATATACATAAGTATAAAATACTTATAAAATATTGATATTTAAACGTAATAATTTAAGAGCACGATAAAAGTAAAGATTTTTCATTTGTCCAGAACTACATTTGGCGACGTCAGGAGTACACGCACCGTCGGCGGCCGGGGCGGGGGCGGACGTGCCGGCCTCGGCGCTAACAAATGAGTCGGCCCTTTAATAACTTAACCCGATTTGTGTTCTACACACAGTACATAAACTGCTAAACACAAACACACACACACACACACACCGACTCGCTAATATGTTTTATGCTATTTCAACGGAATGCCAAATATTGTTGCTTTTGTGTTTCATGTTCCTATTTATTGCAATATTTTGCAAATTCATTTACAGCTGAGCATGAAAAAAAGAAGATATTCATAAATTTATGACTGATTTTGAATTTCAAGCTAGTCGACTCAGAACTTTTGTAATTAGGTACTTTTTAATGTTCTCTGTGGCATAGCCTTTGGAGACTTTCGTTAGTCTTATTTTAATACTTGGTAAAATATTTTCTATAGAAACGCATATTATTTATAGATGAGATGAATTTTATTTTTAGGAATAAATGTGTGGTCGTGATTTAAAAAAGTAAAGAGAACTGAAATAAAAATTATACAGTAAAAAATACAATTGGAAAAATATATCATTGAAGAATCTGTAAAAAAAAAGGAAATTATAATAAAAATTAGAAAAAAGTTACGTTACGAAAATATTTTATATTAATCAATATTTGACACGAATAATTTAATCAAAGGCCTGAGTTGAACCCATATTTTTAAGTTAGTATTCATTAATATATGACGGCGTGCATTACCTAATTCCGAGTCGCGGATGCATCATGATGGTTTGCTTCACAATTAAAGCAAGGTTTATGGTTTAAATTACTTCAATTTGATATCCCCAATTCGAGCAACTGGTATTTATTCGGTGTCCGACATGAGCTCTAAATCTTGGCCTAGCGCTTGTCCTACTTTTTATTGTAGCGTTCGCGAAATTCGAACACGCTTCGACTTTAAAGCGTTATGAAATATTTAGATACGTACAAATGCAAAGTGATAAGCAGTTCAGTTGTCAATATTTGTCAAAAATGGACATAAAAGATAAAAGCCAAATCGGAGCGGAATTGTTCTACATTAACTTTTTTATTATTATGAACAAAAATTGTAATAATTATTTCTTTGTAAATTAAAACGACTTCGAAAATGTATGCCATATTCTAATTATTTTAATCAATGTAACCTTACCCTGTAAAATCAAATAAATTTTCTTCTTTATTCGAATATGAGATTTAGTGTATTTAACTTGAATTTGAGTCATTGTAATACCCTTAAACACATAGATTGTGAAATACATTAGCCTATTTCTTTTAATTAATCTTTCATTAAACTGGCAATTTCATGTAATGCACTAACCGTTTCCCATCTGCTTTTCCGGGTGTAAATTAAAATGCAGCAGTAAAAATTGCATTTCATGATTTGAATTTGCTCACAGTTTTCAATTACCACTATTCTATAAAACCTATGGTATGTTTTTATATAAAAATATGATTTACCTATTTAAGAAAAAGTACATTTTTTAAGCCAAGCGTACTATGATATGTGCACTTATCATCGTAAGGTAACCTTTACCAGCACTACTCTGAAACCAACCTGCGGTAAAAAAGATTTGCGAATATGTTATGCAGCGAACCTTTTCATGTTTAATATTTTTCCAGCATTGAATTTCTTCTAACTTATTTGCGCTAATTCTGTTTACAATTTTACGAAATACGGACTTTATAGAAAGTTGTGACAAGTTTCAAAAAAAATGCGTAACTTCTGACGGGAAGACGGTTATTTCTTATTAAAACACCAAGTCTTTATTCTCTATCAATAGTCTATCTTAATCATTTGCTTTGAATGCAATGAACCTAGAATATTCAATTTTTAGACATCTATATGCTAGACGTTGTATTAATCTTCTTAAAATTGTAATTTCTAGTAATAAAACATAATTTGTGGTAATGAACCATAAAATATGAGGTCTATGACAATTTTATTAATTTAAAGAGGTCGTTTGTAAATACATAATTTTACATAAGATTAGTTTTGGCAATGATCGTACTGAATAATAATCTCCTTTATGTTGTTGCGTGAGTATGCAAAAATATAAAGAAAGTTATTATTAAGTAAATCATAGAGACGTGGTGCAGTGACAGCGCCCCATATACATATATCAAGCTAAGCTAGATTTCGTACATTGTACCTGTACATGCACTTCCACCAATTTTCCTTCTACTTCTCACGTAATAGATATTATTTGTGTTGTATTCGAAGACTGCTGCTAAACTATCCATCGGATCCTGACACGAGGAAATGCCAAAAATTTTGCTGCAATAAGATATTTTTGATACGTGGATAGGATTACGTCAATTCATCTCTAGTTTTAATAATATTATATAGTCTATAATTTTCGAGGAAACAAGGAAAGTGCATTATATTCCATAAAAAATTAAATTACACGGTAGGGGGGTTCACTGGAATATAGAGTGTGTAATATGTTTCGCACATGGACAGTACATCCAGAGGGACAGCAAAAGCAATCCCAGACCAAGATCAATGCTGAACCGTGTATAGCCCAGTGTCACATTAAAAGTTCGTGTGAGGTGCGCCATTGTGGAACTCTCATTGCAAAGGGTGAGAGTTGCACTTGGAGATGCATAGTCGGGAAACGAGTGCGGTAGCGGATGTTGATATGTATACACGAAAAAGTTAATGGTTACGAAGGTAATAATGATATCTCGGGAGAGGTATCGGAAAAATCTCTAAATTCCTTTTCTCTTAGGTGGATTAAGCGTCGAGATAACGTTCTGGCTGGCGTAAGTTCATAAAAGCGGAGGGTTAGCACAGTATCCCTCTACAGGTTCAGGCAGAAGAACTTGCTGTGTTACGCCTGTAACTCTCGAAAGGTCCTGGATGCTGGTGTTGCATGTTCTGAACGACTAAATACATTTCCGTAAAAAAGTGCGGCGATCGAGGCTACCGTTGATATCAGGATCGTAAAAAGAATAACCTCGTTTATTAAAATGAACTAAAAAGCGAAAAATAATTTATCCTTGTTAATAAAACTCAGAACCCCATGCAAATTCATCACAACTTACTGATTATTCTGAAAATTTCTGATTGTGAATTTTTGACCACGATAAAAAACGAGGAACGTGAATGCGTGCAATACATACAACATATTTGTTTCAATTTTATATGATTTCAAGGTTATCAATTTTCACATTGTTAACCATATATTTATTTAATTCTATTTTAATTTTATTTATTCCTTTAACATTAATTAAATTAATTATTTAATTTCATTCGTGTTATGATATTTTGAGTAGTACATTTAGAATCTCCCTAATATTTTGAAGTTAATACATACATATTTATTAAAACTATATGCTGCAGTTTTACCAGTGGATTTCACTATTTGAATACATATAAAAACAATGTCGGGAACGAAGAAATAATGCTAAAAACCGACTGAAACAATTTCAACAATGTTACAAATCAAATCGGAACGCAACGTTCCGTTACGAATTAACAAATATTTTGTAATATCGTTACTAATAAACAAAAAAAAAAACGTCTACAGCGTATCTTTGCTAATTACTAGATTTTTATCTTTGACAACTTCTAGGATTTGATATATTTACAATAAATAAATAAACCGCAATCAATCAGCGCTAAAAGAAGCAAACGTAAGGCACCCGACCGACGCTACTGGCTGCTCATAAACCGCGTTAAGTTATTAACGGACTACTCCTCTTATTAGTTGGGCTCGTGCGTGGAATAACTACCTGATATTAGCTTATTGCCCTCCGATGTTATGAGGGAAATAGAAAACTATCGAGGAACTTCTAATGAAGTAATGGTATTATAATATAAATGCAGCTCTTAAGGTTATTGGCTGCAACGTGGAATAATATTAAATGTAATAAATATTTTCAGAAATGCTATGAGAAAATCCATTGTTGCTATCTTGAATAGAATTTTTCTGTTTGAATAGATGTATTAACGCAATTTATCAGTAATTAGACTATTGTGAATCTTATAGTTTTTAAACTTGGTTTTATAAGTTAATATGGACTTTTTTATTCTGTCATAAAGATAATAAAGTTATTTGACAACATAGAATTCGTAAAATACATTGTAGAAATGATTTTTGTTAAGGGATTTCTTAAAAATCTTAAGTTTATTCAAAAAGAAAAGAAAACAATAAAATTAGTAAATAATGGATATTACAATCACAATGTCATAGAAAATTTGAAAGTTCTCGTATACTATAAAATCGTATTCAATAAAATCGAATCGAATCGGATTGCGTCGCGTTCAGTCGAGTCGAATCGAATCGAATCGAAATCCAAAAATATCTTTAAATCATAGGTAATAAAATCACACTTGAAATACGTCATCAATATTATATTCAATATTAACAAGTGCAAATTCAAATCCAAATTCAAATTTATCTCTATTTCATAGGCCATGAACAACAATTGAAATCAAGAATTTACATTTTAGTACTTGACTTATATTTTACTACTTTGCCACTCATTCGGAAGGCAGTTATCCCTCAAAAAGAACGAGCAAGAAACTTAAGGGTAGCTCTTTTCACTCTAAATACATTATATTATACAAACAAATATATATAAATTTACAATATGAAAAAAACAAACCCACTAGAAATCGAGCTAGTTATTTATATTCATGAACTGCTCTAAGTATTAACAAATTGTATAATACCCTTTCTTAACAAGCAATAGCTTGGTAATTATTTTAAATTTGTTTAAGGGTAGATTTTGTATATTTTGAGGGAACTTATTGAACATGCGCACACAAAGCCCCCTAAATGATTCCGTGACTTTATGCAGTTGACTCTCGTGCAAACACAGCATATTTTAATTTTTTTTTATTGAATTATATCTATCACTATTTTTCTTAAAAAGTTCTATATTCTTTTTTATATGTAGGTATGAAGTTTTCGTATATAAATTGAGATGCCAGAGTTAAGATCTCAATTTCCTTAAACTTAGTTCTAAAAGATATCTAGTCTAGGTCCCAGTCTGTAAATAACTCGAACTGCCCGTTTTTGCAGCACGAAAATTCTATCAATATCTGCAGTATGCCCCCACAGCAAAATGCCGTATGACATCAAGCTATGAGAACAACCAAAATAGACCAATCTCACCATTTGGATATCTTATAAATTTCCTATCTTATTAACTGCATATTAAGTAGAACTAAGTTTTTTCCCAACATTCTGATATGGAGCCCAACATTTCCCAACATTGAAGCCTGTTATCCAGAGTAACTCTAAGGAATACAGTAGCTTTAACAAATTCTAATTTCTCATTACGTAGCAAATGGTGTTACATTCATGTGTTTCATTCGGAAGTGAAAATTTTACACAGTTTATTTTCTTCCTATTTAAAAGGAGATTATTCATAGTAAACAAGTTTTCCACTTTCAAAACGGCTATATTCACAATGTCATAGATGCTTTGGTGTCTTTTGAGTTTAAATAACAATGAAGTATCTCATCTGCGGTAACAGTACTATCTCATGAAAATCCCCCACAATACTAGGTAAGTCATTAATTTAAATAAAAACAGAAACGGACCAAGGACTGATCCTTGTGGTACCCCTATGCGGACCACAGACCTTAATAATCCTGTCCCTATAATATCGATCCTCTGAATAATGTTATTTAAATAAGATTTCAGAAGGCCAATTGCTAGGCCCATAAACCCATAATGACGTAGCTTCCCGATCAGAATTTCGTGTTTTAGACAATCAAATGCCTTAGAGAAATTACAAAATACTCCCACCACGTCTCGAGGATCCTCCCAGACACGGAATATTTGTTGAACAAGTTCAATGCCAGCATCGATTGTCGAACAACCGTGCGTAAAACTGTACTGTTTTCTGGACATTAAGTTGTTGATATAAAAATACGATAAGAGTTAATTTAAGATCAATTTTGCAAAGATTTTACTAAATATCGGAAGTAAGGTTATAGACTTAAAGTTGGTGGGGCTTAATTTACTACCGCTTTTAAATGGAGGGATGATTTTACTTTGTTTCATCAGATTGGGAAACACGCCATCATTCCGACACTTAATAAAGATAAATGCAAAGTGTGGTGCAAGACAGTCAATAATACAGTTTACAATTTTAATGACAGACCATGAAAATCAGGAGTCTTTTTCATTTCTAATGACTTAAATGTCTTATAACGTCTTCCGAATTTACATACATAAATTCAAAATTGACACAACTGGACAGAATACTTTCCTTCAGTAGTGATTCAGCAAGAGCGGAAGATGAATTAAGAGATTTGGTGGTTGACATTGGAATGTTAGTAAAGAATATTTTTCAAAGGTATCAGCGACGTCTATGTCACTTTTCAAAATTTTGTTATCTATTTTGAGTTGGACACTAAGATCGTGATCCTAAATTTTCCCAGTCTCATTACAGAATTGTAGTTCCAGAATCCCCCAGGATTGTGCTTTTTCTAAATCTAAGCAATCGACTTTCATTAACTGGTATGTAATTTATCACTCTTATCATTTTGAGTGGTATTTGAAAAGAGTCTAACTGACCGCTGTGGTTCGACTATACATTATTAATATTTTAATATTATATAATAATATTAAAATATTATTATTATATTATATTATAATAATAATAATATTAAATAAATATTTTTGATATGTTACAATATTTGAGTAAATATAGTCAAGACAAGTCTTTGAGGAAGATGTGATTCTCGTAGACTCTAAAAAAAGGTTTGACCAATTCTAACTTCCTAAGAATTCTAGAATCCTACTACTTTTTCACGTAATTAGTGACATCTTTTACATTAGTCTCCATGTATCACAATGAATTTGTTATTATTGCTTATCTTATATACGGCTTGATCCATAAGTGATTCAAATAAATAATAGGATTAATGAGGGGGTCTGTATACGCTCATTACAACAAGCCGCTCGAGTTCTATATAGGTTATCTGAACAAACTGTTCAATAGATAGATTCACAATAAAGGTTCTTTCCTTGAATTTTATATTGTTTCGAATAAGAATTAAAGAACATTCATATATAGAATCCTCCCTACTGCAGGGGCTTACAACCCGGTGATCAGCAAAGCCCAACAAAAGCTGAAAGTTCTTGAGCCAGTGTTCTGTAATACATAGTATGCTAATGTTAACGCAGCCCATGAATAATTCAACTTCCAGCTCCTTATTCTCCTTGCGCTGAATATTTTGATGCACCAGGTTGACTACACAATTATTTGTTCTTTTATTTACAGTAGAGTTAATTTGACGGCACAGAACATTAGTTCGATTTAACGATAAGCTAGAGCTACTCTCTGTTTTTCCCAGCAAGAGTTTTAGAGTTTTGTAAGCATGTTCCTGTGAATTCTGTTTTGTCAAGAAAACCCTGTTTTTTGGCTATTTAAATTACATACATCAGGGCTTCTTTCTACCAAAGCTACCCTTTTGAATCCGTAAAATTCTGTTTCACAATAGAATTCTCAGACTCAAGCGAGTTGCAGTCAGTCTTAAAACTAGATTCTGCTGTATTTGATAATATGGCAGAATCATTGTATAGAATAACAATTTAGCCAAATGTAATTTAAAAATTATGATAGTAACATTCTATTTTTTGTTAATACAAAATTATATTTAAATCTATTCATGTTAAAGAAATGTTTATTTGCATCATTTTGACGTCATGTTATGTTGTAAATTAAGGTATTAATCTTATAGATATAGTTGATGTGCTTTTCAGTCATACCATTAGAAAATGGAAAAGCACATAATAATAACTTTATATTATATAGGCTGGACCATTCCAGAAGGCGGTTAAAATTAGTAATTATGTTTTTTCTGTTTAAATCGAAGCTATTTCCAATCACGAATTACCACCCAGTCCAAATGCCGATTTTCCTTGAGAACAATGAGCAAAAAAACTCAAGGGTTCCCCTTTGCTAAAAGTAAAACATTGAATAATAAATAAAACTAGTACAAAAATTATAACAATAACCTGATAGCCAAGCAGTTCCATCTCCTGTTTTTTTTTAATATAATCAGATAGAGCATAATAGAATTTGCCTTTATAATTTTTTTAACGAAAATTTTAAATTCATAAAATGCAAAATTTTTAATTACAGATAGGACCTTATGGTAAAAGCGCACACATTGCCTTTTCAATGATTTGTTAACTTTACCGAGTCCGGTTTTATGAGCAACTTTTATGTTAATGTTATGGATGTCGCTCATTTTTTGCAACGATTTTATATTTCTCTTGACGTACTTATATCAGATTTTGTAAATGTATTTTAACATTACGATTAAAATATATTTTTTTTTAATTTTTCTCTGATAGAAGCTTTTGGTCTAAAATTATTAACGCCCAGTAATAGCCAGGTTCTGCAGCATGAAAATTGTGTTAATATTGGTTGCATGACCCCGTAATAAAATACCCATAGGTCATGAGACCATGAAAAGAACTAAAATATATTCATCTTGCGGAACTTTCATCTGTAAGTCGCACAATTTTTTTTGACTGCATATGATGCAAGCCTTTTGCTAATCTTACTATTAAAGGTGAGAGCAAGAATTAATATCGTCTGCTCGATACCTAGTACCTTGGTTTTAACTGCTATATTTCCGTCCATTAATTTAGTATTAGACAATGAACATTTATAATTATTATTAATAGAAAACCATTTAATTATTTTAAAAAAGGTACTGTTTTTTTCGTCAAAGGCTAGCTGTTGCCTATTAATTTTAAAAAGTAAGGATGTATTATTAGCGTACATTACAACTCGGTGATCATCCATAATAAGATGTGGTAAATCATTATTCATTAATATAAGTTAGAAATATAAATGTTTCAAGAATTGAACCCTGTGGCGCACCCACACTGACCGCAGAACCTTACGACCTCTCATCATTAATATCAAACCTCTAAAATCACCTCAAACCTACCTAAAACCTCATAAACTCTACCACAAAATCTCCAAAAGTTTGAGCGGTGGACTCCTGAAGCCATAATGATGTAGTTACCTAATCAATGCACCATGATGAACGGTGAAAGTCTCACACTGAAACATTGATTACATTTTACATATATGTTTTCGGAAAAAGAAGAATATATATATGTACATATCATTATGGGGCCCACCGCTTGAGCTCCTGACGTTTTCCGTTAACTTGATGACTGATGATGATGTTGACGATAAAATGACTCTACTGATAATAAGAGTCAAAAGTTCTTAAATAACTTATGCTTAATAATGAAGTTATAAGTTTTTTAACTTTTCAAACGTAATAAAACAACCTCTAGTGCGAAAGGCCCTTTACACAAGTGGCACCGTGATATCATCGCCAATGATGCGGGGGGTGCGGACCGCGGGCGGCCGCCTCAACACGGAACAAGACGAACCAAGCGGCAATGCGAATAACATTAAAACACTTGATAAACGAACGAAAAATTAACGGGTCATCTTTGTAAATTCATAAAAATCTAAGTAGCTGAACGTTTTTGAAAATATGTTCTTTAGCAACTTTTGATAGTTATGATCAGAAGAGTCATTTGAAAAAGTTAACGGAAAACGTCAAGGAGCACATATAGTTAGACCGGATCCTGTATATAATTATTTACTTTCAAATAAAACTAAAAAAATGTTAACTAAAACAAATTAGTAAAAACGGTATGAATTAGTACATGTGAGGTGGTCGGTGTGCCCGCTTTGCATTTCGTGATATTATAATGTGAGTGAAAATCATTTTCACGCGCTGAAAGCCCCGAAAGCGGTGCGCGGAGCTGCGAGCGCCGGCCGCGACGTGCCGCAAAGGGCCGAGCCCGCTAATCGGCGGAGTGCCGGCCGATGCTCTAAATATTCCTTTTGCACACTTATTTATTAGACCATAAATAACGACTCTATGAAAATATAAATGTTCCCTTTTTTCTATCGTTTTCCGAGCCGCGTATTTTTTCATAGAGTCAAAAGCTTGAACAGACCACTTTCACATTATGGAATTGCCAAAACTCCATTTGTGAGGGCGCTGTATAAAGTTCTATGTCGATTTGATTTCACAGGCTAATATAAGCTTTATGCTCAAAATGTAAAGTTCACTTTTATCTATAGGTAAAATATTGTGTGACCGTTCGAGGGTCGTAGGGTAGCAGTCAGCGTAGAAATAAGATATTTTGGCAGTATTACGCAAATTGGATAGCTTTCAACACTCAGCGGAGTAGGTTCCGAACTTTCGTGGGGAAATTGAATTAAAAATATCATAAGATCCAGAGAGCGTTATGGTGTTGCTCTTCTAGGGTTGCTGCAATATTATTTACGTTCTACGTACAGACAGATGCGATATGTGATATGTTTATTTAATGTGAATTTATTACAGGCGCTGTTTACTTCTACATATAACAACTGCATGGAGTATAAAAATAGTTCTATAAAATGAATGAAGTAAAGTGTGAGACAAATATTCTGTAGAAAAATTGAATAGGTGCCTAAATGACAGGATGTCGTAACATAGTAAATGAACATTTTATAGAACTGATAAGCATATTTAAATAATAACAAACACTGGATCGATTGTAACTAAGGTTTTTTTTACATACTATATTTATTAACAGCATGCGACATTCACAAAACACGTATTGAAGATGTCAACATCATAAGACACATCATAAGTCTCAGCCGTGGATTATTATAAAAAAAGTTATATGTACTGGGTTTATGGTATCATGTTGTTCATGGTACCATGAATTGAATATGTATATAGAATACATACCGAACCATGAACTGTTTGAATATTATCAAATCAGCTGAAAGTAGTGTTTTTCAAATTAATTGTATGGTTATTCAATACAAGATTTCAACAATTTATTCCATTGTGAATGGAATAAATTAAAAAGTACACATTTCGATGACTTACTGTATCAATTTATTAGCAAGTATAATTTGGAGTAAAGTTTAAAAAAGTTTAGTAAAATAAAAAAAAGTTTAGCATTGACCAATGCCAGGGTTCATATCGATTAAATAAATGATGTAAGTAATACCGAAATGCCACTCTATCGTTATTCAATATTGTTTTGTTGGATGCCGTTATTGTTGTGTATATTTATTTATTCAAACGAACTTAAAAGGTCTGTGTAGATATGTATTTATGTAAATAACAGACAATCTAAAAGTCCGAAATTGAATTTAATGTAATACCGAATCGTGATTCCTCGAACGAGATGATTTGCATTTTGTTTGATTTGAAGCATAAAAGGTGAATTTCATGCTTGTTGACAATCAATTTAGTTGTGGCCTAGAAGTTGGCGATTGTGATGAAGTGGACTTTTATGGAAGTGTACCTAATGAACAGTGTTTAGAATAAATATGTATTTTCCATTTAGGTCTATCTAATTCAAGGCACAGATTAAAATGAAGTTTCTTGTTATCACGTATAAAATTAATATCTCTAATATGTTTAGCAAGTGTAGATGATCAATCACTAGTCAATTAAAAATCTCTTTAATTTGACTTATGTACGTGTTCATAGGTTTGTGTGATTGAAGTGGTTGTTCTTTAATGATTTATTTCTTATGTTACTTGATGTAAATTGAAAACGACATTTCAAAAATTGAGATACATATACTTGGCTAAATATGTAGAATATGCTTGTATTCCGTTTATTCATGAAATAACTTTAAAAATACTGTGTAATTAGTTTCATGCTAACAGATTTCAGGAATATCGTTAAATAATAAATGCAGTGTATCGATAACCATAATATAATAAGAAATATAATCTAAAATAATAAACATTGAGTTTTGAATGTAAATATTCGATAATCTACAATATATTACTCTATAAATTTTGTGAAATTTTATTAATAGTAGACAATATAGCTTCTATTCTATTCAAAAACCAATTATGACGTTTTATGAATACGGACGCGATATGACTTTCTTACATACCGTCACAACCGTCGTATCCGAGCACTTGAACTCCCAGCGACGTCGGCCGGGATCGCCACCATCGACTAGAGCAATTTAAAAATTCCACCATCGCACGACTTAATTACGGCCTCACGCGGGCGCGATTCGCAGAAATCAATGTTTAATAGCACCTATTCGAGACGATTGTTTTTTGTCAGCCGCCGCGCGAACGGCCGCGGCCGTTGAGTATTGACAGCGATCGCACCAATAAATAATACCGCCGTCCGGTAGGCGAACGCGGCTCAGCTATCGGCGGATGGTATCACGTATCTAACCAAACACGGCGTGGACGTGAACGCGGGCGGGAGAGAAAAAAAAAACATGAACTACCTGAGAAAAAGCCATCGGTAATTTTTGATAATTACGAATAAGTGGCGGTCGGGAATTAACCGAGATCCGACTCCGCGGGCGTGGGATGTAGACACACGTATATAATTGTTTCTTATTAAAACCGTGGTTAATCTTTTTTCGGTCCTGATTCTCGGAGAACAGCGCCATCGCATTATGTGCGGGAATCGACAGCTATAATTTCTGTTCAATCAAGATTTAATTGTTTTAATGAGGCAACATGCGTGAATGGCCGGCCCAATTATTGTTTATTTTTAATCGCCCCAAGTGGTTGTTACGGCGTGCCGGCCAGCACGCACGGCGGCCCCCGAGCGATCATTTTCATTATTTTAATAATGTAAACTACCAATAATAATTTACAGTGATTTGAGGCTAAAACGCGTCGAGGGATATTTATGAATTTTCAAGACGTATAGGAAGTTCGGTCTGTAATTTGACCCGCCTTAGGTGACCGTGTTCCCGAAAAATCTCAATTGAGAACTATTTATGATCGTAGCTTTTGAACCCAAAACGATTAAGCACAAATATTTATTTTTCAACATTTATAAATTTGTTTAAATTAATAAAGAAATTCAATAATAACCAAATGTTTTGAAGACTCAAGACAGTGTATTTAAATAACTATATAATGCATCCATGTGATATTTACATACAATGACTTTTCTTATATCAATGTTCGATTCAACAATTGTCTGATCAAAAACACTTAAGTGCAAAAAGACCAAGTACTAATATACGAAGGGTTAGCTCCATGTCCCAGTGCACAGAAATATAGTCGAAAAGTTCTTATTAACTAAAGAAAAATGAGTGTTTTCATACCAATATCTTAATTTGAATGTTATAATTGCATTGTGTAAAACAATAAAATTTGAATAATTTAATTGCAAGCGCAATTTTTACTTTAAGTTGCCAAGAAAATGAAAAGTATTTTTGGTTTCTTTAAAAATACTATTGAAGTAATATCTACTCTTCTATGGAGATATACGTAATATTATAAGTATACTAAAAATAATTTGAGTTAGATAATTCAGTATTAAATTGCACTTTTTATAACTAACTAACGAAGTACAATTAATTAAAAGAACGTAAATTGTTAAACTTAGAATTTGTCTTAAGTAGCTTTCTGTATTATAATTTTATTAAATTTGTTAGTAATTAGATTTATTAGTAGTAATTCATTGCATTATAAAGATGTTATAGTCCATTAGCTATAATAAATTTACAAATTTATTTGTCGTGTTTATCGTTACTATCAAATTTGAAAAAACAATATAGCATTTACTACTTATTATATTTCCTTTAAACTTTTGTATTATGCTTAACTTAAAGCCTTGTAATTTTACAGTAAATTGCTGGTATTAAAAAAAAAAGAGAGAAAAAAATCATAAACATGTAAGCGGTGGGTCCTATATAAGTTTAGCTTCTGTCAAATAATAATTTTAGATACTCATGTGATCTTTTACATAGTCATAAATTACGTGAGTAAGACCAAACCTGTACATAAGTAAGTAAATGATTATTTATCAAAACATTTTCTACAAGACTTAGTTACACTAATTAACAACGGTTTTACAATAATCTTGAAAGATTTATTACACAGATTAACGTTGAAAAATAAGTTCATAGGCTTTCACGGTCGGACACGATACAAGGGGATCGGAGTAGGGGTGGTGGAGGGGAGGGCCTCTAACTAACAAGTTAATCCAGCCTCGGGCGAATATAAAGTTTATATCACGCTCTGAATTATGCTTCATTATCTTTGCAATTTTTACTTTGTTCGACTTTCTTACGGACGTAGGGTTGAAGATATACATTTATGTATATATACTAAAGGTTTTATTAGAGAAATAAGAAACTTTTGAAATCATATTAAAATATCTAATGGGACTTTTCAATATTCGGGCTCATGAAAGGTATATAAATTTAATTTGAAAAGTACAACGTGATAAAAACGTAATTCTGTGTAATTTGTTTACTCAATTTAAATAAAAGAGCTTAGAAGGCCTAAAACTTAGCAAAACTAAAATAAAGAAATATCTTTCTTTAACACTAATAAAATTTTAAAATAGTAACATCTGTAAGCATTTTTTGAAGTAATTCACAGCGTATTATTACATGAATTAATTAATAAAAATAGAAGCCCCGAATTCATTTATTTGATTAATAACATCAAAACAATGTTCAATAAAAGTGTTGTTACCACAATGTATTACAGTGATAACCCTAACGAACAATTTGCAGGTGAGACTGCGGCCGTCGCCCGCGGCGCTGCACCGCGGCACTGCGCCGGGGCACCGTGTCCCACCCCGCTTCACATCGCCTTCTTCTTGTATCGATCGTTGGACGTCGGCAATTAACCTGTTATCACACGATCTAAATGAAAATGAACTTTTGAGACAATCGCGTTACACGAGCACGTACACGATGTGTATACAAACTTGTGAACATTCAATTCCACAGTTACTTTTGACAAGTTTTCCTATACGAGATGAAATTCGAACCGACGCGCACTCTAAGCCGACGTCATTACAGATGCGGAGCGGAACGAATAAGAAGCACAAAAAGAAAAGCTCCACGCGAACATAAAATCGAACAAACAATATTACCGTCGAAATTGCCCATTTTACTAAAAGCGGACAAACCTCAATTAGGTGAAATTGTAATAGCGGCCGTAACACAACATAAATAAATAAGAAGTGGCCCCATTAGACGCGAGTTAATCTCGATGACGGAACACATTACAGCGGCGGTAATGAGCCGCGCGTGAACCTCGCCAGCGAACAATTTACAAACTCCTAAGGGCTTCGGCCGCCCCCCGCCCCTCGGCCCCCCCGGCCGCGCGGACGCATAACGGCGCGACACTAACGGTGACCGATGTCGAAGAAGCGACATCCTCCTGTTCGTATGTCATATGCGAATTTATAATAGAGGCGTGACGGGGGAGCGAGAAGCGGAAGTTGGGTGATCTATGTCTGGCAAGATCATTATTATACTGATTTATGATCGCGATTATTATGTGCATACTATCACATATTTATCATCTTTCAAGAAATTTGTCGTGCCGTAAACCTTTCATGGTGTATGTACCTTTACTGTTCCTTTGACTTTGTATTCCATCTACGTTATTTAAGCTTCAAATCTTTAATAAAAAATATGTTATTTAGACATTACGTTATTAAAATCTCATCATTATAATGTTTGGTAATGTACAATTTGACGACGGAATTACTCCAATTACAAATATCGACATTAGAAGTATGGAGTGCTACTCCCACCGCGACTCGAATACGTCATGATGGTAGAATTGTACAAGGCACGGAACCTAAGAACCCTACCGCAATATCTTATATTGACATTTAAGATAGCGAGATTTTTGGTGAGAACCGACTGACAACAATATTTCAACTTAGTTTTCGGGAATAAGCAGCAAATTGAGAAAGGGAAAATAATAATTGATAAAGCATATCTTTTTTTACTGACCCGACAGCAACAAAACAAAGAGTAGGGAGGTAATTTTAGTAATAAATACTGTATGTTGAATTGGACTTTTAAAATATGCTGTGCAATAAAAAATCACATCAAATAAAAGATTTTAATTCAAAAACTTAGAAAATATATGATTTATATATGAAAAATGTATGATGACTCTGTGACGGTTAAAAAGATGTAAGTATGTAATAAAACCTCTCGATTTAATTTATTATTATCCACATACGATGCAGTAAAGAAGGGATATTGAACTTACCACTCTATGTAATAGACTTGAATGGATGATTTTAGATTATGAAAGAATAAAGGAAAATAATATTTTTAATGTTTATTACCAATATTTCTACGAAAACGAGATGTATGTACTCAAAAACGAAGACGAAAGACGAAAAAGTCAGTGTATATTGTCTTAAAGTCATTCAAAGTGCAATGAAAAGGGTTATGCTCGGGATTTCTTTGCGAGATAAAATTCGAATCGAGGAAATCCTCGAAAAAACCAAGCTAACCGTCATCGTCCATGGAATCGGTAAGTTGAAGTGGTAATTTGCAGGCTCATAGAATTGATAACCACTAGCAAAG
Organism: Eumeta japonica; assembly: GCA_005406025.1. NCBI lineage: Eukaryota > Metazoa > Arthropoda > Insecta > Lepidoptera > Psychidae > Eumeta > Eumeta japonica. The sequence goes on along the minus strand of BGZK01000607.1, from coordinate 154,507 downwards.
AAACGTTGAGTTGAGTGGCAATCACGAGCTGGTCTTCCACGACCAGCGATGGATGACCAACGGCAGGCACGAAAGAAGGAACGCAAAAAACATGAATGTTCTCCTAAAGCGGGTGGTTGTCGCAGTTTTAATATAAAAGGAAAATATACGCTCGAAATTCTGATATTCAGACTTCGTACTCGCTTTTATAACAAATATGCCAAAGAAATAATAGAATTTAACCATAACTAATTTCAAAACATGATGACAAACCTCCTCATGAAAAAATGGCTAGTGTTATGCAAATGAATCCTTATATATAATAAAAGAGTAGAACCTGGTATGTTAGTATGCTCATGCACTTCTCTGAAATTGCTGAACGGATTTTAATGCGGTTTTCTCAAGTAGATAAATATTAGCTTGGAACAAAATATGGCTTTTATTTCACTTAGATCGGATGTCACAAAGGAAAGTTATTATCAATTAAGTGTCTAGCCAGAAAAGAGATGGTGATGGGGGGGGGGAGGTTTGGATGTGAGGCAGAGGAGGGGAGGCAGCGATAGAAGTGGAAAAGTAAACGTGGAGAGTTGAAGAGGAAATGGCCTAGTGTATGAGGGACGGTTTGAGTTGCGATAAAAAGTTTATCTGACAGACCAAATCTATGCAGGCGAAACCATGAATTCGGCTAGTAATATATGAATTATAATGATGCATTGTATGTATCTAATACATTGATGTATCTAATACATTTAAGTCTTATACGAAAAAAAAAATAGTGGAATTCCTTGTCGATTTTTCTCCTTCTCATATTTTCAAAATCAAAAATCGTTTGTTTTAACTTTCATTGAAAGTGTAAAAGTTTTTTGAATACAAATTATATTTTTTATCTTTCGTTATTGAAAACTATTGAACCTGTTGTGATAAATGAGACGTTATTTGTTTCATCTTTGATATGAATATCATAAACTAGGGTTTGTAAAGTTTTAAGGGTTTTAAAACTAATATGGCAGCCTTAAAAAATTAAATAACGAAATTGAAAAACTTTTATGCTCCCGTACTGAGTGGGAAATCATTACCAATTTTTGACAATTAAATTTATTGTTTCATTTAAAGGAATAGGGAAAGTGATATTCGACGCTTGCCATTGAGTCAATTCCGCTACGTCCAAAAAAAATTACTGACAAATATTTTACAATCTAGTACTTTCGTTCCGAGCTATTAAAACCGTAGGCAGGGTATTCAGTGACGTTTAAATAGGTCTCAACAAAAAACATAGCTAGTTAAAAAATGCTCATTTATTTATTTTTTTTGTTTATATTTCGAGTTTTAGTTTTTTGACTTTCGTTTTGAATTTGCTTAATGATTTATTCGATTAAATAGTGTTATAATATAACCAAACGACGAAAAGAAATATGACTAATAATTTATTTCTATGAAATGATCATAAATTTAGTTGGAAATGATATATGTAGTCAGAATCTTAACATAAATTGTGAAATGGATCAAGTAATCGACTATAAAAGGACGCGTAGAGTTGTCAGTAAGTGGTGATATTTGGAATCTATGAATAAAATTCTTTTCCGTGTATTGATAATGTGAATTGTGCTATTTGCGTTAATGAATTAATTAAAGTTTTATAATACAAAGTATTTGATATTGTATTGTCTAAGAAAATGCATTGTCTACGAAATTTCGTAAATTATAGCTTAATGTTTTGAATCGGAATTATTCTTATAGTTACAATTTAATTTGAAAATGCCAATATTTGTGATACAGGTCGAAAAAATAAATCTATTTTTATCATATGGGTATCTTTTTCTTTGGAGAATAAGCATATCAAGCACATGTCACTGTCATTGCATTTGTAATCGTAAATTAATTATTTAGATAGCCTATGCACTAACATGTAACTTTGAAAATGGACAAGAAATAATATGTACCGTTTAGAATAGACGCCAATCGGATTTTATTTATTCTATACGTCGTGGTAACTCTCAACGTGATTTAGAATCAGACATTGTAGTGATGCAATAGGCTCATTTTATCGGACAGCTTAATTTGAAAGTCCTAAAGCAACACGATCGGAACGGTAGAAAATTAGCAACATCCTGGTAAGAATCGGGGTGAGGTATGGACGGCCCGCGGCGGCGGCGGCGGCGGCGGTCAGCGCCGCGCGCCGCTTGCGACGTCCTCGAACGGGACAGCGCTACGGCGCACGCGCCGCCGCCGGACAGGGACGGGCGCCCGACGCGACATTTTGATTTATATGCGGTAATTATCATCGAACAATATCTGCTTTGCATCTCTCGTTATAACATTACGATAATTCGGCTCCATTACACGTCGTGCCGTGAGCGGCGGCCGCGGCTGGCCGCAGGTTTTGATAATAATCGTTCGCGAAGCATAGCGGCGTACACCCGCGGGTAATTATCGCTGTGCAGTCGTGAGGTCGTGAGCCCGCGGTGCGGCGGAATGCATCTCCTCCGGGGGTTGTTGCGCCGCAGAGCGACGTTCGCGGCGCGCGCCCGCGTCGACGAGCCCCGGTCGCTTTCCTCGCGCTAATGATAGCGCGGCCGTGAACCGTCGCCCGCTATTTAATCGCTCTCTATAATTTTATGAAACGCTAACGGTGCATCCTGAAGTTGCATTAGTACGGTTAGCGTTTAAATCGAAATTGTGTTATTTGTTTTCTTGTTGCACCTATAGGGCTTAAGTGTTTGAAATTCCTAATGTAGGCTTTCGATTTGATAGAATGTGCTACGGAATAACGTATTGAAAATAATTTCGAAAATGTTTCAAATGCTTTCAATGTTTCATAAATTGTTCCAATCAATTTGTACATTTTTTTATGTCCGTGCCAAACCTGTGTTAAGAGACCCGAAAACGTGAGAAGTGGAGAAGTGGATCAAAACTCCTCCGAAATCCACATCATTTTGAGTGACAAAATTGTATGGAGGATCTCCAAAAAATATTAATTACTGTATTACGTATTACTTAATTACCTATCAAAAACCAAAAATCAATGGCTCTGAATAAAAGAAATTGCATCGGCTTTTGCAAAAAAAAAAAGAAGAATTTATAGATTAGCTTTATTTTTGTTCTTTAGTTTTTTACGATTTTGTATTTTTTTAGAGTGCTATTGTACAATAATAAATAATAAGTTAATAATATCCATTCATTATTATTAATAAGTTCGTAACAAGTGACCGTATCACAACTGAAACATAAACAATATTAGGCTCCAATGTTTAATGCTTCCTCCACAATGAAGTAATAATCGTTATAGAATGAATTATGGTGTAGTGTTAAGGGCAAAAACCTGGAAACCCAACAAATGTAATTTCAAAGTGCGTATTGTTGTTTGGTCACGGATCGGGGCCGGCTCGCCGCGTCAACGGACGGACCGCCGGCTCCGTTATCCCTCGCAGCTAATGATTGGCCAGCATTAACTCCAGACCGTTCTGCGCGATCATTGGATCTAGCAGATAATTTTATATTGCATTGTCCCGGAGCGTAAAATTCCCTGTTGCTATTACGTGGACGGCCATGCTCGGTTTTGCACGCCGAGAGCTGTTTTGAACCTTATCGGCTTGTAAATCTTTATGAAGGGCGAGGACAAACGGACGGCTATGGACAGACGACTATTATAGATCGAGTCGATAAAACATTAGTATAATGCTGACGCGGTATATGATGCGAATGAGTGGTTTATATAAAGTTTAATCACCCCTTAAAAGTGTTGAAATGTAACATAAAAATGAATTTCCTATATATCTAAAACAAACAGTAAATCAATCGAAGACTATACATATTGAAGATAATTCATAAAGAATATAATTGAAACAGGAAGAAATCACGGGACGCCTTTTAGATGAGAAACATCAAAATGGATTGCTATTAAAAGAATTCATAATTAAAAAAAAAACTATAACTAACTTTAGAAACTCTAAATATATTTGGAATAAAATATACGTACTTTTATTATTAATTTTATTATAATAATATACACGGAATATAAATGGAGACACGGAGAAAGAACCAAGTATATAGTATACGCATGAGTGTGTATATCCGCGTATATATCATGCACACTCAAGGGAATATATAGAGATCGACAATGGAGAAAGGGTGTGATGGCACAAGAGAGCATCATGCTGTTTGCTGTCACGGCCGCCGTCAAGGCGCAGTAATGGATGTTTCACATAAAAAATGCGTAAAATAAAGTCACATTCACGTACTATAATATCAAATGAAATTGAAATAGGCAATACTTTGAAGTGACTAATTTATAAATTTAACTAATGCATAAATCTGTATAGTTCTCTATCTTTGTTTTTTCACAGCTAATCAATTACTGATCCGATTAAGATGAAATTTTATATTCGTATAAAGGACATTCTTCTCTCGCGTGCTTCTCTTTTCTTCTCCTGCGGTTTCCTTCTGTGTTATTACAAAACAAACAAATTAAATGCTCATATGATCTATATAAAATTATGGCATCTATCGAAAATAAATACATATGTAAAATATAGGCTTAACTAGTAATTAGGTCTTACTAGCTTTTTTTCGCCGCTTAGGTGCATAAAATGCGAACATAAAACAATATGCCGTATTTTTACGTATATTTGTTAAGTATTGCTTGCAGCGATTTCCATAAAAATCTATTCTGAGACTGAAGTTTCGGAACCGGGATTCCGCGATCAGACTCGAGAGTAAGAGTAGGAAAGAAACCGAAAATGAAATTGGAATTGAAATAGAAAGTAGAAGAGGGATCGGTATTAAGATTTACACGGAAATCGGAACATAGATTATAATTAAACAATTAATTTTATATACATATGTGAGCGTAGCCCTGCTAATTACTATAATTTCCGGGACCAGGATCGGAATTGAGAACAAAATCGATTTCGAAGTTAATAGTACAGTCGTAATTAAAACCGAAAATAGAATCGATATAAAATCTGAAGTCACGGCGAAATTGAGAGTTATATTAGAACAAGATCTGTATAAAATGTGATTGAAAAGGAACCAAAATGGACGACTGATTTATCTATTAAGGAAGATTTATTTGCGGAAATCAAGAGAGTAAATAAAAGTGAAATTGAGAGCAGCATTGCAGTTGGACGTAACGGCTGAACCTGAATAGAAATTGAAAATAGAGCTACAGAAAAAGTGGAATCGGTTTCAGCTTCGATAACAGTTGGATTGAAATCAAGGTCAGGACGGGATTGAGGATTAACAGCAAAACTGGGAACTATACTACAATAAAGTCATTCATTCGATTTTCATGAAGCCTGAGAAGCAGGCAAACATTTACTGTCAGCGTTGGGACTGGGATGAAAATTAAGAGCGAAACCAGCATCAGAATAGATATCAGTATTCGGATCGAAACCACTGGGAAGGCGAGAATCGAAATTATGAAAGAGATCGTATCGGGATTTCAATTACATGTGAGATCGGCAACTATAATAAAATATATCCGATATGAAAGATGGTCGAATGGGGGGACCAAAATCGTCAGTGCCGATGGGATCCTAATTGTAAACGTATGGGTGTATCAGTCGAGAACGTAATCGAGACTAACACCGTGAGACGATGTGATCGTGTATTTTGAAAATAGGAATCAATATTGAGTGCAGAATCAGGACCGGGATAAAGACTGATTATCGTTACACCACGACCAATGGATCACTGAAGTTTGTTACCTAGTTCGTTTATCCCTGGGATCCTCAAACAAAAGGTCAACCACGAAGAGGGTGTGTACCATCTAAGCCCATCGGCCGGCGCGGTCGAAGAGTTAACTGCATAATTTAGACAGTCGTTCGCGGCGAGTACCCGCCAAATGCCAGGGACCGCGGTACGACCTTTGCAGATTTATGACCATAATTCCGTGTGCGAAAGAGAAACGGCTACGTGTTATCGGGCCGCTATTGACACTTTAATGCTATTGTCTGATTTACAGGATTCATTTACCTGCAGGTGAACGATGACGGTCGTGATGCTGAGACGTGTCCATTCGATTGGTACGATGGTGTTGCAAGTATTATTCTTATAATTTATATGACATAAAAATGCATAAATAATATACTGTTATACGTACTTGCTACACTAGTCTATATCGATTAAGAAATGACTTGTAGTGAACACATACATATTTACGCAAACTAAGTACAACATTTCATTTTTAATGTTGCTCTATTGAATTTCCTTTTAATCTAACACCTTACTGAAATTTTCGTGAGTTCATAACATCGATAAGGTAAACAAAGGAAGCTACAAGCTACATTAAGAGTGCAGTATTTGCACAAATCGCCAATAGACGAATTTCGGACAAGGAAGGGGTTGGAGATAAATACCAGTGGCCCGGGGTGAAGTCGTGTCGTGTAGATAAACATAATACAGGGGTCGTCGCAATTTGTATGGCCTTCGTATTGCACGGGAATCGAAGGGGGTGACACTTGGATTTATGAATGTATTAGACCTGAATATATAGAGCGAATGACTACAAAATGTAGGCAATGCTAGTGGAGTAAGAGTCTCAGTCTTCATTAATGGGCATCTTCCATGGTGTAAGAAAAATTATAAGAAAAGTTACCGACACGCCTTTTTACAGATGTAGTGCCATTATGCAATTTAAACCAGAAGATATCGATTTTCAATCCTGACTATGGCCGAACTGACCAATGAGTATTAACTTAAATCAAATGACAATCATACGTTTCGTGATTCAGAGAGAATGTTAAGCTGTTGGTGCTGAGTTGGTTATTGAATTAGTGATAACAGTCAATAGCAGTGTTCCACTACGTCACACTAAGTAAGCGTTTCAGGCAAACTCCTCAATTAGAAATAAAAAGACTTATTCGTAGCCTCAGAGACAACGTTTTGACGTCGGATTAAGCTGATTCTACGTTTTCTTAACAAGAGTCATTAACGACCCGCAACTCGCACTGGCCAGTGTGAAGGTCTCAAGGTCCATGCGCACTTTATCTTAATAATAAAATAATTCTAGGTAGGATATGCTTCAGCAATGGAGTGAAAAACGTCTAATACCACAATACGATGAATATGAAAGATACAATTTATTACCAGATACTGTCGCGAAACTGAAGGTTAGAATTAACAACTGCGGAATTGCTTAATGTTAATACTCCCTTCAGCTCTGAACTCGTGGATCGGTGCCAAGTGGCGGTGGGCCGGCGCTTAGAGCCGGTAAATGATTAACTGCTTTAAAAGTCAAATATGTTCGATAATATTTCTTTATCTTTGCTGAAAGATAATTTATTGTAACTTATTTGAAATATACAAGCGTCAATTGATGCTCTTTAGTAATTAATCAACACTTAAAGACTAAAAGACTCTATACACATACTATTCAGACTATACGTGCTTCCTTGCCGTCGGTCTTTTAAACAAGTTTAGTGTCATTCAAGGTGCGATGGAAAGCTATGCTCGAGATTTCTTTGTTAGATAAAATCGGAAACTTGGAAATTTGAAGAGGAATGCGACTCATCAACGTAGCTCATAGAATCAGTAAGTTGAAGTGGCAATGGACAGGCCACATTACTCCTAAAATCAATAATCGCTGGAGAAAAAAGAGGTTCTTTAGTGGTGCTTACGAACTGGAGGTTCTTTCGTAGCGTGGGATGGCTTCCCTCTGGGTGGACTGACGATTAGGTTCACTCGCGAATCCACCGTTGTGGGCACGATGGGCATGCCCGCAAACCTTATAGACTTGTAACGTCACACTTTCACAGTTCAATGGGATTGATAGGATGATATTATATCCAATGCCTTATTAAAATAAAAAACAAAAATGAATCGTGCATGATTCGGAACGAAGCAAAGTACCTAATCATACACGTTATGCTGGCACGTCATGTCACATTTTTGACAAACATATTTTATGTTTCTTTTTGGCACATGAATATTTATATCGGAGAAAAGATGACTATTCGCTGGGTGTGCAGACATCTACTAACTTAAAAGTAAACGTGTGTTGTATGCGTGCCCGCACATTCACATTGCCGTCAAACCTTCCGAGCCGCCGTCCTTTTTGGTGCCGTGGCGCTGACGCTAGTAGTCTGTACTGTAAAAAAGTTTACTTTGTAAAGTTTTTTGTTATTGTCAGTCAAAGTAAATTGCTGATTGTTTTGTCGATCTTAATAAAAGCCCAAATATAAGGCGAAAGGCTGAAGCGTGCTTTCGGAAATCAATTTACACACCTCTATTAGATTCCGTTATTAATGATTTGGGGCAGAGATTGTCTCCGGAGGTACTCGACCTACTTCAGTTAGGAGTTTTTCCACCTAAACCGAATGTTAGTAATGGGGACTGGCATATATCTAGATATAGAGATGGTGAAAAAAGTGGTTTAGATGTACCGTTCATTGTCGATAGTGAATCAACTGTTATAAATGCATACCGACTCTAGATGCCCCAATGGAAAAGAGAATGTGAAAACAATTGCGCCATACCAGAAACTGTGGCTATTTTCATCGAAGCATGCGACCAACATTTGGACCCTGACATAAAAAAATTCTTACAAATACTGGAAACTCCCTGATCAGCGTAGGTACATCAGAGATCGTTTTCTACCTTCGCAAAGCAAAGTCTTGATTGCGTGTCTCAATGGCACAGGAAAGATTATCCGGACTAGCTCTCATAAATACACACAAAGATGTGAACCTGAATATCTATAAAATTATCAACGTTTTACCAAAAAAGAAAAATACGCTCAAATTTGTAATTTAAGTAAGCACCTAAATATAAAATATATACTAGAGTTTAATTTAATTTGATATCATTTGAAGTTGTTAAAATTTCATCAAAATCGAACAACCTAATAATTTACAGGTTCATTAATTTACTAGTGTTTGCCCCACGGCTTTGCCTAGGAAATGTACACTGTACAAAATTTTGGTCAGGGCGTCATATATTCTGTAAACATCTTTGTAGGAATGCACTATATCAATCATGAGCGAGTTCACACTCTGACTCGCACTTGGCCGAATTTCGGGTAACTGTGAGCACAACCTTTTTTGAGGGCTCGATCCGCGCCTGACTAGGCTAAAGGCCGCGGGACACCGGGACACAGCAGGTGGCCAGAGATCGTACGTAGTGAAAATCCAGAGGGGAGGCCTATGCCAGTGCAGCAGTGTACGTCCAATGGCTGAAACGAACGATCGAATGAACAAACAATACATCCATCATATATTTTTATCTTACTGTATATCAAAAAACTGTTTACGTAATATTGTTCCGAATGTCCAAAAAAATTAACTGTAATGCACATTTCATAAAATAATAAATTGAAGCAATGCCCTATCTGGGAATCATAAGTTCTATGGAGAATGCATGGTTATCAGAATGCTGGTGTACTTCGGTTACATGTAATTAGATTAGGATAGAAAAAGTGAAATATTTATAATAGTAATAAAACGTAATGTTTCTATAACAAAATCGATACTGTGTTCAATTATTTATCTAGACATTGCATTGATTAACTTTTGTTAGTAGTGTCGGACTGCACTTGATAGTATTTATTGAAATTTTAGAATATCTATCTTAATATATTTAAGATATGTCTAGAATAATAATGGACTTGTATGTATACATTTGTATACATAATTCATCTAAAAGTAAATTGCGAAATTAACACTTAATAAATCGATAGAAAGCTCAGTTAAAATATTTTATAATAGCCGGAATATATTTTGTAAATATGTTTGGTCTGTGTCGATATGTATTAGATAATAATGTAGTAAGCTAATAAGGTTTTATCATCTTGATTAATTTACCTTTATTTGATTTTAATATTGTAAATAATATTAATATTGACCAAAAAATTTTTTCTCACTACAAAATTATTTTGGTTTTATTTTCAGGCGCGTAAACGTATAGATAAATGCGTTTTAGACGTAAATTTGGCGATGAGAAGAGCAAGGCAACCGCCGATCAATACCTGCAGTTGCCAGCGTCTGTTGTTGTCATTTATCTACTATCATAGTTAAAATCAGACGCCGGGAACTAGAGACGTTTGGAGTGAAAACAGAAAATTGTGGAAATCAAATTTATAGAAAGGAAAAAAAAATCCTTTCCTGCAGCCGCACCCAATCAGAATCACGGCTTCTATGTCATTTTGCAGTAATCATAGTATTCGCTGTTTGATTCTGTAGCAAAATTTTGGTGGACTTAGCTACCCATAAGAAATACAAAAAAAAAAGGATAAGAATTGCGTTCAAAAAAATTATTTATATATTTTTTTAAACGAACTTCAAAAACAACTAATTAGTTGTATTTGGAGTTCGTTCCAGCTAAAAGATAAATCAGACAAAGTTATGTCTCTTTAGAAGAGGAAGATCTCCTTCTTGTTAGTTGTTTTTGAAGTTGTTTAAAAAAAAAAACATTTAAATAGATTTTAAAACAGGTTTAATTTAATATTTTTATTTATTTTAATTCATATGTTTCAGTTATCGAGTCATTGTAACTTTATGATACATTTTCTTACTTTGCTTGTAGATTAAGACATATATTGGGTTTTCCCAGAGTTAAATAACACTTTGATTGCTGTTCTAAAATATTTATTAAATAACGCATCCACTCGATACAGTATCCAATGCTAAAGAGAGAGAGAGTGAACTACATATGAATCATTTAGAAGAATTCTAAACATACTGCCGACTTTTTTAATGTTGCAACAATTTTAAGCTGCATATAAAAATAAATGCGGCATAAACGGTTGTATCTTTTGGTTGCGTTGGCTTGAAAGTCTGATTTTTTCATAGTTTCAAGGGACAGTACACCTGAGTATTTGATATGAATTTCAGTTTGATACCTCCGAGGGTCCTGAGAAAAAGGGTTTTGACAGACAGACGGACGGACAACAAAGTGATCCTATAGGGATTCCGTTTTTTTTCCTTTTGAAGTACGGAACCCTAAAAATCAAACAGTTACAATATATAAGTATCGATATGCAAATAATGTACTTACTATTAACAAATTTTAAGATAATATAAATAGCATATAAATAGAATTAAGAAAAGTTTTTTAATCTGGTTCCATATAATTTTATTTTTTACATTCATAGTTCATTTATACATTAAACCATTTATTTTTTTATAAAATTACTTTTTCAAAATAACAATAAAATTTGCGTTAAATAATTTTACAAATTTCTGGACAATTTTATCATAATTATAAGTTTATTATATATCGAAATAGGAAATTAATTAGTCTTTACGTAGTAAAATTAGTTTATGGATTGGTCTCGTAAATTCACATTTGGAAGTTTTGATTATGACAAATGTAGCTAGTTTATCTGTCTTATTACGAGTAATAAGATGTTAACAACCTTGCCCAGGGTCCAGGAATTTGGAGGAGTCACCTTATCCTTTACAATAACTAAGTCTCCAATTCTTAGATTTTCTTTAGTTCGTAACCATTTTATCCTTGTTCGTAATTCAGACAGATCACTAAAGTAGAACTGCTTCCAAAGTCGTAGCTTAATTTTAATAACTCTTTGGTACCTATTTAATCTCGATTCACTGCGGTCTAGAAAATTAGGTTTAGATAAATCAGTTATTACAAAGTTTATTAAAAAGTGCGATGGAATAAAACAATTAATATCATTCGGGATTTCACTAATTGGGTGCAATAGTCCTGAATTTAATGTACCTCCTATTTGTATCAGCAAGGTACACAGTAAATCGTAAGTTAATTTTGTATTACATAAGTGTTTTTTTTTAATAAGGATTTGCATGATTTTATTCCAGCTTCGTAAATGCCACCCTTGTGGTTTGCCAATGGAATTGTAAATTAAAATTCAATGCAATTACAATTGCAGTAATTTATTATTTGGCTATACGATGAATGATTTTTAAACGTTTTGTATAAAACGTGTAATTCTGTCTTAACACCTTTAAAATTAGTTGCATTATCCGAATACAAACAGGCAGCTATTCCTCTCCTGGACACAAATCTTCTAAGAGCAGGTCTAAATGCTTGTGCGCTTAAGTCGGTCACTAATTCTAAATGTACAGCTCTAGCAGCTAGACATATAAATAAACCAATATAACCTTTATAATACTTAGAATTCCTAAACATGGAGCTTATTATTGCTATTGCTCCACTAAAATCCATTCCTACATGATGAAAAGGACGCACCAGTGTTACCCTAGAAGAAGGTAAACTAGACATTTACTGTTAGCAAACGTGTGCTCGGAATCTAGTGCATCTGACGCATGGACAGATTACCTTTTCAATTTCATGTCCACTATTTATGGGCCAATACTTTAATCTAATGTTATAAAGCGTGTTTTTCATTCCTGAGTGCAACAGTTTGAGGTGATAATGTTCCATAATAAGCGTACTAATATGATTTTTACGAGGGAGTACGAGAGGGTGTGCCTGTGTGTATGGAATGTTACAGTGCTCTATACGTCCTCCCACCCTTAAACATCTAAGAAAGGGTTTAATTTTCTGATTGGACTAAATCGAAATGTGTATAAATTTCGTTTACATGGGTTAGATGGTGTATGCACAGTGTGCAAATTTTTCTTTAGGTGAAATACTTGTGATTCTTGAATTCCTTTAAGGAATGTATTACGTTGTACGATTAGAATTATAATATTATGCGTTTTATTGAGTTCCGAAATAGTTAAATGTTATGAAATTATCGTATTTTTTTATATCATTTATAAATCGACCAACATAGGCAATTATTCACATTAGTCTTGTGAAATTGGAGTGTTTATGGAAATAATCGTAATGACCATTCATAATCGTGGTATGAGATAATGTAACTTGTGTATATGGCTGTATAAGATGTGGAACATCACGTAATTTTATAAGACATGACTTCAAGTCGTCTGTTAACCATGGGGCACTTTGCCACCACAATACAACGTAAATCTTTAGGTCTGACTCCTCAAGTAACCAAGTCGGTTAGATTGTGTTACCAATTTTGGTATTGGTATAGTTTTCTATTGATAAAGTACCAATTTTCCCACGATGTAGTATTTTTTTGGCGAAAAATATTTTTTTCACCAGCAATTTATAAAAACAAATGACATATGAATACAATATATATAATAAGGTTGGCAAAGGGTTATATTTTTAAAATTCAAATAAGAGTTTTTGTTTTATTGTTTTTACATGGGGGCCATTCTAAAAGTTTTAGATATTTAAAAAAATTTAAAACACTATACGTGGCTATAATGTTTGGAGGTATCCCTCGATTTCCCCAAAATTCCATTATCAGATCCTGACTTGGTGACTGTGGAACCACCTCAGGAGCTTTTCAGCAAAAAAAAAAATTGAAGCCTGTCCACAATTGACGAAATTATAGTTGAACGTACATAAAAAAAAAACGTGCAGACGAACATAAAACCACCTTCTTTTGTTGAAGTCAGCAAAAATGTGTGCATCTAATGAAAAATACAGTAAGCTCAAATACGGCTAGGAAACATTGTTATATTATAGAGTTCCAGTGCTTATCTTCTGACTACATTATCAGATCAGTTCCATGGTATCATTTTCATCAGAATCATTTATTTAAATTTGATCTGTTACAATTAAATGTCTTAATCGAGAAGTCTTATCGTTACCCTTAAAATAAGTATCATTGAGGAGTTCCGGTGGCCATCTGTGGTCTTCTTCATCAGTTTCACGTCACTAAATGATACTTTCTAAATGCAAATTTAGAATATGTGTGTCTATAACATTTGAAGATGCCCCTTTAAAAATAATTAGAAATTGATTTTGGAAAAAATTGAACCAATTAGAAAGTATGTCCTTTCAAATAAAATAAAGAATTTTCGAAATCAGTAAATAATTAAATGAGTTCTGAATTAACAAACTTAAAAAATAATATAACTGATTGAGGACCTCCTCTTTTTTTTTGAAGTCGATTAAAAAATAAACGACATACTAACTTTTCGTCTCAATCTGTTAGTCAGAAAATTATAAGCGTTCAAAAACAAAATCGGTAACATGTTTCATGATTATCCATGCATTCATAGTTAAATACGTTTTTCGAGGTCGCTTTAAACATATTGAGAATTTTATTTAAACCGGCTAAAATCACTTCGTTTTTAGCAGTGAGAATAGTTTTCTTATAAAATCGAAATGAAAACTCATCTTGCAATAATCGTTACGTTTGTTTAATTTATTCATCGTTGAGAAATATAACGTATACCGTAAGTCTAGTTAGGGGCCATCTATAAATTACGTCACAAGAATTATAAGGTTTTTGACCCCACCGTCACACGTAAATGAAAACAGCAGTTTTTACAATTTTTTTTCTTTAAAATACTTAAAATATCGGACAGAACAAAAGACAAACCGTTTTTCGTTTTCGTATTTAGGATTTGACGTCACAAAGCTTTCGACTAGCTCCTTGTCGTGCATTGTCACATTTCGTTGACCCACCACTCCTCAACTTGTGACGTAATTTATGGATGGCCCCGTATAGATAATCTATGAAAAGGAAAAAAAATCATCTAAAATGACCCTGTAATTTATGCATTATACTCGAACATACAAATAAGTAAAAATATTACAAAATATAAGTAAAAATGTTTATAAATTGCGAACGCTTGTTTGCAATTTATAAACGAATTATTCACCTAACCCCACCATATTTCGAACCACTTCCGTTGCCGTTTTATAATGGTACCTATAGAAGTTACTATTGCAAAATGAAAAAAAACATGGCCAATAATTTTCAATACTATGACTGTAATTTCGATTTTCTTACAATATATGGTCTTCGGAAACGGTGATTTTTATAATAGTCACGTCGTCGTGGCAATGTGCATGGGATAAAAAGTTTAAAACGCCAATGAGCAAACCCACGTGCAAACCGTTAAGTATAATTCAACGACTATAAGAGGACCGAGGTACTGCTCCAAATATACTTAAATGTTCGTTTCTTGTTGGATGGCACAAAACATAAATTTAACAAATTTAATGCAAATCCCGGGTATAAAGAATAAACATGGCCTCTCTGTTCATTAATCACGATGTCAAGAGCGAAACTTTGTCTATTCAAGTGAGGAACTTCCACCTGAGTCGGATATTTTCTTTTAACTTTTAAGCTTTGTTCAAAACTTTTGATGGACTTTGAGTTTTAACTAAGTTGAATAGTAATATATCTTTCACCGTTTTTTTTTTCCGGTAACTTCGTTAGCATATCTAAAGTTTGGACCCGATTCTCTCTTATAAATACCTTTATATACACGCGAATGAGCTTTGTTAAACCTATTAGGATCACTGAAAAATTTAAATTTGTAATTTTTTAACGACAAATGTAAGGCGCGGTGGTAATTAAGAAAATCTTTATTCACTTATTATCTTATTTACAAATAAAGATCATAAATTCAAGATATCTTGTTAGTGTTTGAAGATTTCTTTATTGATATGTATCCTTTTTATAATGTAGTTTTAACACTTTCTGTAATCGTTGTTTAAATCAAAATATTTTTTTTTACGTCATATATTTACTCATGAGATAGAGTTACTTACATTAACGTAGTACAAAAATATTATGCGCATAGTAATAAGCAAATATAATGTATTATTTATTAGTATTTCATTATTTTTCAGCTTTTTAATCAAAGCTTGCCGCACATTTTTACAGCCTCCTTTAAAGTCGTAAAGTCCACCATCTCGATTGTCAACAGAATTTTCATAGCAAATTTCTAAATAATTTTAAAGACGTTTGGATATAATATTCATTTGAGGAAAATCAATTTACAATAAAACCCGGTAAAATCCATTTCATCTAATTATTGCCGACACAAAAATTTTTATTACGTCGCACGCAATCAGAGCGCCAATAATTTCCTTCATAATGACTGGGCGGCCGTAAAATTTGGGCATTGCACCAAAATGGTGGTACATTAAAATTCCCTCCCCGTCGTTATAAGTCGAGTTATTATCGGCGCAGAGCTGCCGATCCGCGTCGACGGCGCGACAATCGGGACAATCGGCATTTCCATCTCAATCGCCGCCCGCGCCCCGCGCGCCGCGGCGCCCGCCCCGCGCGCCCGCTCGTACGTCCGCACAAGCCGTTAGTTTTCCTTTTTTAAATCGCGCGTTAAGGATTTGGCGCGAACGCGTGAAGGGTTGCACCCCTGCCGGCGCGGGGAGGCGGTTCTCACCCCCTCGTGCGTCCTCGTGCCGCGTGCGCGATGCTGCCGCTAGCGATTTAGAACCTACCCAGCAATTCTTCTGTAATGAAAGGCGTAGGTGTGCCAGTTCTAGATGAAGAGAGTTTCACATACTTTTACATCGGTAATAAATGATAGCATTGTTTAATAATTTTATTATACATACTTATTTATCCAGTTTCCTACATCCCCTAAAAAATTTTTTTTTGGTCACAACATAATCTCATTAACATTAATCATACATATTGATACATATATTTTCGGCATCTAACAGAGTATTTTTAAAAATTAACTGAATATTTAAAAATTTAATTTAGGATTAATAAAAATAATAACAATAAATCGACTTGTATTCATATCCAACATTGAATAATTTAGAGAAAATTGACATTTTAAAGCCTAAATAAAGATAATCACTTATATTTGCTCTAGTATTGTAATTTCAAATATATCGTAATGAATACTTTATTTCATAAACGTAAAATAGACACTAAACTAACCGTTATTACTGACCATAAAAACCCTTCAACATGATAAGTAAAACGAATAACGTCTGCGGGTCCCAGCTCGGAACGGACAGTGCAGCGATATCTCATATATGTAAAATAATGTGGCCGATATATCGCGTCCCCCGGCGGGCGGTGGGTCGTGGGGGCACATTTCCACCCCGCGAGCGACTTATTCCGATATAATCAATAACTTAGTAAGATCCCCTTTGCATCCGGACGCGTGACAGTTCTTCCAATCGAACCAACTAAGGGGTTGTTTTTTTTTTTGTTCAAACAGCAGTCTGATTAGAGACTTGAAGCGTAAACAGACGAGGCTTTTTGATGTTGTCGTATGGCTGTAACATCGGCGACTTTAAATATTTGCCTTCGTAAATTTTTGTCGATTTAGAATCTAGTGAGAAACGTGTAAGAATTTAATCTCGTCTACTAAAGAAATTCAACAAAGGGATGTATTTTTAACGTTTGTGTTTTTAATATACAAAGAAGATAAATTTTGATATAATCAAAAGTTTTAAAAAATTTGGTTGCCTGTAAAGTCGGTATACGGGCGAAAGTTTTACGTGACAACGACTTTGAATGGTAAAATCATTTTAATGTGAATATTCATTCGTATAGTAGGAAGAAGGATGAAATAATAGTAACAATTTAAAACATTTATTTATACAAAGAATTATATTTAAAACATTAATTTATACAAAGAATCTCGCACTGAATTTCATATTAACAAAATTTTATTTTTACCTTTACACATACATACGTATTTATATACAAATATACATACAATAACTTGCAATACATTTGCAAGCTATGCACTAATTTCTGCTGCGCGCGCGGCAGACCGATCATAGTTCAGTGGGAGAGACGCAAGGCATTCGGCGGGCCTCTCTCGTTCGGTGACTCATCGTTACGTTACGAGCGTTACTTTTTCAAAGTGACTCCCAGCCGCAACCTAATTTAAGACGTTGTCACGTCAAAATGTTCTCTTATATAGTAAAGATTTTTTTTATTATGCAAATACTCTTGTTTACGTGATTTTATGAAATGCACTAAACTGTATGACTTCATAGAAGAATTGATTATTATACTCCTTAAAATGCATGTAACAAAAATATGTATTTTTTAATTTATTATTATAATTATAGCATAATATGGAACGTGCATACCAACGTGACGTTAATAAGCAATTTAAATGTGTTACAAAGACAGTTTAAGAAATAAAAAGCCAGAACAAAACGACTCGACGAACGATGCAGAATTGGCACATAGCGATTTTATGGAGAATGTATTGTATGAGATTGAAAGATAAACAAATCAAAATCAAATCAAATCAAAAACATCTTTATTTCGTAAGTAATAGAATTACAATTGCAATACGTCATTATGGCATTCTTTTGGTATTAACGTTAATACCCATTCCGAATGCTGTTTGATTTTTAGGTTTCGCTCTAATATACATGATGGATAGTCAATAAAACTAGCACATCATTTGAAAATTACATGAATTTGATTAATATAAAGGGCAAATTTTGAATTTCAACTGAGACTTTATTATATAAGTGCACACATTGCTCCTTAAATGATTTACTGGTTTTATGAGCAGCACGGTCATTCTTATCTAGTGTCAATATTATGAATGTCGTTAGTTTTTGGAAAGATTTTATATTTTTTTGACATATACCAGATTTTCGTATAGATATTGTGACCGTACAGTTAAAATACATTATTTTTAATTTTTCTCTGAGAGATGTTGTTGATCTCAAGTTATATATGGCACGAATAGCCCGCTTCTGAAGCACAAAAACTATGTTTATACCGGTTGCTTGACACTATAAAAAATTCCATAGGTCGTGAGGCTATGAAAAGATCTATAATAAATTAATCTCGCGGAGCTTTCATTTGTAAGCCACTGAATCCTTTTGACTACATATTCTGCAGAACTAAGCTTTTTCGCTAGTTTCGTTATATGAAAATTCCCCTGTAACTTAGTATCTAAAGTTGACCCAAAAATAGGACCGGGTTCACAATATCCAGTATATCATCCCTGATTACTACGCTTGTGTCGACTAATTTAGTATTAGACGACGAAAATTTAATTACTTTTGTCTTCTTTTCATTGAGCAAAAGATTGTTAATTGTGAACCATTTGACTACTTTTTAGATAGTACTATTTACTTCGTCAAATTCTAGTAGTTGTCTATTAATCTTAAAAAGCAAGGAAGTATCATTATCAAACTAAAATTCCATGCTCGTCCTTCATAAGGTGTGGTAGATCATTAATATAAACTATAAATAAAAATGGTTCAAAACTAAACCCTGTGGCACACTGATACTGACTGTAAATCCCAAAGACCTCTATCATTAATATCAACACTCTGAATTTTGCCACTCAAATATGAGTCTAGAAGCCCAAGTGAGAGACCCCTGACGCCGTAGTGACGTAGTTTCCTGATCAATGTATCATGACAAACACAATCAAGTGCCTTGGATAAATCATAAAAAACACCAATTGCATTCCGTGACTTCTCCCAGGCATCAAAAATCTGCTGAATGAGCTCAACACCGGCTTCGGTTGTTGAGCAACCCTTTGTAAATCCAAATGTTTAATGTTCATCAAATTATTGGAATAATAATACCGCTATAGTTGGTTCAGGATAAGTTTTTCGAAAATTTTACTAAGTATCAGTAGTATTGATATCAGACTAAAGTTCGAAGGGTCGGATGTACGACCGGATTTAAATATAGAAATCATTTTACATTGCTTCATTAGATCTGCAAACATTATATCTACCACCATCAATACAAGCATCAAAAATCGATATTAAACACGTAGCAATGCAGTTTATTACTGAACTAATTATTTTTATAGAGAGGCCATCAAGATCAGTAGTCTTATTAATTTTTTATAGATTTAAAGGCTTTAAAAATATTATTATAATTGACATGTGTATTATGACAAATTCAAATGCAACGCCACAATCATCGACGTTACGCTTAAATAGAGATTTAGCGAGAGTGGGCGATGACTTTAAAACTTGTGTCATTGTAACTGGAATATTCGAAAAAAATTTTCAAAAACAAAAGCCACGTTTATATTTTTGTTTAAAATTTTATCGGTTATTTTTATTCGATATCTGAATGGCGTGTTATGTGTTTTCCAGTTTATCTATTTATTATATTCCAAGTAGTTTTAATCATATCTGTACTTTTTTTTTATTTTATTACAGAGAATATATAGGAATTATTATACAATCTTTCCTCGTAAAGCTCACATAATATTCGCCTGCTAGTATGAATGCCCACCGTCGCCCGATCGCTAAATGATATGGCATTTTTAACATTAATATTTTTTTGATCTAAAGACTTTATTACATTGAGACCTGGTCATAATCAACAATGAATCATAAATTTCATTAGGGTCGTTCTAATATTTCAGATTAGATAACTTTATTAGTACATTATTTCTGAACTGCTCAAGACGACCAGTGTTCAATGTCCGATTTTAATTTTATGTTTTGTATTTTTTTTGCAGCATTCATTTCAAACATAGCTAGCTGTTTACAATGGTCAGATGATAATTTATTAATGACCAATTTATACTGTGGCTTAATATTTGTGAACATGTTATCCAGGCAAATTGAGGAAGCACCTGTGATCCTAGTCGGCTCCAGTTATACATTTTGTAAATTACAATAACATTCAAATAAGGATTTAATTCTAGTAAAATTTCCAATAGATTTATATTAAAATCTTCGCATACAGCAATATATTTACTATTATTACTGATTTTATACAAAATATCATCCATATTTTTTTCGAAAACATCATATGAAGAATTGGGAGTCTATATACGTTTAATATAACAAGGCGCTCAAATTCTATGCAGGCCACGTTAATAGTTGGCTCAACAGATAGACTCAACAATAACTGGACATTATTTGTATGTTCAGATCGTTTAGATCGTTTATCGTTTAGATCGACTGTCTGTTGAGACCCTAGAACTGGTGCATGATACATTGTAACAACAGTTCTAAACTTGTAGCCTTAAATAAACATGTACTTTGGGATCTGCGGGCGGTTTATTGGACATCCAATTGATATTTATTTTAGCACCGTATCTTGACTTCAAATGGCAAATTTATGTGTATGCAGAAAGGGGAAAAAAATCACTTCTCATATGCTACATTATTTAGTACTTTTTATCCTAAACAACCTTTTGAATAATTCTTCAGCGAATTAAAACAATTTCAGAAATTGCATAAATTAGGAACTTCCAACTAAAAAATATCTTAACTTCTTTGATTATTTAAAATAAAATGCATACGAAAGTTTTTATAATAAATACATTAAATTAAGTGTAATTTTTACCTACATCATACAGACATATTTTTTTTTGTTTAGCATTAATTATAATGTCACAGAACAATGTAATGAAAAATATAACCTATATTTTGTTTCGATCTTTTCATTACTCCCTAATTTATGGTTGTTAAGTTTCATCACAATCCCTTCACTTGTTCTACCGTTCTATGACAATACATGACTATTGCATCTGTATTATTAAATTTAAAATATTAGTGTGATTTATGATTAATTTTGTGTTTTGGTTTAATTTTATGTAAATACATGTGACCTTGTAAATACGAGGTCATACATTAGCGTAAAAAATGCATATATAAGGACATGCTTTACTACATATTTATATCATTATTACCGTAATTATTGCACCTGCTTGAGTGAACAACACAATTTACGATCATGACGTAAAATGAGAATAATGCATTAGGTATTACACTAATGTATTGCGTGCGGATGAAATTGTGGGACCTACTATATAATTAAAAGTTGTAATTTAGAGCGAAACTAGGCTCAGAATTGAGAGCGAGACTGAATGGGAAATGAGACCGCTATCGGGATTTGGATAGAAAACGAGACCAGAATAGGAATAGATACCAAGAGCAGGATTGGAACCGTGAGAGAGGCTAGGATAGGCCGTGATTGAAAGAGGGGTTGCAGTGTATAAAAGAAAAAGATCGAAATATTTGATTGACGTTGCAGTCTAAGAAATGTAAATAAATTCGTGTTGATATTTTTAACATTTACATATACATAGAATACTTTCCTATTTAAGACTTATATCTTATATTTGTTTTGATCTGACTTATATCTCATATTTGTGCTACCTTTCATTTCGCTATCAGCACTATATTCAGTACTATATTTAGATATTAATATTTGTTTTCGTTTATTACCTGTTGCTTTTATATTTATCGTAGGCTTTATGCTGCATTATTTGATATTGCTGAAGATTGATGCATTATCTCTATTCAAAATTAATGGTTGAAATGTAAATCAGTATATGTTTTACATAATTATATAAGTAACTTACAATATAAAAATAGATTATTGATGTAGTTAGTAAGTAGTTTGTTTTTAGTTTTTCCTTGTGTGCAAATAAAAACGTTTTATTGAATTTTTTACTATTTACGTTTTCCAGTGAAATTATAAAATAAACGAAGGCAGTATTTGAAGATGTAGGTGCTAGTATCTTTAGGTGTAATACAATAAGATCAAATATACGTGTTATTCGAGCGTCATTGAAGTTACTCAAAATACTTTTATCAAGTAGATGAATGATTTTTTTTTGCTGCAAAGTACATAAGGCGCCGGTTTTATTCTAAGAAAGTCGAGACTGATGTCATTGAGGTCGTACACTGCCGGATCGAATTACCGAGCATTATTGGTCGGTTTAGTGTTCTGCCAATAGAAAAAGGTATACAGGTATAAAGGTAACCTGCTACGCCTGCTTTTTTGAGTTGTTTCTTATCTCAGATTCACTTCATTTTCATAAAAGCCTTATCAATACGTAAAATTTTTAAATTTGTTCGACAAATCAGTACACGCACCCCAAGATCTAATGCCGAGCCAAAAATTTGCTTATTAGTGGTCGGGGACGCGTGATGAGCGACACATGCCTATCACCGTTGAGATATATTCGATAACCGAGGAGTCTTGGTATAGCGTTTGTTAAAATTTTCGACGATAGAATTGACGATGATGTAACTGATGCTCTTGTGGGCTAGTTCTCAACACTTCCTAGGAATGTGTCGATCTTCGACAGAAGACTTTTGATTTTATTAGATTCATGGGATATGACACTTTTACAAGTGTGCACATCTTTATAAAATAAATCTGTAATTTGGTTTCGATTTGCAGTTTTTACTTTCCTGTAATTTGGTTTTAATCGGCAATTATATTTCTTTTTTTGTAGAAGTGCTCTATTGACTGCCTGATTGGTGCAGTTGGTAGTGACCCTACTTGTTGCGCCGGGGGCGTGGGTTCGATTCCCGCACAAAACAAACGTTTATTTATTTAATTAAAAAATAATGTTTGTCTTGAGTCTGGGTGTTTATATTTAATATATGTATATATTTACAAAAAACAGTATACATGTATTGTATCAACTATCTGGTATTCTTAATACAAATCTCGTTGCTTAATATGGTACCAGGTTGGTGATGTATCTATGTCCGAAAACATTATTATTATTATGTTAAAAGCTCTAAATAGTTACATCTCACCGACGTCAACCCTGGCAATTCCAAAGCTATCATTATCGCTATATTGACGTACAAGTCAAAGTTGATCGTTTTTATCTCGATAATGTGATCGTCACACCCGATGTGTGTTCGCCGATGTGGATCATCATTCAGTGCGTCCCGTAGGAAAATTAGGATGCGCGCGCGAAATTCAGCGCTAGGTAGATAGACGGTCGTCATGAATTTGTCATTGTCAATTTTCCTCATGCCTTGGCTTTCCTTAAACATAGCAAATTAACGTATAATCAAATAAGTAAGCAATTTGGAATGTATTTAATCACCAAACAATGAAATATAGCACGTAATGATAATTATCATACAGATAGGCGTTCTACACTACTCTAAAATGAAATGACGAGCACAATTCTCATGTCATTATCGTGCTAAAAGTGTGCCTGAAAATGGAATTCACACTTTTGGTTGTGGTTATTCATTCCTGGTAAATTCCGTAAAATTTTCCATAGATACGTGTGACTGTACATAAAATTCGAGTTGAAATTAAGACTTTGTCACATATAGTAGTTAGAATAGTATTGTTTTATTGAACTATTTTTTTCTTCTTCCAGTTTAAATTGAATTTTTGCGTGCATATTATTTATATAGCTTTGAAACAATTCTAGTTCGGATGAATTGACTAACCCGCATATGATTATGTCATCTATATATACAAAATAAAATAGTTTATTATTGTTGTTTACTATATATACTTATTTTCAATTTCACCTGCAAAAACCTTTGTCATTAATGTACTTAAGGGTAATTTAAGGACATTATTAAATTAACTGAATTGTATGAGTTAACATTATTTCTGATTTAACAACCAATTTTACCTTCAAAAGAAGACTTAGCCATGGGTTCATCCACAGACGAGGTGGCTAAGAGCGCATCCGTTTTAATACTTCCGACACCTTGGTGGATGTAACTGTCTATATGTTCCTGAGGATGTACCTAGTTGACAATAAACGTAAGTGGAAATAACAATATAACTATTTAGCGAACTAAGATAAATTAAATATTAACATTTGCTTAGGTATTCGTTGGTTCTCCATTCTGTCAAATCAATATTCAGTTTGTTGGATGAGTCTTCGAAGTGAAAGAACAGATTCGACGGTTAGTGGTGGGTTGCACGCTGACGTTTGCCTGCGACGTGTAGTAAGCATGTCGCAGACAAATTTCTAATTAAGAAAGACTGTACCAAATTGCTTGCAACAGTAATTTATTCAACGAATACATTTTTTCGGTAATATCGAGATGACAAAGAATTAATAAATCGGAAAGACCAATATTATATAGTGTTATAAAACACAAGAGTTCAAAATCTAAATAATGGAGTACATATATTAACATGTATTCAGTTATTTTGTTTCTAAATTTTGAAAAGTGTTTCCAGCTTTCTGTAAAGTGTGTGTTACGACGACAGGTCGTAAACTTCCGGTTACCGCTGGGAGAAGCACGTTTGAAGTGAATTGTAGATCTATATTCATGCTACTCAGATTTTCAATTACAGTATAAGACAAATAATATTTTAAATCAGTAATAAATATTTATCTAAATATAGAATCGACATACTTTTCTTTAAATTGTCTGTTTAATTGTATGCATGTTCAAAGTACTGAACCATCTCATCTTTTATCAGGACTGTAGCACAAGATAACAAAAGTGCATGGTTAGCTTTATGATGGACGTTAGAATGGCTAACTGTTACAAAGACTGACCTCAGTATATATATTAGAGTTGTCAACCAGAGTTAGAGATATCAGAGACTTAATTATCGATCTATTTAGCCCAGCCGCTAACTCAATTGCCGCGTGTTCAAGAGGAAAATTTTCCAAAATAATAACACTAATAGACATCCTTATTGCATCACATTTACGTCAGAAATTAGATTGGCGTAGATTGTAATTGAAATTAATGCGGTTACTTCTAATTATTGTCTTATAATTAACTTACTAACAATATAAAGACCTTCTTCTCGATTAGTTAGGTCGACACTCATGTAATATTAATATAATATAGTTTTATCGATATAAGAGGAATCGCTATATTCAGCAATCTCGTGGTTGGGCTTGCGAGCTATAATTTGCGCGGAAGCCTTAGAATGTTACCCAGTGGCACGATGATGTACCTCGTGAGACATCGCCAAATATTTTAAATCAGAATGACCGACAAATGGAATTAATAATCAGTCGTATTGGTAGGTGTTACTGTGACTACTGTCGTAGTAAAACACCTGTTGAAAAAAGAAGACTACGAAATCGAAAAGAGAGCCTTAAAATTGCATACGTAATGTTGATGAATAAAACAACTATTTTATCACATTCACTGTCGAAGAATAAAATACTCGAAAAACGAAGAAATCGTTTCGGAAATGCGAAGACATAATTGGTGGTTTGTTGGTCTGTCCTTTAAACAGTAACGAAGCGAGCGACAGATCGAGATGATTACTTAAAAGAAATAATTTTACATCTTTTACCAAACTTTAAAAACTATCTCAGGCAATAGATTTAGTAAATATTCTTCAATCTAGACATTATTTTTATTGTTCATGGTGTTTTTTAGAATTTCCAAAACTTAGTCTTAGAGATAAAACTAGGACGAGCAATATTTTGATTTTAGAGTTCCGTAGAATAAAATAAAAATTTAACCCTTCTAGAATCACTTTGTCATCTAGCTGTGCCTGTCTGTTTTTTTTTTTACCTGTCAAAATTCTTTTTCTTAGAAACAGATAGAAATGTCAAATTGAAATTAATACAAAATACTTAGGCTTACGGTTCCTTCCAAAACCTTCTTCGTTTCAGAATGAAAGCCTCGTTTGTTAGCCCTTCGCACTGTTTTTGTAATCGCAATTGTGTTTAGGATACTACCTAGGAATGACATTAAAGTTTAAGAGATGATAGTTTTTATGAATTTTTTTGTCACGTTAATTGGATTGGGATAAGCGGAGAATGAAGATAAGAGACAAAATTTTTGAGATAATTTTTAACGGTGTTATAATAATAAATGTATTTTTTAATGCTATCAATAAATAGTACAAAAATATAATGATATCCCGAAATCAGTTTACAAAATGGACATAAGAAAATTGTTCATTTGGAGAAAAATATGTAAATGGAAGATTAATTTAAAATCTCAAATAACGTTGAAGTGTAATTTATATGCAACAGTTCTCGCCTGCGCGGACATAGAATGAATCCCTTCATCTTTAATACCATCTTAATCATGATTCCGATGGTTATTCTGTTCTTGGCTCTGATTTCGGTCCCGCTTTCGATGTCAATTTGTCTCATTCTCGATTCTGATAGCGATCCCGCCTTTGATTTCAAACTCGGTCTAAATCAATTAGACTACGATCTAGTCGCGCTCTCGATCCGATTTGGTCAATTCCGCTGTGGTCAAGATCGAACCTGATGACCTTTGATCAGAAGCCGAAGAGTCGTCCACCGAGCCACCACCGCTCCATATTAAACTGATTAAACTGTTTGTTTTTATAAGAATTCAAACAGTGTATTTGAAAACCATATCTGAACTTCATTTGGTATTTTTTTTCACTTCTGACTGAAATATATTACACAAAGATTTATGGTATTTGGATTTATTTGTAAGGCTATAAAAAGTTAATTTTAAATCTTCAGCGCACGCCGACAAATCGACGACCTGTCTAGTTTTTTTCTGCCTTAATTTTCTATTATTGTGATTTTTTACTGAAAACACATCTTATAACAATTACAAAAAAAGTGCCTATAGTACTTTACCTCTTCAGAACATTAATACAAAAAATAGCTATTAAATACTTGTTTTGTTTTAAATTTTTAAAGTTAAGATAACACATTGAATGATGAATTCACATAACTTATTAATCATGGACAACTGTGATAAAACTCACTAACACGGACACATACAAGCTCACACATATGTATGCACACGGTGACGCACTCCCACATGCAGACGCAAATGCATGGGTACATAAATACACAACTATATAAAAACAAGTGAATATGGTTTCCAAATAAATACAAAAATAATATTTTTTTATGGTTACCATACGATATATCAAAATCATATATAGCTCCATCATTTACCCATTAACATAGACCGACAGCATAGTAATTTTCATTAGACAACTTTTTTAAGTTGTAAAATGGCAAATATAAAAACAAACAGAAAGCATTTGAGCATTCTTCATTGTTCATTCTTACTATATATCAATTTTCACTACGATGGATTATAAAAAGACATACAGACAGACAAACAGACAGAAAGACTTACATTTAAGAAATGATAGAATTGGGGGCAGTTAGGCATAAAACGAATATCTATCACAATAATTTTCCAAAAACAATATAGACAGAGGCTACAGATTTATATACTAGTATAGATTCATATATAAGTTTCTTGTAATAAATGTGAGCTATGTAACAGTTAACAATGCTTGTTTGCTAAATCAAATTCTATACGCAAGATTTTATATGTCTAATTTCAGATTTTTATTTTAATTGTATAATAATATTACACAATTATAACTGGTCTAAAAAAGAGTATATTACACCTATTTGCGAAAGATGCTAATGTTCATATGTGTACTGTGTATTTTATAAATAGATTAGAAAATCTACAAAGCCATACCGGTTTTATAATTTTATGCACGAACATTTATAAAGAACTTTTAAATATTTTCTAAGTAAATAATTATTTTCTTTTCAGCATTTGGACCCCAATACGGACTCTCCACTAGATTTCTACGTCATGCTATCCCGAGCATACAAATGGCTCAGGATTATATATCCCAGAAATCTATAACATCGAAATAATAGTCCAACGGCGGCCTGCGACTTTTACAACGGCATTAGTCTATCAAGTGTAAAGTCGTCTTATGTTGCGACGTGTGAATTCACCTGTGCATCGCCATTCGAAAAGTGTTCCTCTCCAGTGGCTATTAGTTCTATATCATCAGGACTATGAATACCGGTATTTCGTATGCTCCAATTACAGTCGTAATTCCAACCTCAACGGTACTGGTCGAAGAAATGGTAAAAAAAGGTGAAAAAAATATACAGTACGTTTTATAGCCAAAAGAATAAAGATTTTGACTGGTAGTGTGCGTAGAATTTTATACAAACGTTTGGGCATGAAAATAGTATCCGCGCGCTGGGTCCCCCGAATACTTACCCACGCACAAAAACAAACCAGGCTGAACATTTCTCAAGTTTCTCTGGAACTGTTATAAAAAGATATCGATAATTTTTTGGCTCGATTTACGACCATTGATAATACGTGGCTTCACAATTACTATCCAGAACTAAAATTAAGGTCTATGACTTGGAAAAGATCATCATCCCCAACCCCTGAAAAAATTAAAGCGAGTCATGCTGCCGGAAAGATTATGGACTATTTTTTGTTGGGTAGTCAATGTATAGTCATAATATCTCGATCGTTGTGTTACTGTTAGGGGCTCTTTGTTAACAGAACAAATGAAAAAATTGCATAACGAAATCCGAAAGAAACGTCGAGGTAAACTAGCGCTAATTTGTTTTTGTACCATCGAGATAATGCCTCGGCTTACAAGTCCGCCGTAGCTATGGCTGTAATGCGAGACACAATATATCCATCATCACTTTTCATAGAAAGCCCCTCGTACATATAAATAGTTTAAAAGTATCCAACGCCATCTGGTACTAAAACGTTCTCCAGCTTGACTGTAATTTCAGATTGAGAGTTGTTTTAATATAAAATACCTAGATACTTACTTTTTAAACTACGGCTTATTTCATATAGGTACCAATGTATAGAATTGCAATAAAGAATAGTTATGAACGGACTTTTTCTGTACTCGTTGAAACAAAATTGGGAAAAAATAGTTTTTTTTTTACATTTGGAGATACCGAATGAAATTTTTAACCATTCTTTAGTCCTGTAAAGAGATTACAACTACACTCTCATACACACAGGTGAGACTATTCTGAACAGAATGATGTGGAACTCTCAAAAATGTCATTTCTATTCCAACATTTGTACATTTATTTATCCTATGTCCAAATATTGAGTCATCTGCTCACATATTTAAGACGGTCATCAATAATCTTGTACATTACATTGAAACTATTCATAATTATCAGTTTTTAACATTCAATATTGATCGTGAAAATTGAAAAGATGTAGAACATATGCAGTTCATAGGTATTGAATGTATTTATCTTTATCTTTTGTGTTGACATCATTTCTGGTGATCCGCACAATGATGTAAAAAACTCGATATTCTAGTTTATGCAATATCGTCATATTGTGTCTAAGAAAAGATATCAAAGTCGTCTATCGTTATGTTTATTTAAAATTGCAACAATTATTAAGTTCATTTTTGCATTAAGAAAAACCAAATAAAATGTGCTTCATGGAGTATTTTAAAAGTATCCTATAAGGCGATTAAATAAAACTCATTCTGATAAACTAACTTTGAGTTTATTTTACCATTTACACTTGACAATTTATTCGTAATCTGTTGTGACCTACCGGTGCCGGTGCATACGTTTATAGCACGAATTCGGCTACAAAGTGTTATGATAGAAAAACTTAACCTAAATAAATCTAAACAACATAGATCTTCACGATTCTGATAGGAGTATTATCAAGTACATAACAAAATACGAAACGATTATAATCATTAAAACAATGAGAAAATACATTTTTCTTACATTACAAATCTACCAGCGAGGAACTTATTCCGTTTACATTAATTTGTTCACTCCTTTGACAGGAGAGAAAGGTCCGTAACAATAGAATTTCATTATTTTATAAGTAAATAGGTAGTAAACTATTCGAAATCGTCACATCGATTTAAAAAGGATCACACGTACACACAAGGATAAATCATAAGTTGCTTCCACTTAGCTCGTAAAATATTAGAATACACATTGTTCAGGAACTTTATTTAGTTACATATGAAATAATTCTATTACAAACGACATTCGAATCTAAAATGACTTTCATCATAACAAACATTATCTGTGCTATATTTTAGGAGGATTCCTCTCGATTGCCGATCATCTGAGCTGTATTTTTAGATGCTATACCATTTATAGAAAATAAATGTGATGCATGAAACGAATATTTTGACGGCCATTTTGATTGTTAACAAAATGAGAATGTAGTTGGTGTAAAACTTTTTGCAATAATAAGAAAAATAAAATGGACAATAACGTCTGAATTTATACTACAAATGTGGCAAATTATTTTTAAAATCAAGAATAATGTTTTTAAACGTTTTTGAGAATAAATAGGTGCGTATTTCAGTACAAATTATTTTTGTTCTTTTTGTTCTTGTTATTGTTATTATTATTATTTTTTTTCAAATTATAACTGATAAATGATGAAACTTTAAGAAATAACTCAATGCAGAACCTCAGCGAACAGACAACACGCGCACCTGGGTAGCAGATACAACAGACTAAACCGAATTTATTCTTAAATATTAAAATTTGTATTCGGAAAGTATAGTGAAACTCTAAATGCGATAATATTGAAATATACATAGGAACCATGATTCAATCCGCGGGTTACCGCCCCCGGGACACAACATCGCACTACTGACAAGTCCACCTACGCGCTAACTCAAACGCACACGTACTCCTCCACAAAACGACGTAAATAAACATTTGCTACGGGCAGAGCGACCGCTATCTCGTCCGCGACCACGACCGCGACCACGACCGCGACCGCGACCGCGGCAAGCAGACGTGCGGCTCGCGGCGCTGCTCGTCAACGCACAAACAAAATAATGTGGTAACGCGCGCCTTCGCGAGGGCGACCGGCGCCCGCCCCGGCGCGGCGTCCGCGGCGCGCGCCGGCCCATTGCACACGATAACAAACACCGCCGGTATCCGGCGGAATAGAGCATTGCACTTTATAAAGAAACAAACTCAATGTTGTATTAGGACTCACTTGTACATAAAAATATTGTAGTAGACTCCACTAGATACGTTGTAAATATGTAAAATATTTCTAATAACGTGTTCGGTGGCGAACTTCCGAGGGACTCCACGCGCACGGCGGGGCGGCGGCGCCGGCGCAGGGCCCGCCCGCCGCCGCCCCACTCCTCTCACTTACGCAGCTACTATACTTGTTACAATATCAATAAAAATTCAAGAATCACACTTAGTTCCAAAATAAACTCACTTGTATGCGAGGTAGGCTGCGCGCTAGCGCGCAGCCCGAATTTCGAGTTCGTTCGTTTTGGAAAAGTTTTGCTACGATAATAATTAATCGTTAATTAATTATTAGCAATAAGCCTACGCGGCGTCGCCACGGGTGCGCGGCGCGGAGGTGCGGGCGCGGGGCGTCGGCGCGGAGCCCCGCGGAGGCGGCAGGCGCCGCGGGCCCGCGCCACTGCCGCCGCTCTACCGCCTAACGTACCTACCTACACTTCACCTCATGTTTAAAAAATCATATACGTATATCAACTATATATATCTTCATACATTTACGATGCGTCAGGAACTTCTTACGAGAACGTATCTATGCCTAAGATTAAAATGATTATATGTATGTATTACATAGCTTTAAACAATATTAAATCGTAATTATCAATATCGATAATATTATATGCATAAAGATAGGAACTTGCTTTCCTGGGAGTGGATGTTGAGGGGCGCCCGGCGCTCGCTCGGCCGTAGCCGCGGGACCTAAACGATAAACGTATAATAAAACCTGTCTAACGTATGATATGAAGTAGCGCGGCACGGGCGAGCGCGCGAGGGCTGCGCCCGGCGCCTCCCAGCGCGCCGGGCGCGGGCGGCGGCGCCGCGGGTGCTACGCGCACAGGAACTCGACTCGCGGGAGCGGACCACGTCGTGCCCCCCTATCTACACGGTAAATATAAAACGGGACTGCGACGATCGGCCCCCGATTAACCTACACTTATCACACTACAAGCTTTAAGTATATTAGGAAAGTGCCGCGCGCGGCGGGCTCGTGAACGAAGATAAGCACTAGGAGCTAATAGTGAACCGATTCGTTGTCAGACAACGAAGAGCGAGAGATCGCGAAAGGTGCGCAGCTGTACAGGGTTCAGTGGCCGGCGCCGGCGCTGGCCAGAGGCAGCTCGCCGGGCTGTGAGAAGCGCGGCCCGGGCACGCAGAAGTTCGCGTTGGGATCCTTAGGTCCTGCGGCATCTTGCGCGGCGCGCGCCGCTAGTAGGGTGATCTGGTTCACTACGTCTTCCATTTCGTGCGACAGGGGCTCGGTGGGTGGCGGCGGCGCAGACAGCGCGGTCGGAAGGTTTGGCGCTGCGATCGAGGTCGGTGGTGTTTGATGCGCACCCACCACGCCAGTGTTGTGATTCTCGGCGTGACGCCGAAAGTCGGCAGCGGTACGGAAGCGCTCCCCGGGGCAAACGCGGCATTCGAGAGCCGGCTGCACGACGCGTATGAGGCCGCGCACGCCCTCGCGGCCCGCGTAGCAGACGCGCGTTTGATGCACGTGGAGAGGTCCTGGCGCTGGAAAAGCTACTTTACAGTGCTTGCAAACGTAGCAAAGATCGAAGTCAACTTCACGCGCTCCGGCGGGCGAGTCGGTGGCGACGGGTGGGAGACGTAGCGTAGAAGCGCCCGGATCGGCTGCGATGTGCCGGATTTGCTCCAAAGTGGTGGCGGGTAGCTGCAGTACGCTGGCGCCTGCGCCCGTCTCCACGATCAGTCCCTGCGGCTGCGGCTGTGACTGCGGCTGAATCTGGGACACTGGCGGCGGAGGAACACTCCCACCTGAAACGAAATTATCTTTTATGAAACAAGTTTATTATACTTTATTTCGTAGATAGATTCTGGTCCATAATGGAGATGAGACTGTTAATTTCAGTCAGTAGTAGAGTTGGCACAGCACGTCGCGCCCTTGCGTGTCGTAAAGGGGTTAATCCACTTATCGTGCGACACGGTCACCCGCTCGCCCTGACCTCGGCGCGGATACAGTGCACAATTTTTATTTATTCTATTTTGAGATAATTCAAATTTATTCGAGTTTGTAGTTCTATCTGAAGGATTTAAATGCAAAAATGGTTAAGAAATATTTCTGTTCAATCATATAACAGTGGTAATAACCTTGGTGAAAGATTTCATTATGTGCATAAAGTTTTGTAATTAATGGATTCAAGAGCATTAAATGTGCCCAATCATTAAAGGAAATTCTTTATAAATTATATTAAAATTAAAATTTTGTTATGTCATAGGTTATAGATAACTACTGAAATAGATCATCATTTTACCACTCGTTTAGATGGCAATTTTTCCTCAAGAATCGGCAAAAAAAACATAAAATTAGCCTTTTTTTATATTAATGTATATAAAATTACAATCAAAAAGTATTACAGAAAGAAACAAACCGATAAGTCTAAGTCGTTATATCCATGGATATTTTGTCTTCAACGGTACGTACCATTTTGAATTAAATAATTGTTTATTATCATTTAAAGGTAAGTTTTGAACATCTATTGGGACCTTAACGAACAAAAGTAATCCGAGCGCTACAAGTCGTGACTTTATGTAATCGACTGACATGCAAAAACAATATAGTTTTATTTGTAATATGGAGTCTATGTCGATCACTAGTATTTTTTATATATTTAAAGTGTTAACTTCTCGCTATCACGCCTTCTTTGGATTGCTATTACTAGTTATATTCTAGTATATGTTATGATATAGACTTGTAATTCCGGTAGTTTTAATCAGTTTTTTTTTTTTTTATTTTGGATTGTCGCATGTGATCCCGCGCGGTGCCCCGACGTGCCGTCGCGCGCGCGCCCGGCGATTGTACATGCGTGCTGCGTTTCTAACGAGCGCGTCTCGTCGGCGCACCGTAATCGATTCGGGCTCGCGGGCCACGCTTTATGCGTCCGATATTCGAGAATGCATAATACATCGGGGCGCTGGCGAGCGGGCGCGCGCCGCCGGCCAAGCCTCGTATCGCGGGCGCGGCTCCTTAGCTATCCGGGCTCGGCGGTCGCGATCCTAACCTCGTTAATCGCGTGCGGGGATCTGCCTGAATAATGTTGTGCGAACGGCAGCGCCTTCAATCAGCGAGCGCCTCGTTAGCGGCCGGCCTCGGCGCGCGCCACCGGGGCACGCGCTAGCCGCGCTCCTGTCCTACCTCAACTCGATACGACAGGTTTGTCGGTATACCCTACAGCTGGAATTGTACTTGTTGAATTCCTTAAAAAGTAGGTCTGATTTAGTGCTTTGAATATTCGATCAACAATATTTGTTGCTTAACGTGTAAACTATCAACATTCAGAACAGGTTTTATATTTTTTATTACTAGTCGAATATAGAGTTGAAGTTTTTAATCATAGACAACGGAACTCATGTTTCTGACATCATAACAGCGAGTATTAAAATTTCAGTTGTACCTAAACGTGTGAAAATAAACGTATCCCACACTATATAAGACGTTCATATTTATAGCAACGAGTTAACAAATTGGTTGCGACGGTTTTGACGTTATTTCGCAAACCTTTTCTGCCAATTAGTTGCAAAATGCGCTATTGTTGTCGTAAACCGACCAAAAGATAGTATAATATTTCTTAAGTTACCATTCTGAGTCTTATGAATATACGGATAAGAATTATTTTGCACTATAATTCGTAACGTCGGCCGGTCAGCTCGGGCGCTGGCCAGATTTAAGTCAAAGGGCTTCTTAATCCGAGCTCGTAGGTCGTTACGCGTCATTATAACGCGCCGGCGTCGCCCGTCTCCGCTCATTTACATCTCATTAAGGACGCTGCTATTGGACTAGAGGACGCATTGTGCAGTCTTTCGCTAAATCGCCAGAGCAAAATAAAATAAAGAGATGGTTTTACAAAATATTTTAGTTTCGGTACGTAGGTTGAGAAGCAGAAAGACCAGATATTGTGTGTTTATCTTTTTAATACCATAT
Organism: Eumeta japonica; assembly: GCA_005406025.1. Classification (NCBI taxonomy): domain Eukaryota; kingdom Metazoa; phylum Arthropoda; class Insecta; order Lepidoptera; family Psychidae; genus Eumeta; species Eumeta japonica. The sequence goes on along the minus strand of BGZK01000607.1, from coordinate 119,341 downwards.
TTGCCTGGTATAAAACATAAATCTTTTACATAATAAATCAAGCACGATTAAAGGAATATAATCTTCAGTTTATTCTCAATTAAATATTTTCTTAAGGTATATTTACCGTTTAAAAATTTTTACTGTCTCCTTTAAAGCCTCTTTGGACAATAAGATTACCGACTTTATTTGTAAATTATATACATTATGTGTAGAAATATAGACATAACAATGTAGTTATAGACATTAATTTATAAATTACGCGTTTATAAATTAATGTCTGTAACTTATTTATATCTAAGTATAATTATATAACTACCATATAAGTATAATTATAAAAAAAGTATATAACTACCATAATTATGTATGTATATTCAAACGATATTTGTTCCGCCACACAATGTCTATCAGAAAATTTTATCCTTCAGTCAATCGATACGACACCACATGAAAAGAGTCAGCCAAATGTAATTAAATGTCCGATTTCATTACTAGTTAAATTATATGCTATCGTTTTTTTACTGAATTAGGATTAACAAAAAAAATATATTTAAAATCAAATCTAATAGAGAAAAAAGAATTGTAGCTTAAGTTGAGATAAAAAGACTTCGTTATTTTTTAATGATAAAAATGAAAATAAACCGTCACGTCTAATCCGTGGTAACGTTATATTTAAACGTGAAGTTTTTAAACGAAACCTTCTCAAGTTGTTTCTGCTTATGCGAGCGGTGTCGGCGCAAACGCGCCAATCCGCTTTGTACTCGTTCACTTATTACATAAGCCAGTTAGGACGCTTACCGACACCTCAGTGCGTGGGTGAGGTTGTCTTTCATAAGCGAGTAAAACATTATGGATCGTCTCAAAAGTTTTCGTTAATTTTGACTATCTAGATAGATAGTCTAACTTACGTTAGGGTTGCAATTACGATAATTTCAATAATTTAAGTTAAGTAGGTCGATATACTAAATATATTATGAATTAAGTTAAGTTAAACAGCAAATATTTCATGTTACGTTAAACTTCCTTTGGCTGGCACCCTCTCAAAAAAAAATGATTAAGTAGGTGTGTGAATATATAACGAAAAATAATTTTTCGATATTTTTTTTCTGATAAGTAGCTTTAGAAATTATTACTAATAATTTTTTAACTAAAGGGCTTTTTGTAATCAGTTTTCACGTAATATTAAAATTTAATTTAACTTTTAGGAGAAAAGGTCATATTTTTTGTATGATTAATAATAGTTCCATTTTCTACTTCCTGGCTTCATCATTAGACCATCATCACAAAATGTAATGTATAAAGCTACTCCTCAAAATAAAACGAATAAAACCGAATTCGAATAGTTAACTAGTAAGTAATGAAAAGTTTCACTATACACTTTTTGACTCCACCATCAGACCCTCCATACCAATGTAATATACGGGATTGATCCCAAACTCAATCAAAGAGCGGTTTCTGTCTATATAGCGCAGTACTATTCGCTAACTCCTAATCATTAAGGAGTGCTGTTACTTCCATCATCAGCTCAGTATCATGAGCTGGTGAAACCAAGACGCAAACACGTGAATAATTTAAAAAAAAGAGCGCACACATATTATAAGTGCTTATAGTATTTGAGGGTTCCTCTCGATTTTCCTGGCATCCGATCATTAGACTTGGTGATAGTAGGACCACCTCGCGAGTATACTCTTACGGACAAAAATATTTTAGAAATCAACGAATTGACTACCTTTTCCTTTTTTTTTCGAAGTCGGTCAACTAAAAAACTGTATATTTATATGATTAAAAGATTACAAACATTGAATATTAAGCATTAAATAGTCACAAAATCTACATAGTGTTACATTTTGCAAATTACAACAATTTTCAACAAAATCGGTCAAGTACTGATGTTAGGATAACAAAATGGTTTTTGAAAATTATTGAAGTGTAACGAATTTTGACCTTCTATTTCTTTTGTAAAATTTTTGAAATACAAAAATAGCAACTATCGAACTCTTTATATTAAATAGATAATGTTCATTAGAAATTACCGAAGATGTCTTATCAGACTGTTTGGCAAAGTATTAAGTGGTCTTTTTTTCATTTCTGTATTTAAGAATCGTGTTATTGAAGTTGAAGAGCAGTTAGGCCAAATAAACCCTTATTAAGTAATATTGAATTTTACCTTAAATCAAAATTCAATTAATTTATGTACTATTATAACCATATGTAAAAAGTACCACAAAGTACACATGTACAAAATAAACACAAACTCTTTAAGAATAAAATAAAACTAATATAAACTGTACCAATGAATGGATAGCTTTCAGCGAAAACTTAAAAAAGGTTTTCTGGTTTATCCTATCGGAAAACCTCGTTAAAGATTTATGTCAAAATGAAAGAATATTTATGTCGGCACAGTACAGTTTGCGCTCCGCCATTAAGACTATCTGTATTTGGCTTCGGCCAATGTTTTACCATTGATCGTGAAAATTTGTACTAACAGACTACGTTATGGAAAAGCCTTATTTGTGCCAATTGACTGATTTCCAATTTGAACTTGACAATGAACTTGAGGAACTTACGGGGTCGTTTTATTTTTATTAAAATTACATTTAGCAAAGCTTATTTTTGTACGCTTATTAGTCGGGTTTTTGTCTTTTAATATTTTGTTTATTATATTTCCAAATGCATGAACATATGACAATATATTTATTGTATTTTAAAATGTACAAACAAAATTAAAAAACAAATTATCAGTTTTCTAATAATTGTTATTAGCTATATACAGTATTAAATAGCTATATATAAAATAAATGTATACATAATCGGAATGTACTTTTAAAGACATTTTATTTGGAACCTAACATGACATATTTATCTTGGATTTATTTTTTCAAAGTTGGTAAATGTATTATAAACTCGGCCATATTGAGTTCTGTAAGACGTTACATGATACGCGGAGTGTAAACACGCGTCGAATGGCACCTCATTTGTAAGATTAGGATAAGTATGTCAGAAACTACGAGGGAAAAGATGAACATGCATTCATTCATACAAACATATATACACTCCCTATTAAAATCATGGTCTTCCCTCGGCTGTGACGTAATCTGGTAAAAACATCTAATGTCCTATTACATTTTTAGCCAATTTAAAACTAGCATACCTTTCAGTATCGCACGATTAAGATGTCGGCCATTAAATTTACTAGAAAACCGTATTCAATGCTCGTAAGATAATAAGGTGAGGTCTGTTAGGGCTGAATACGCAAGTTCCGCGCGCGCGCGGACAGTGACGAGACGGCGTCCGTCCGTCGTCCGAGCGCCCTCTGCCGGGCGGACCTTGGGGTTGCGGACGCGTGTGGGTTCCGCTGATGCATTTGGATCGCTGATATCTTTCATTTCCCTTTAATCTAACTGAATGACAGTGATGAGACTTAAAACGCTGCGCAGATCTTGAAACAGAGCTAAACTGTTTTGTGAATATTGAACGATAAATGTGCTGTCGAGTGTTGCTGGAGTTAAGCGAGCACTTGTACTTAGCGTGTTTATCGATATTTTAAATTGAAAAAGATTGTCCATTATAAAAGCGCAATAATACCTCCTTAAAATTAAAATCAGTTCACGGTCAGTAGTCAGCCTGATTATTTAAAGCTCTTAATATTTTGAGGTCTAATTAATTAATGTTTTGTTTTGCATTTAGTATTTTTAAATTAATCTATATTATAATATGATATCCGTACAAAAACACTTTAAATATGTTTTTGAAGGATGAATTTTAACTAACACAAAAATCATACTACTGGAACGATAATTTTAGGAGAACTTTTTAATAAGGTATATATTAGTTTTCAAATGATATGTATATTATTTTCGAAATGGACACAATAAAAATTATGTAGACGTGCGTGCCATAGTTAGTTAAGTAAATTCTTTTAAGGTTAAATAGTTAATAGTAATATCATTCTACTTCCATTTCTAATATCGGGTCCCACATCCAAAATCACGTCTTGCCGCAGTCTTCTCTTAGAAGAACATATAAATTAAGACCATGTTCACTCCCTCAATAGAATGCGCGTTATAAGAAATCTCGTGTCATCGAAGATTCCGGTGAGCTTTCTCCGACGTCCAGTTTTTATTACATACAATACTTTTCTTCACCTTTTCAAAGTTAGTGGTGAAGACCGTAAACGCTTCTCCCGCGTTATTATTTAATATATGAATGAAAATCACTTTTTAATATGCATCGTTGAAACATAAGTGACGGGATCTTCCACGAGCGCATATAAAAGAATAACGTACTACGTAAATTCGAATAGGATTCTACGCAATACTCTCTCGGCTGCTGCTTTATTTATTCTATACATTTCTATTTTCCATGTAGATACATGCGGTCTTTAATCAACGTAGTTTGTTGAAAAACTAACAAGGCAAAGTTGAAAACGCTATACAGTGCATATCCATCATTCCGCGATCAGCACGGACACTAATGTCAGCAAACACGGTCAGAGCGCGCTCTGCCGGCGGCCGCGGGCGGGCGGAGTGACGCTGATCCCTTGGTCTCATTTAATTACCATCGATCATGGTCCCGCTTGATCGACAAGGCCAAGTTCGTTTGCGGTATCGCCCCATCTCGAGGAAGTCACTACCGGCGAGCCGTGTGAGAATGTCGTCTTTGAGCCCTGAAACGTAACCCCTACACCGCTTGTTAGTTATATGTTGTTCCTTGCAGCGTGACGATAATAAGAAAGTTTGAGAAAATAATAATAATGGCATCGATGCCCATCATTTAGGATAAAGATTTATGGAATGGTAGGAAATAAAGGCGTATTTTTACGTCGTCTTCGTTTTCTCTCGTTAAAGCAATTCTAACACCCATTAAGCAGAAATATTGCGTGAATTTTATATCCATCATGTTAACGCGTCGGCGCGGGGCGGCGCGGGGCGGCGGCGGGCGGAGCGGGCGCGGGGAAGGGCCGAAACCTCCATTACCCCAAACTTCTTCCAGTCATCAATTCCCCGCGGAAATCTCGCCGCATCCGAATATTTAATTACTTCGCTCGGCGATCATTTATAAATTCTAGCCAGAGTGCTATCATAAAATGCACTAATGCTCCGTAATTAAAATATCCTCAACGAGGCGAGACGTAACGGCACCTCGGGCGACGTCCCGCGCTCTCTCGACGAAAAAACGCATAAAAAATTACATTCACCCCGAGAACTCACCCCTTGTGCCGGGAAAATCGATTAAAAAGAGGAGCCGGGACGGAGCGCGGGCGCGGTGCGGGGGCGCGGGCCGGCGTGGGGACTTTAATATGTACGAAAAAATGCACGACGTCGGTAGGGGGCGCCTTAAGGAGTGGAGGCCGCGGGAGCCGTTTCCAATTTTTATAATTACGTTCATACGTGAGCGGGCGCGCCCTCCGCCCCTTCGAGCCACCTTTGCTCGCACCGCCCGTTCATTTTCTTAGCGCTTCGTACTTACACATTATAAATAAACGCAATCTATTCTTTAATCATTTGTAAATAAGTAATCATGTAAGAAATAGACATAATGAACACAGTTAAATATTTTTTATAAGCGATCATAAAAATGCATAACGAGGACATGGTGTTCAAAAATATTGTAAGCACAAGCTGAAACGTATTGTGACAACGAAATCACGTCGGTAGCGGCGTGTGGAGGCGCTTCGGAACGGCTGCGCGTCGCAATCAGGGGAGAGAAGGAGCGCATAAAGAGCGGGATCTCCGAGTCGAGGACGTCATCTCCGGAGACGGCTTGCAAATGAGCGGGGACGCACGCACACGCGCCCCGCGCGCCGCGCGCCGCGCGCCCGCCCGCCGCACACGTCCTCGACGTATGTACATTTATAAATAGATATCGCTTTTTTATCCCGGAACAAGAATACGTGGGGGCGAGCGCCCTCCCGCCCCTCCCACCGCGGCGGGGGACGTGTTGGATTTCAGATTGCTACGAACTGCAAAAATGAGGGATGAAAGAAATATAGCTTAAAACGCAGATATTTCCCGGCGTCTTAAGACGGAGCAGGGGGCGGCGGCCGGCGGGCGGCGGAGGGGAGTGTGTGGAACAAAGTGGGGCGGCGATATTGAACCGAAATGAAATGGTAAACGAAGCGTTCGCGTCCGATCTAATGCGAATTTATAATTTGGACATCGGCCGGCGCGGTCGGTGTGCGCTCTTTGATATCCGCGCGGAAGGGGGGTGCTCGCCGATGTTAGGTAAATCTATAAAGAAACTACAGAAGGGATTACGAATGGGGGAGGTCGCATTACTGAAGGCGCTACGGGGAGACCGACTACAGTCAATGCATCACACCGTCCGCCGGTGATGCATAGTCAGTACGGAGGAGCATTTTGAAATCTTTCTCTGGCAATTTTAAATCGTTATAGATGCAAAGACGGAGGAAATCATGAGTAAGACTGCAAGTTTAGCTCAAATTGATGGTGGTTGCGTCGTGTTCCCGGTAGCGCATCCTGAGACAGGTTAACGCGCGTGTCCGCCCGCCTAATTGCCGTCGAGACGCCGCTAATCGGGATATGCGCCGTATGCGATAATTGCGACAGATTGTGTGGGCATGCCGTTTATGACAGAACGGACACTTTTCTGCAATCATTTTCAATCCGTAAACATATAATAGTCACTTCTTACGTTCATATTTTTTTTCGTAACAAATTATGATTGTTGAAAATTGCGAGACGTATCTGCTTCTGTAAATTATATTCAATGAACATGAGTGCTTTTGAATTTCAACGATAATTTAACATTGTATAATTTGAAAGATCACGTGCCAGTACAATAAAAGCATACCAAGAATTTTTCAGTTGTCAATAAAATTTAAAACTCTTTAACAATCTCGCCTAATAATAGAAAACAAAATATTACAATGCATTACAATTTTCTTGTGTTATAGTATCGAAGTAAAATAATAGTGTAATTACATACAATAATCACTACGAAATTAAACTCAAAGTCAAGAGTTAAGTTTGTTATAGTAAGAAACAGAAATATAAAACAAATGGATTGTATAACTTTTAGATACACGAAGTACATTATACGACCAAAATATTGTCACCCGGTCTAGAAGCGAGTAGATGACCCGCAGAGACAGCTAACAGGTATCTATAAATCACATGTTTTGTCTCATCTCATCTCGCGCTGGTTGGTGTGCGGACGCATTAACTTTATGACAACGCGCTGGTGTCGCGGAGGCAATTGCTCACGTTGTGCTAATTCGTGCTCGCTCTAATTGGTAAAAAGGCACGTAGGTGTAAAAACTTGAGCGTGCTCAGCATAATGCTTTGTCTGTTTATTGCGCTAATTTAAGTCAATATTGTTATTGTCCTCGGCGATCTTATAGCTGTATCCTGTTTGATAATGATCTTTCACAGACACGTATCGACGCTCTAATTACCACTATAAGCCAGCTAGTTGACGCTCGTACTGTTAGATTTATTGAATTTAAAGATTGTGTACCAAAAATTATTTACGTATTCGTATTGTATAAGTAAAAAAATGCAGTAAAATCTCTTTGGTTGTACTGTTTATATCTGACTAGTTTTGATACCATTAAATAGATGACATTTTAGAAAATAAAAAAATTAAAAATTATGTCCCGCCTTTTCTCTTGTTTTTCTTTCCACCAAAATGAGAGAATCCAACGTAGAAATTCCATATATTTTAAAGTTTTATTACAAAAAAGGAACAATGTGATACACATCACAAAATAAATTTGTGACGTTTATGGTGGACCTAACGCAGTGTTCGTAAGAGTAGCACAAAACTGGTTCAAGCATTTTCAGTCCGGTCATTTTGATATCAAAGATGGACCTCGTTCTAGTTGACCTGTTAGGGATTGAGTCGATGCCATTTTGGAAAATTAGAGCAAGTTATTTCTTACGATATAACTGAAGAGCTGAGGATTGGACCTTTGAAACACTTTTGACCCATTTGAACAAAGTTGGATATACAAAATGGCTCTCTACTTGGGTCCCACAAGAGCTCACTGAAAGAAATTTAATGAATCGTGTCATAATTTGTGATTCTCTATTGAAACGTAATAAAACTGTTTGAATATTGATCACTGGTGATGAAAAATGGATTACTTATGACAAGAACGTGCAAAATATATCATGGTCAAAAAGCAAGCAAGCTTGACAGACTATAGCGTAAGCCGGATTAACTCAATGAGTTGATGCTATTTGTATGGTGGAATTGGAAGGGCATTATTCATTATGAGCTCTTACTGCTAAACCAAACCATCAATTCAGATTTCTACTGCTTACTAGCTGATGATGAGAATCGAGCAAAAAATAGAGAAAAAGTGGTCGAAATTGATCAACAGAAAGGGTGTGGTTTTTCACCGTGATAATATCAGACCACACACATTTTTAGCCACTCAGCAAATATGGAGAGAGTTTGGTTAGGAAGTGTTCAAACATCTACCATATAGCCCTTTCAGGTTTTCACCTGTGTCGGTCTCTTGAGAATTCTTTAGGTGGTGTTATCAAGAGAGGCCTGTCAAAACTACTTGTCGCAGTTTTTTGATCAGAAGTGCCAAAATTTGTACAAAATTCACTATATGAAATCAAGTATATCAGAATTCGTATTGTATTGAATTCTTTTCGACATTATAGAAGTTTGAACGGGTGTCTGTCACTGCATTGTTATAGACGCTTTCATTTGTATCGGGACGCATAGTCTATTAGGGTACAGTTGAATCTATGACTTAGCGCACTAAGAGAATATTATAGATCTGAATTTAAGTTTCATAAATTTCCAATTTATATATTGCTTGGGTCATGATATCAAAAAAAAAAAAACGGTGATGGTTTGCGACTTTCAGACTTTATATGAGGTGTAAAAATTAAAAAAAAAATTTAATAAAGCATATGCTTATTATCGTACACTAATAATGATATGGACTACTATTGTTGCAAGTTTTTCCAACCCGTTCCTGAAATTTACCCAAATGTAATCGTTTTTAATTCAGAATGAGGCCCTCGGATCTTACGTTTTTCGTGCTGATTCGGTGCGGACTGAGATCTATTAATGATCTATTACCAATGCGGCGATTATGTCCGGGCCTCGATAGCTTGACGTGCTTTTTCAGATACGGGACGAGAAGTTAAATTTAACTTAAAAAGACCCATTGATCAGTTCACCCTTGACCAGGATTCAAACCAGTTGAAAAGCAATGCTATAATCTATTCGGTTACCACAGTTATAGTTTATATTACACGCGTTGAGTACATTGTGTAAATTTTATATTTTATTATAAAATTATTTTCTTTTCAGATATTGTTCTTTCCGTACATTATTGCATTATAATATTATTTTAAAGTGTTCTTTTATTTAAAAGTAATTGCGTAACTAGAAATTTCATCTAGAATAATCTAGATGTTGCTTAAGTATGTACATTAATGTTCCCTGTTATTGGAAATATATTTCTCACTTCGATCCAAACGAAAACAAATTGTTTTTGTAAGGTGGCTATAGAGTGCATAATTTTCAAGTAGATATTCCTCTTTTCATATTGGATGTTTGATAACATGCGTTTGAGTTGAAATACCTATTCAGTGTTCGGGTGGTAACCTTAAAAATGTATGCCAGTCCTTAGTCAACTTTTCAAAGTCCAATCGGAATACTTTTTATACCAAAATCATATGGAATTTTGTCATCTAAATAAAATGAGGTATTAACGTTAAGAAGTTCGAGTCAATTACGTTTGCGATCGGTAGAACTTTTCATTGCATGTCCATTCCATCCGCTCGTTTTAATTACGGCACGTTTTTACCTTTACGTCGCTACGATCGTAAAAAAAAAAGCGAAGCGTCAGGGAGGGTGTTTGCACAAAAGTGAGAATTGCGTACGTGAACTGGAAGGAAAAATATTAAAAATTAATCAAGTCGGGGCGGCGGGTGGCCATCGCGCGTCGGAGGGAGCACATGTGTCGACAAAAAAAAAGCGTCTCCACCGCGAGGGGCGGCGGAGGGAGGGCGGCGAGAGGTCGGGCCGGTCGTTCAGTTAAAAGTTTCTTCGGACAAACAGAGGATTTGTCACAATTACGGCTGGGCGAGGGCGGCGACGCGTCCCTCTTTGATTAAAACCTAAATCACGTGACGTGTTTACAGCCGCGCCGGAGGTGTTTTCAATTTGCCGACTCCGAGAGAGCCCCGGCATTGGCGTTCCGGACACGCGCCGACGCACCTATCTGGGGTCCGGCCGGTGTTTTGAATTTGTTGCGAATTAAATTATTGACGATCTAATCGCGCGGACCGATCTGCGCTCGGCCGCCGCCGCCCGTCCCCCGCCGCCCGCCCCGCTCGACGCCTCGCCCCTCACGTCCGTTAATTATTTTAAACGTCTCGTCCGAGCGCCTTCGCGTTCGCCTCGCCCCTGAAAGCCGAGTCGTAGTCCGTAGCGCGATTTACGCGCGTATAGAAAGCGATCCCGAAGCGGGACGATTAACGTTTGAATTAATCGGGAGATTAAACATAATGAAAGAAAATCTCATTACGACCGGTATAATGGCCGTAAGAAATATCTACGGCGAACGGTGAGGAAAAAAACTTGGCGTTATAAAAGAAAAGGCGGGCGCGCGAAGAAAATTAAAAGCTCGAACGAAATTAAAAAATGTGAAAAAGTGTAATCGACGCCCGCGCCGACGCGATTAGGGGGAAAGGCAAACAGGCTGTTGGGTGAGGCTCGGAGTGGGAGGAGGGGCGCCCATCGCGACCTGAAAAGTTCTCAATTAAGCGACGGTAACGGAGAATCTCGGTGTAATTAGATTCTTTCTCATCTCCTTAAATCAGAGGGACTGCGGCCGCTCGTCGCGCCGCTCGACGCCCAACTTGTTTAATTTGTAATCGAAGACTGTTAGCTGTTTTTAATCTGCTTATCTCGTTTGTGGTAATACGTAATACGAAAATTATAGCGGCTGTTATGTTGTCGTATTTTCGGATTGTACGTTTTTCGAAAATACTCGCGTTCATTTGTTTATCTTATTCGATTTCTCGTTGATGTCTGTTTATTTTAAACACATTGTAAGAAAAAAAAACATAACTAATTAAACATTTAAAGAGGGAATACGCTATGGCAAATCATAAAACGTAATTTGTTCGGTAACTTTTGCTCTACTGATGTCACCATAAAGTTTTGGTCGAAACAGGTTATACAAACTCGTTTGAGCCTCGAATAGACCCCCATAGCAGGGGATTCACTTCGGCCGTCACCGACGAAAAAGTGGCGAAACTGAACAGATTAATTTTAGAAAACCGGCCAATTCGATATATCTATTTAAGCTTCACATATAATAATCAAACGATCTTATTACCCAGTTTAAAAAAATGTTTGTTTTTTGAAGTGAAACTCGGCTATAAGTAGGTATAGTGTTTATTAATTGTACATCACCAATATCACCATTGCTACGTACGAAGTACACAAAAATCAATTTACTTTAGTTGACTGAGATATACAATATACTTTTAGTAACAAGCATAAGTAGGATCAGATTTTTTTTAAACAGATTTTACCACGAAAATGTACTACAATCTAGATTGTCTTTATTCGTTCTAACATTACGTTTTTTAAACACTATTTATGCTGAAAAAAAAATAATTTTATTTTGCGTAAATTAAGAATAGTTGGTTTAGCAATTAACTTAATTATTGATGAAAAACATATAAAAACATCTTAAAAAAAATTATTATTGGACGAAACACTAAAACGAACAGCTCCATTATAAATGAAAAAGCTTCTCTATGACAGCTTAAGTTTGACGTAAAAGCAATATTGAATTAAAAACTTTCGCTTGTTCAATCAAAAATCGCCAAGTTATCCATAGCTTCAAACTCCTGTCGACAGATGGCATTACGTTAATTCTTATAATACAGAACTTTCCAATAAGACTTGTAAATAGATTCCCATTGGAATGTAAAACATATAACGTCGCGAAATACGGTACGGAGATTTCTTGTTTGATACCCGTGTAGGGCATGCGTTGAGTAATATTTTATAAAAAAATTAGTATATAGGTATAAGGTACTTGTGTCGTTTTAAGATTTGCGCATCAATGTAACACAAAATTAGCAGGTTGAAGCTCCCCGCTTCGAATTCGAATTTCGAATAATGAGAGTTTTTGTGTTGCACTTAATGTAAGAAAATAAATATTTATTTATTTAATTTTTAAAATTTAAACTGAACTTTATTGACTGTGTTGACTATCCCTTTCCAGTCCTTTTATTATTTTATTGTATTTAATTATTTGCATGCAATTAAAAACTATTTTTTAATCATGCCAAAGAAGGATAACTTCTCACGCGCGTACATAAGTACACGCACGATTTTTTTATTTACATCATGAGAACGAGCACAAAAGACCGTTCAACGTGAATAAGAAACAAAGATCGTGTTAGTAATTTGCAACCATCCCGTCTCGAGTGCGTGCATCTTTTAGGCGATGATGGATCAGGTAGTGCGCATTCGAAAATCGGGGTAACAGTCCACTAGATATGTCGTCGACGAGCCCCGGCGCACACGCCGCGGCCGGTCTCGCCTGCTGTCACCAAAACGTAACGAACTCTTCCCGTTTGAGCGCAATTAGCGCTTTTAATTGGTTAACCACGACTACCGAATTGAGCAATTACGCTGGCGACCGCTGCACTTGAGAAATGTTATTCTAGCTCAACGTACATAGTATATATCGACATCCTATGTGATTAGAGCGTGTTTGAAATGCATATGCAAATTGGCTTGCGAATGTTCGATGTCATCACAGAGAAATTTCCAAGCAGGTCTTATAAGGATTATCTACGTTCTCACAGCACTGTTCTCAGCTGGTCTATGAGGAAAACGAGAGAATTAAAAGTAGAAGAACTACAGACGCAATAGCGTATTTAGCAAGATGGAGTGGCAATGAGGAGGCGACTAGTTTCCAGTCGGGTCAGTTTTTCGTCACCTCACTTTTGGGACAGGCGTCCATAATATTTTTATTTTAGGTTACGGAAACTGGAGTTCTAGACGTCGACGCTGGCCTGAAATGGCCTGTTACGGCTTAGTATGGGCTATCAATAATAGTTTTCACTAATTAACGTATTTAAGGTAACAATTTCAATCATCAGTGGCTTAACACGCCCTCCACGACAAGGGAAATTTAAATATTTGCATTCACGAATTCTAAAATTTTCTTTTATTAATGAAACGTGGTCGAAGAAATGAATATTGAGTTTTTTTAAATATATTAGATAGACGTATAAAAATAATTAATAATTTATTGCCAAATATCGAAGCGGAATATTCTATCTGAATTCTGTATTACATTGAATGATAAGAAAAAAAATAATGAACATATATCAAAATATTCTTGAATGATACAATAATAAAGAGTACAAGAATTAGTAAATTTTAGCATAAGCGCATAGAGAAAAAATAAATAATTTTTTAGTAAGTATTTTTAGCATTTGTGTAACAATTTATGATTCAATAAATTTCTATTTATATTATAGTGGTTCTTATTTTTAAGTGTATTTTATTGACATAGATTTTTTTTCTTCTTTTTATTGTGTCATTGCGTTGCTTGTTCATTTTTATTTTTAGTAATGCATTATCATAATATTTGTCATATATATATATAACTGTAAGCTGACTGAAGATATAATTGGGTACTATTGAAATTTTTCAAAACTTTCATTTTATTCAAATGAATATTGAATTTTAGTGGTCTGGATCCTATTTAAAAAGTTAATTATTTATAATAAATAAGTACACTGATTTATTTTAGTTTTTTGAATTTAAAATTACTATGGGTAGGTATGTATTGTGAGCTTCAAAATTAATCATCAAAAATAATATTGTTTTGGAAAATGATAAACTGTGATTTTTGGTATTTAATGTAATTTGAAAGTGAAAAAAAAGGATAAAAATTAAAAATTGGTTGGTAGGATAATTTTTATGATGTGTCAAAAAAATTTTGTTAGTAATTGAAAAAACTATTTTTAATGAAAAGTTATAAATAGCGATATTTTTTGGAAGTACATTTAAATTTTTTTTTAGTATTTACGCAGTTTTTGGAGAATAAAAAACATCATATAGTCAAAAGTCGATTGGTTCAAAAATTTTAAAGCTTTCTAAGATAATTCTATTTGGATGATTTTGGACTATGATAGGTATTGAATGTCTTTAGATTTTGTTTTTTTTTTCTTTTTTTTATGGCATTCGACGTAGTTTTTTAATTGGTTAGTTATTTTAATTATTAATTACCAAACCAACCAAAAATTAATTGGTTGAAAAGAGCACGAAGCTGCCAAACTTTTTTTTTCGGAAATTTTTAAACTGAAATTTCTTTTGAACGCTGCATTTAACTTTGGTTCATTTAATGGTATGCGACGCAGTTGCTTACAATAAAATGTTTTATAAAGAAGATAAAATCGATTGGATGGAAATTCTAAAACTTACATTGAAATTTTTTTTTATTTTGCAATTCCTTGACTAAAATATCATTTAAACGCATCGTTCAATTTTCCTTCACTTGGCAGTATTTGACTCGACTTTTTATGTACAAAAAATTTCGTAATTAGTCAAAAATTGATTAGATAGAAATTTTCCAAGTTATCTTAAAAAAATCAATATATATATATATATATATATATATATATATATATATATATAAATTTTTATTTTTTGAATATATTCGAGAAAGCTCTACCGATTGAATACTTTCGAATGACATGCCGCTTGTCTCAATAAGTTGATTCGTTCTTGAGATATCGTTTGACAAAAATTTGTTACACACACAAAAACACACGGATTGATGTCCTTCTGCAATTTGTCGGTACCGTTTCCTGAGATTTCGAAACGTTGAACCATGGTGATAATTCGATTTTAAAAATCAGGCCCAAAACCAACAATTTCCTATTTTTTTAAATCTAAGATCTTCGAAGCGAAACGTTAAAAATGCGAAATTTTTTTACTGCCAGAAAAGGACTTCTACAACAGTACTGAATGTCAATTCGTTAACAATAGCATATACACTAAGAAAAACAGTGGTTATAACGTGTGGGATACAGACAGAAAAAGAGATAAACAAAACGATAAACACCGAAGTTTCCCCATAGACATTCTATTTAAGCGTTTTAAATACGGAACCCTAAAATTAAAACGGCTCTGATGGAAAAAAAATAATAAAATAAAAATTCGCTGGCCGGTAACACCAACAAAACTTGATTCCAGCAATTAACTCGAGGGGGACTCCGTCGTCGCCTAAAGGTCACTCGGGCTTAATTAAACATCTCGCCTTGTAATTACCGCTAAGCGCCGGCCCGGAAGTTGTAAGTCCGGTCTCGATTGCCGCCCGCCGCGCTGGATTAAGCAATTAGCGGCTTGGGCGGGCGGACGTTCATTAAACTTGGATTTTCCCGTCCAACTTTTAGTCATTTTCACACCGCTGGCAGAGTTTTGAATTTTGGGGGTGGAATTTTGTGGAAATTGTAACAATTTGATCGGTTGGAAATAAGGATAGATGACATTTACTTTACTACTTTGACTTCTACGATATCTTCCTTTTAATGGTTTGGAATAAAAGATCTCGGTTTTGCGTAGTTTTAACGTACTTTTCATACAATTTGTGTACATATTGTAAAAAGTTGTGGGCGTACATAGTGTATTAAAAAATGTTGTATATGATATATAAGTTTTTGGAGGTACAACTTCACAAAAGCAAATGAGATTAATAGGTGAATATGATAAGTATTATCTACATATAAATCATATAATGTAGGAACACTAGAAAGTGCTGTAAATTAAGTCAAATTTATTTAAAAACCCATCTATCAATTTATCTGTAGTTCGGTCTGTTATCGGTCCTGGAATTTGTTACCGAATTGAGGTCAACATTCATGACAAGCCCATAACTTCTTCGATCTCTGTTACTTTTGTGCATTGAGCGGCTGAAGGCCCAAACCCAAATATTGAAGCCTTTGGACCTTAAATATGATGTTTGAAATAAAAAGATCGTTGGTGTCGAAGATAAATAACAGTCTGATATACGGCTCTTTTTGGAAGTTCAGCTTTACTGAATTAATCGAAGTTAAGAGCCAAATATATTGCCTTGAGTTTCTGAACGAGTGGTTTTCTTAAGGGAACCAAAGGAGGTGTAGATGTAAACAATTCTTGTCCAACATTTGAGAAAGTATATGTGGATGTTGTTTACTTTTAGAACTGCCAATTTAAATACCTGTGGTTGAAATTAGTTCAATCAACAATTGAAATTTCATTTTCTTTTTCACATTAAGGGTTTTAGTTCACATAATCTCGACAAAATTAAATCGACCAATGAATACCAGACAATTAATAAAATCACAATTGAATATTTTTAATCCTCATTTATGTAGTGTAATTATTAATATGTTCACGGAATCAATATTAAACGAATATATAGAGTTACATGTAATACTTTACAAAATCACAACGCACATGTGACCTAAATATCTATAATTGGTTTGTGCGTGATTAACAAAGGCACGCTTCTACAAAATTATAGAATGCTGCTCATGACTTGGCTATTAATTAAGTTTAACTTTGAAACAATGTAGGAATCTCCTTACAGTCGACAAACAAAATATCATGACTACCCTCGACTTTTCACCCTTTCGATAAGTTTATTAAAGGCTTTAAAGGGTGCGTTGTGGTGGCTAAAGCTTAGGGTTGTCAATCGAATTTGAGATGAATATGAAATTTTCTCTCTGGGAGTTGCTTGGTACAGGTAGTATTGAGTCAGTTCAAACCACGATTTGTCATTAATTATTAATTTTTACTGTCCGATGTTGAAATATTTTCAATCAGTTTAAAATAAGTTACCAAAACATATACTTATTCAGATGAAGAGTGATTATTAAGGTTTGTATGATTCAATTATCACTTATTGAAAATTTGCAATAAAAGTAAGTAAAAACAAATTCCAAATATTCAACTTTGTATCCCTTTAGACAGATTAGAAATACGTGCCAACCCTGACCCAGAGCGGGAAAACTGCCGAGTCTTAATTCAATCAGGGCGTGTAAGCCCCGTAAACAGCTCGGCTGAGAAAGGGTTAATTTGCATGTCGGCGCTGGGGTTAACCGGCGCTTCGTTAGGGCGCTACAATTAAGAACCTCCGGAGGGCTGTAAAGTTTGCTCCACTTTCGTGGGAAAGTTGGCGTAGGTCGTGTTTTATAATGTTGAAACTTACTAAGAACCTATTATAGATAAGGCTTTTTTATTGGAATAATATATAATTCAAACTTTATGTACTGAAATTCGAAATTCATAAATAGGAATACTTAGAGCGAATCTGAATATCTCAATACTTATTAGTAATTGAGAGCAGAAACTATTAGACATCTGCATGTTTGTCGTAGATATTCTCTGTTTGTTGATAAAGAAAATTAATATGTGAGTTTTTTAAATCGCAATCCCAAACAAAGTGAAAAATTAACAATTATATATCGTGATCCTTAATGTGGACTTGCTGACGCGATTGTTTCTATTGCATTTATTCAAGTGTTTATATTTCTCTTTTATGAGTATACGTCAAGTATACTTGCTTTCATGTAAAGTTTTCAGTCAGTAATGCTTTCATGAACAATCTGGGAAAAGATTCATAGGTTAAGAGTTGCGGTTTTGGTTTTTTTTTTTTTATAGCATTTTAAAACGCGTACGAGCATACGAGCTACCGCAGAGTAAGTAGGTGATGACTGCGCCCATGGTCATTCGCAACTCTAGAAATCACTAGTTGGGGGTTGGACTTTTAGGAAGGAAATGGGATATCTGATAGAAGGGGAAGTGGGCCATAGGGAATTGTAGTGAAGAATAAGATATTTGATGGTAGTAGAGAGCCACCGGACCTTTCGGTTGTTGGACGAAGCGCAACAGTGACAGCCTCCACTGTTGAGTTTACGTAATTTTATTTCACGTCCGCGTGTGTTCGGTGAGAATGCGGTATCTGATCGGCCGAGCCAGCTCGTTTTCGTACCGCATTAGAGTTGAGCACGGCATGGTTCTACCACTCAGTTACTTTCTCAAAATAACAATTCAAGAAGCAGAAAGAGCTTAAAAATATAAACAATAATACTTTTGGGCTTGGAGAGGTCGAAAACAGTGGGGGCTGACCTCCAAGGCCAGTCATCGGCCAGATTTGTTTCATCAAACTGTATTCCTTTGTCTTTAGTTTTTATGGGTTTTTTTTGTTTATTATTATGGATATTTTATGAATTCAGAATTTGGATATGATACGTACATTTAGAATTTTAACTTTTTTTTCCTTTTTATTTTCTCATCAGACTTAGATAAATATTTCACCACGCATTATTAAATTTTTAATAGCCTGTCTAGTATTATTTGTCAACTCTATGAACTCTATGGATTAAAGGGCGATTCGTGTCCTTGACAACTGTTAAAATTTAATAATACATATAAAACGAAATCTGCTGAAACTCTATGTCCACCTTCTTTATCAGTTTTCCTTCCGTCCATAACCGTCTCATCGTTCACAACTTCTGTCGTCACTCATCAGTATACACGATAACAGAATGTGCGTCACACGAAAACGACCATAACAACAAACATTCGGCTCTACCGTATAGTATTATTAAAAAAGAAACAATAGAATCGAATCTTCAGACATATTCTTTCAAACTTTTCCATATTTTCTATACCTGCCACCAAGACTATTACGGGAAATTATACTAAGTATGCCACCGCCTTAGACATTCATTAGGTTTACCAACTAACTTCAATTTAAAATTCTCTCCCTACTTATAAACACAAATTTAATGTTTACCATGATTTTTAAGGAAAAAGTCCGACCTCTTGATAAAAGAAAGTAAAAAACGAGCGTCAGCAGAAAGACAAACGATAAACATTTCCGAAACACAAGCGAGGGGTGTGCCTCATGCATTTATAATTCACTAATTTGTTGTTCCAAGCGGGTAAAATTACAGGGTTCCAATTATATTAATCATAATGAGCCTACCGAATGGCACTTTTACACGTTTACATTTTGTTCAGAAAACATAAAACCTCTTTAGTAGTCGTTAATTTAATGAAAAAAAAATGTTGAAAATAAGAAAAGAAATGGTTAAATAGTGTTTATGAATTATGTAAAAAAATGCTGAATATTCTAAGATTTTGTATTTCTTTGCTACCTTTGAATGAACTCGATCTGATTATAACTAATGTAACATATTTTTATTAATAGTCGGGCAGGACTATTAATAAATGATATCTCAATGAAACAGTTAAAATATAACTTGCTAAAGTTGTTAGATTTTAATATTTCGTTTCGTTATGAGAATTTTTTTATTTTATTTCGTCAATTCTCAGCATAATTAGAATTTGGTGGGGAGTCTCACCAACATTAAGAAATTTTACGCCTTTAATTTTACGCACAAATTAATTTCCATGCATTCTAAAAATATAAATCTAACGTGTTCCGTGCGTATTTAAAAGTGATCGAAATTAGTAATAATATTTATTTTTAGTTTGACAAACAACTACAAAATGTACGTACTCATAGGAGACAGAACTAAATACATTTTCTTGCAAGTTATCGATCGTTTAGACCGATTTTGTCACACACCGCCCGATGCGGTTTTGATTGATTGCATTGCTTAGTGTAGTGTAACCAATCTTAGTGAAAAAGGCCATTGTACACTGTTGGGACGTCCGTGCTGCGCGCGACGCGCCTCGCCAATGCGCCACCACCGGCTTAAATTGAAAATAATAAAAACAAAACGGGGGACAACCCTAAAACCGGGGCCGATAATGCGTTTCTGACATTTTATATTTTGGGGCAAGTCGCGCATCGTCACCACGTTTTTGGGAAAAGAATTTTTATACATTATTGAAAAGCGTGTTCGCTTTAAATTCTTTTTACTGTTGCACGCGCTATGTACATTTGTATTCACATAACACTCTTTTTTTTGTTTAGTCAGGAATGGCCGTTGCTTTGATTTACAAATATGTATTCGTCATTACATTTTAAAAACAGTTGTCCGTTCACCTCTTTATCTAAGAAAAGCTATTTTAAAATTACATTTACCTTTAAAAACACCCCCTCGCAAATTCAAACTTTCATTCATATTCCAAGTCGGAGATCAAAGATTCCATGTAAATAGATACACAACGTAGGGAATGTTTGCAGAACAAATTAAAACCATTCAACACATCGTGCGGACGACATTCCGGGGGCGGAGCGTCAATCTCGATAGTCGATGCTTTTTCAATTTAAATCGATAAAATGGGACGCACGAAGGGAGCTCATGCGCGCTCTGCAATCTTTAAATATTGTGCAGTGCCAGATGTTTGAACAGAGATTGTTTTGTTTAAATATATATGCATTATAATGTGTATCGAAATCCATTACTTTAGATATGCACAATATAATACATAATAGCTGTTTATTTAAAAAGATTTTTCGATTGAAAGTGTATAGAACTTTTCTTCAACGAAGTATTGCATTATCCGTTTATCTCGAAGGAATCCGTATCATGAAATATTGACAACAAAATATCGGTTTGCCTTTTGCTTTTATCGTTAAAAAAAAAAAGATTCCCGGCGAGCGGAGACCTCAAACCGAAATTCAGGCAAAGTTATTCGGACATTTAACGAAGCGTCGTATTTTTAGCAGAACTCAAAGGAATGTAAACAGCGCGGCTCAGGCGGAGCGCGGAGAAAACAACAATTAGAATAATGCCGATATCGAGTGATCGCCCGGAGGCGCCATTGTGCCCGCGCCCTCGCCGCCGCCCTCCATTATTTTATCTAATCAAAAGGTTTTAAAAGGAAAAATTATGCCGGCCTTTATTATGAGTCAACTTTCTTGCGAAGGGGACGGCCGGATATATTTTTAATAACGACGAGGCCGCGCCGCGAACAGCGGCGCGATGGTCGCCGACTCAAAGCGATCTTTGAGTTCACTATGCTATAAAGTCTTATTATTGTTATCGACCCGCTTTATAATTTTGTATCTTCGCCTGCGTTGCGACTGTAACGATTGTGCGATGTTTTAACCTTATATTCACCTTCGAGTGACGAATATAAAAGCAAACGTATTTATTTACAGCAACATTACGACACCCGGTAATCTGGCTCAAAATGATGCCTAAAATTGTCTAGTTTGTATCGGCCTATACGACTCAACTAATTACATTTTTGGAACGAAGATCTTTAACGCGGCTTGTGGGAGGTCTTAGTTGGTAGCAATCGTCACGTAAGGAAAAAGCGTTATGTCCCTTCTATTCAACTCTCCACATTGAACTCTCTTTCTTTCTCAAATAGACGCTAGTTGATCAATGAAGCATAGCGACAGCCGCGCGCGGCGAGGGGTTAATTTCGTTTTTCAACATTTTGATAAACACATGCGTTTGCAATAAATAATAGTGTTACTGAGGTAATTTATTTTCGTTATTCTTCAATTTTTTTCGATACTGGACTTAGAGTTTATTATTAATAGTCTTTAATAAATTCATTTTACTCATATAAAAGTGACATATATTATCAATTTCAAAAAATACGTAATTGTGCAGCTTGACGAACTTAACAAAATTTCTAATGAGTAAAAAAAGCAATGGCGTTGTTTAATGCTATATATAGTACTTTTTATATAACTTGTAACTGACTATTTTATATGCATTACATCCAATTTTAAGTAAATGAACATTTTATAGAGATATTATTATATTTGTCGTTTAATTACTCTCAAAATTTGTTAATTTATTTCACTGTTCCTGTTATTTGATATAACATAATATAAAGCGAAAGAAAGTTCGTTTCAATCGGGTGTCTCAAGACATCTTGAATTCTAAGTAAGTATAAAAAAAAATTGAAAAAAGAAACCAAATCGTCCAAAACATTTGTTAAAAAACAATGTTTACTGGTTTATTATTACAATAATTGGACAAAGAGTCTTGATAAGAGTATTGATTTCCCATGATAAATAAAAACATTTGCGAATCAAAATGTAAGCCCTTACAGAGGGAGAAATTATCAACAAAAAAGAGGTTTTTAATTGAATTCAATAAGAATTACATTTAATTTGTTTCTTTTTAAATATAAACAAATTAAAGGCAGATGTGTTTTATTGTCAAAATAAACTGAAAGGATCTAAAAAATTATTTTATATATACATACCTATATAGTGTATGATAAAGTGTTTAACTAATTAATGACTAAGTATATATTATACATAAGAAGACACATTTGTCAGGTCGAAACTAATCGATGCGCTGTCCTCTGATCTGATTTTGATTCCTTATAATTTAAATAATTATTTAATAAAATATTCATGGTAACGTATAACATACAATTTATACGGTAAATATTGATTAGATGATAAAAAAAGTAAAAACGAGGCTGATATGACTTTAAGGGCCAAAGTATCGTCAAATGTAGAAAACAAATATAAAAAAAGAGTTTTTTTGACGTTGTATTGAAGAGAGATACGAGCAAGGCCCCGGTCGAAAGCTAGTGTAGGTTGTGTCGAAAACAGCACTTATTTGCCTGTTTCCCTCTCTTGTGTGTAATAAGATTTTGCGATTTTTATCAATTGACACTTCATGACACTCATCAGTGAAGTCGGTTTTCATAAACGAAATTCATACGCTTCCTTTTATACGGGGCCATAACTTGTTACGACAGGTCTGTAGTTCTATGAATAGTACAAGTGTTTCGCTTTCTTTTTAATGATAGTCTGTCTATGTGCCAATTGATGGGGCAAGACATTTTGATAATAAATATGAAATAAGTGTATTGTTAAGATATTTAAAAATATAAATTCGTAACAGTCGCGGCAAATACGTGAAATTGAAAAAGAAGAAGGCTGTATTTTGAATGCCAAAGTTTTCTTTTTATATCTCTATTTAATATACCAAGTTAACATTAAAAACGGACATTATTCATGAAACACCTTAAAATTTTCCGTTTTGTGCTTTGAGTTTCGTAAAAAAAGAGATTTATTGAAAAATTATTTCATAGTAATTGCTCATCAACGTAATAGGCAAGCGAATAAAAAAAATTATTATATTTTGTGCTCTGTGACAGACTTAAAAAAAATTCTGGGCTAGTAAAAAAAATGTACAGTATTTTTTTAACTAGAAGTAAACAATCTTCTCTGTTGTGTATGTATAATGTGACCGTTTCTATTTTTTATAAAAACGGGACATTGAAAAAAAAATCCGCAACTATATCACAAAAAATAAAATATTTTTTTATGTTAATAACATGTATACATATTGTAAAACTCAAACTGTCTGTCCGTTTAGGTTCTATTCACGAGAGAACCACTTATCCGATTTCGATGTTTAATTTGTGAGTTGAATTTGGGTGGAGAGAGTTACGATGAATATGATTTTTTCAAATCTGATTCAAATTTGTCTGTTGTAGTAAAACAATTGCAAATGTATATTGTTACACACAATATTGTGAGTTTTATTATGTTCTTTTAAGATCATAGGCTGCTTTTTTTTATTAAATAAAGATATTTAAGTATTTTACGATTATAAGATAAAGAATATTAATTGATAAATTAATTATTTACTTTTGCGTTTTTATCGGCGTATAATTCAATTAAAAATCACTTCTAGACCTTTACTTGAAAACGGGACAATTCAGCGTCCCGGAGCCTTTCTCGGGGACACCGGGACGGAGTACCGGAAAAATGGGCAGTCCCGTTCAAAACGGGACGTATGGTCACTTTATGTATGTATGTTAACATTGCGTTTGATATATATATATATATATATATACTAGTACTTATTATTACTATACTACTTATATATGAGCATTTAAGTAGTATGGTAAAGAAAACCTGAAGTCTTAAATTACTCTGCATATAATCGTTTCATAGTGTAAAATGAAGTTCGCAACGCGCATCTGCTTATTTGTATATTTGCTTTAATCTTTAGAATCATTGAATGGGTGACGAGAATGAAAACAGAAGTTTTCTGCTAGAGCGTTCTCATTATAAAATAGGCAGTCTAACCCTTCCTACAGGTTTATTTTTCTTGCAATAGTTCATATAGGATTGTATTTATATACAATTGTTGTTTGAAAAGAGCTACCCTCAAGTTTCTTGCCCATTCTTCTTGAGAGAAAACTGCCTTACGAACGAGTGGTAATTTTAAAAATAGAGGCTATATTGAAGAAATGCAAATTCTTTAAATGTTATGACGTATATCAAGTGTTGTATTGTAACCTACAAAATAAAGACAGTTAAATTGGAATTGGAAATTGAAAATCTACAAAAGATATACATTGATATATCAATAAATATTATATATTTTATACATAACAAAGTAATGTACAGAAAAGTTGGAATTTTAAAGATGAACATATATTAGATATGTTCATATTTAAAAATAGTGATGATGAACACGTTTTAAATTAACTTTAATTACAGAATATACAAACTTGGCACTCTTTTTGTTATCTAATTACAAACTTCTTAATCAAAATTTAATCATCGTAATTAAAATTTTGGGTAAATAAGTTATATGGTTCACAGCGTCCTGGTCACACTTTAAAAGTTACGGAAAATTTTGAAAAAATGTAACATTCGCAGCATCGACACGTAGTGCGCGATACGAAATGGCGCGAAATATTAATAGTCTCTTTACAAAGCAGTTCTCAATATATGACTTTCACATATCATAGAAACTAAATTTCAATTTGGTAACTCTTGTCCAAGTCACTCTATTATAAAGTAAAATAAGCGGGGAAAAAAAAGAAATTGATTGCTCAATCGAAACTATGGTCTCTATTTTTGTACAAAAATGAAAGAGATAATGACTTAGATTACCAACGTGAAGTTTTATGTGAACGCTTTGTAGCATATCAATTAAAATGGCGAGTGTTGCGCCAACGTGTCTTGTAACTGTCAATTTTAATTACACTAAACGCCGTCGTGTCGCGTGCGTACTTTGAAAGGTGCTGTCAGGCTCACAGAGAAACGAGATGGAATCAGGTTTCATGGGATCATTTAGTTACGCTTTAACATATCATTTAATTAAATTATTGAACAATTTGTACGTCTAGTCACTACCAAAAAATGACTAATCCATTGTATAAATGTTGTCGTTGAATCGAATATTTGGATCCGTTGTTTGTAACATATATATACACCAGAAGCCATTCTTATGTATAGATCTAGGACTTTTATTACATGTTAGTATTTGTAGATTATTTAAACAAATTTACAACGCACCTACAAAGTAATACTTTTATGTAAGAAGGTATACCTCCTGTATTTTAACATCTAAAATTTTTTATCAACAATAGCGATTATAAGAGACAATATACTCACATTTTAACGACAATTTTTACTTTAATACGCAAACTTGTTATGTTCAAAGGCGCTGAGCGAGACCAAACGTTCCTATATAAATTAAGGAGGCGAAGGAAAGATGGCACGAGGAAAAAACGAGGGTGCGACCTCCCCGAGCCGTTTCTTTGCTCAACGTTTTCAGTAAATATGGTTTGCTTATTAAAATCAGTTTAAGCGGAAAACAACTCTAAAACCGCCAGGACACGGCGTTTTTTCGCTTGTCTACTCACACCTCGGATGTTCGAGTAATATTTTTCTCCCTGCGTTATTATTGCACACCTTGTATGCGTAAATCAGAGCCCCGGGGAGGAGAGAATTTTCTAGACAAAAAAAAATGCAATTATATGCAAAGGGAAAGCGGGGGGCGTCGATGCGCCACAGAAATAAGCGTACACTCGCGGCCGCAGGATCACGGATAACGTTTGGAGTAGAAAATAACAATTTAACAGATCTTCACTTTTTAGGAGAGAAAGATAACAAAACGTAGAAGTGCTTTCGCTCTGAAACCGCTTGTGATTTATCATCCAGGGAATCGTAATGTTTCAATGAAGTATAGAAAGACATATTATAAAAATGAGGTAAAGTTGTGTAGAAAGTATATATTAATACTACCAGGATTTTCTGATAACAGCAGAGGACCTTAATATTTTGTGAAAATTATCATCACCAATTTATGCTAACGCTGTGATTGAAAAATAACCATTTGTGACTTTATCATGCATGCGGGTCACAAGCTCGTGGTTTCTACATCTACCCGCATAGAAACTACTTTTGGACTCTTTGGCTGCTTATTCTAATTACTGTTTACTAAAATAATAAAATGTCTCTCGTATTCACTTAAACCTATCATTATTGATGTACGTGCACTCCTTTAATTCGGTATCGCGAAGTTGGAATTTTTGGGTGAAACTGTTTTAAAATATCATCGCCTTGTTTCTAAACAAAATTTCTTGTTTCTGTTTTAATGATACAGTACAATAATAGGACTTTTTGAGCACCTTAATTTATAATTATTTTACTCGGTTTTGCTTCGTCGGTTTTGAGATGACCCAAAAAACTATTGTTATTGTACGGTCGAATCCCGCTGAAAGATTACAATAGCTTTATTACACGAGTATGTGTTGTTACAAATATTCTGACGGGTGTTTTCATGGTATTCTTGTAATCGCTTAAATTTCATATAACACAGATGCATTTGTTCGACAATTTGAATGCACATTTCCAAGTTAGACATATTTATATTTTTGCATACGTACCACATGCATTTGTTTGGGGGCGCCGAGAGATGCGATTGATCATTTTCAAATATGCGTATTCATCAATTCTGTTAACATACGTTATCTAACCTCGTTGTTTACGTAAATATACAAACGGACAAATCAATGCCACGTCAATGTCGGCTATTTTTTGTCTTATGCGAAACGATTCCCGCTTAAGTAATGTCGAAATACATATGTATGGGAGACCGGAATCAAGGACTGTGTTACGAACACGCCACAGCTCGTGTTTATCCCATATCACAGTTTATAAATAAGCGATTTGGATGCCGATTACAATAACGCGACTTATGAATCGTTTATATAGCTTATATATCACCTTAAGTGGTTCTGTATATTTATGCGAGTATATTTTTTTTTTTATTATATGCTCACGTCTTTTTCTCAGAGGGGTAGACAGAAACCACAGAGTAGCACATGGTAAGATCTTTGAATGTCTCTCTTGCTCCATTGAGATCCATCAATCGTACGCAAGCTCGTCGCTTTCAAGTGCCCTGCATACATTTTGTTTAGGGAAAACCTTACAAGACCATTGCGTCAGACACATTTGCTCTGTAAATTTGTTTTGCCAGTTTAATTTCATCCTTCGTGCAAAGCATTACGATATAGAGAAAGTTTTCTTTTTTGTTTGTTAGCGACTTATAAGACAAAATTCAATATTTATAGATAGGATATTCGTTTTGATGTCAAAGTTTCTTATATTGATTCTCTATTGGTTCCTACTTTTTAGGGTTCCGAGGTAAAATGGAAAAAAACGGAACCCTTATAGTTTCGTTATATCCGTCCGTCCGTATGTCACAAGCATTTTATTAAAAAACTACAAGACGTATATTGTTGAAATTTATAGTGTAGGTGTCTTGTATAAGCCGCTACGTAGTTTAGTGGTTAAATAACCAAAATAAATATTTGTAGAGGGGGCACACCATTAATGTAACAGAACCTGAAAAATTTTTTTAAGCAAACATCAACGTGTGGCACATATTTCGACAGTTCTTATAAAAA
The DNA here is from genome assembly GCA_005406025.1 of Eumeta japonica. NCBI lineage: Eukaryota > Metazoa > Arthropoda > Insecta > Lepidoptera > Psychidae > Eumeta > Eumeta japonica. Next base: position 91,726 of record BGZK01000607.1, on the reverse strand, counting down.
CAGTTTAGAGTTCATAAGCAATTTTTTCAGTACAGATTTTACAGAACAGTTTGGATTTTTTAAGTTATGTGAATAATTTCGGAAATATCGCTCCAAATTTGCAGATATTGTGCCCCCTCTATTTTCCAAACTTTATGTCCAAAAGATATTAAAAAGAAAATGAAGGTAAAGCATAATAGATACTTACAACAAAAATAATTTTAAACATAGTCGAATATACTGTTTTTGAGTCATTGCCGAAAAACTGCGCTTCTCAATAAAAGGACATAAGTGCCATAAAGATACACTCTTCCACTGATGCACTTTAGTTTACACTAGATTAATAGTAATAGTCGAAATATCTACTTGTTTTTCTAGTTATAGGCGACTAAAGTCCTTATAACTATTCTGTGCGGGCAACATGGAAAAAGTGTCACAACGTACTTTTTTCATCTGTAGTGCATTTCTTTGTATTATTGGCTTCGAAACCCTACAATGAGCATGGTCCAACATGCCCTTTGCCAGTTTTTTGTTATTTAAACCTATCCTGTTGCACGAGCACCGGCGTCCGAGATATATCCCCAGTGTGTATTTTCTAGCATAGTGGTAAAATGTTTTAATTGAAGCATTGTTTTAAGTAAAATCATAGTATTACAAAATAGTGCATTTAACAATGTGTTTATATTGAAAATAATGAATTTTGAGAAATAAAAAAAACGAGATGGAAGGCACATCGGTGGCGGCTCTGGCGAAAGCCGTTTTCTTCTTTAATCTCATCCTTTTAAAGTCACTTTTAACAAAATGTCACTTTTACACGTTAATTCAAAGTCAAAATTTTTTTTAAAAGGAACTTATTTGTTAAAACTGGATTTAAAAGATTAAGACCCTAAAATTTTCAGACTTACTTATCATTACACGAAACTTTAACATTTTGAAATGCAATCACTAATACACGAAGGATACATTTAGATATCATAATAATTTTATGTTTTTTGATTAGTTGCAAACACTAAAGAAACCAAAAAAGACAACTCATAAAATAAAGGTAAAATGAACATCTAGGAATATATTTTATAATACATGTGTAAATTATTTTGAAATTCGTTGAATTAAATATTTTTCATAGAAAGTAATAGAAAATTGTTTAATTTAATTATTTAACTCAATCAAACGGTATAAGGATAGAAGGTACCATTATAATGGTTCACGGAATGAGTCCACGTAACTCCTTTCCCCTACATTTTATGTAAGCGTCGGAATGTTTTTTTATCGCTGTTCCTTGTTTTCGCCGGCTGACAACTTGTACCGGCGATGGCGCATGTCACGCCCGAAGGTCGACTCGTTTATAACGCCTCGGCCGCCTGTGTACCTACGCGGTGGTTACGTGGCGGTGAGAAAAATCTAGGCAAATCGGCGAAGCGGCGACTGATATATCGGCAATTATTTATTGGTATCGGTTTAAATTAAAAATGTTTCAATGCTCAACCGGGATACGTACGGCGTTATTGTAAAATTAATTATACGGCGGTTTTCGACCTAAATATGAAATATATTCATAAAGTAGAATTCGTTTTACATCTTGATTTTGATTAGTCTCACTTCATACAGTCGTACAAAATTTGATATGAACTAATATTTAACAACGGATAGGAACATAAGAATAAAGGCTAGCAACATTAATTTATTCTTATGTAGTTATGTATAAGGTGGCCTCTTCGAATTAGAAGGTACCGGGTTCGATTCCGACCACGAACTAATTGACTAACAAATTTTTAACCTAAGTTAAATAAATCAACTCCCCTCGGATCTCCGAGGGCACGTTAAGCCGTCGATCCGTTGTCACCGCATCGGCGATGACCGGTCGTTGAGATAGCAGTCACCAAACCGAACTGAGCTTATGGTTTCGGTGCCCAAGTCCGAAATAAAATATTCGTAGAAGGGCGTGCCTCGACATTTGAGTGATAAAAATACATAAAGGCAGCAATATACGGAAGATTTGATTAGAAAAAATTGTGAACTGAAACTGTTTTGAAATACAACGTTTTTTAAGTTTAAACCTTTAAATGGATATAGTGGAAACGACCCCTAACTTAAAATGAAGAAAATCAATTACGTGGTTTTATATGATAACGTCAAAACGTGATTGAAATTGTTTTTTTTTTAATCAACTCGAGGAAGGAAATACGATAAAAAGTGCAAAAGCAAAGAACGCAGTAACTATTCACCTTCTTACGTCGTCCTAAACCTATCATGAAGGGAGACATTTATTTATCTATCTGTCATCGGACATTTTAACTTGAAAAACCGACGACAAAAGCTTATTATATTTTAAGGCTGAATTCGTGGTCTAAACTCTATTTTGATTGTACACTTATCAAATACATATATCATAGATGCGCACGCGCTCTCTTCCCCGCAGTTATTTTTAATGCCGCAAAAACACATTCCCGTAATCACCTTATACAGGGATTACTATAAATAAAAAGGAAAAAGGAAATTAACCGCGTTCCGGGAGGAAATATCCCAACCCCTCACCATATGTGGGCTCTCCTCCGGATAAAACACTGTGTGTACACTTTTGGCGTAAATGAAACAATGCGCTTTTACGTCGTACGACGGGAAACGCGACATTTAATATTTGAAATATCTCCTTATTTGCCCGCAATGAGGTGTATACCTTTTTAAGAAATGCCTTCGAGTAACACCAACGTAACCCTAAACTGCTGGATGACTATAGTTTCTACAAATTAAATGTATAGTTAAATATCGATTGCTACGAATGCTTTAAAATTTTTACAATATCCTCTATTTAATATTTAGTTTATATTTAATAATTTCATAATCACACTTATAAATCAAGCTGAAAGCCAAAATATAGACCATATAATGTTTTTACCATATTTTTCCTATATGTATAAAAGATCAATGAAAAAGGAAATCGATAATCCAAATTAAGCAATATTAAGTATTAATTTCGTATTAATGGGTACAAGAATTAACTTGTATCGATGGCCTCGACAAAAAGGTAAACTTTTCCCATAAAAGTAGATATTTGCCCGCCTGCTGCTCTCCACACAGGATGACGCGTGAGCCTACATAAAAATATGCACCTACCCCCCTACCCCCCCTTCTTCGGACGTAGGCTTTTTACTCGGACGGGCGCGGGAGGGCGTAAGTAGGGGATAAAAAAGAAAATGAGGAGTTATGTTTTCGGTAATAAAGGAAGGACGAGAGAAATCGTTTAAGACGCGGCCAAATGAGATGGAACGAATATATTTGATTATTTTTATGGCGCGGAATGGCGATACGCGCGCGCGCCCCGGCCATGCTTTAATGTCTATTTGTTTTATTAGAATTTGATATAAAATGTTTATAGGGTTCATCGTTGCGGGTTCCGTTTAATGTTTTGAATAATAACTTTGTAGGGGTATCATAGATTACTTTATTCTACATTTTGATGTGTGTAATGTTTTTATGTGAGCTGCGCTTCAATATAGAGGAAATATGAAAGAAAATAGTAAAATACGTTCATATTCCAGGATCGACGCAATTAAATTTAACAGTTATCCAAATCCCAGTCGTTGTATTTCATGTCTCTGTTTATCCATAAAGGATTTAACTTTGATCTTTCTTAATAACAATTTGGGAGCAGTCAAACGGATATGTGATATTTCTACTGTCGATGTAAATATTTTTTACCGCACACGGGTACTTAAACCTATAAATTACATAAAATTTACGAAAAGTACACGATGAAATGTAACAACTGCTAATGTAAAAATTGCAGTTTTTGTTCATAAATTATCGTTTGCATTTCCTCATAATACACAATAATGCTATATGATCGTAACAAATGTATAGCGTTCTTTAATTCTATTCAAACATTTGAGCTAGCAACAAAAACATCGCCATTACAATAGATGTTAACATTGAAAACATAAGACGTTATTCTGTGGTTTTGGTAAAATTACTTATGGTATCATTAATCATATTTAGTATCAGCTTCAAATGAATTATTTCTCCTTTTTTATTTACTATTCTTGATTAAAAAAAAAATAAAAAATTGGTTGCCTGTAAAGTCGGTATACGGGCGAAAGTTTTACGTGACAACGACTTTGAGTGGTAAAATCATTTTAATGTGAATATTCATTCGTATAGTAGGAAGAAGGATGAAATAATAGTAACAATTTAAAACATTTATTTATACAAAGAATTATATTTAAAACATTAATTTATACAAAGAATCTCGCACTGAATTTCATATTAACAAAATTTTATTTTTACCTTTACACATACATACGTATTTATATACAAATATACATACAATAACTTGCAATACATTTGCGTACAAAATTTGTTTTTGTTGAATTTACTTTTTGTTTCAAGAATTTTTAAAAAATAAAAGTAGTTTTAAAAAGTTACTAATATAAATAATTAATTTGAAATTTCTCAAAATTTGTGTATGTTAAATTCATTTTTTATTTCAAATTTTTGCATAAATTGAACTTTGTTGAAACAGTTATTAATATAAATAACAAATTCAAGAATTCACAAAATTGGTTTATGTTAAATCAATCAGTTGTTATAAGTTATTAATACGCTCTGTCTCTCTCGCTCTTAGGCGGGCTAACTGTGCTCGAGTGGAAGGGACGCGTGCCTTTCACTTTTTATGTCTGTCTCTCTCGCTCTTAGGCGGGCTAACCATGCCCGAGTGGAAGGGACGCGTGCCTCTCACTCGCTCTCATTGTGAGCGCATAACGTGAGCGGAGCGTAACGCAGTTTCTTGAAGTGTCACCCGGCAAATCAATTTATAAGACGTTGTCACGTCAAAAAAACCCTGAACTTTTAAAGAAGCATAAAAGTAGAAATGTTACATTTTTCGTCTACTCCTCCTAGATAGAATAGGTACTACCATTAATTAATTAAATGTATCAGTAAATTCAAATGTACTTTAGTTTATGAATGAATAAGCCCCAGATACGTTTCGACTCATACGTCTAATATTTTTAATGTGACAATGGTCATAAATCATAAAATGCGTTCGTAACGTAAATATTATTCGTACTAACCGTTCATAATAAAAAGCCAAAAATAGGGATATATAATAATATTAAGTTAATTATTTATAGATTATTACTAACACAAAATAACTTCTGGTAGTTCAATAACAATATAATTCCCTAAAGGTACGTGACGAGGTCGTTACATCGACATTTCTAACCGACGCTAACAAATCGGGGCACGTCTTTTATTTTTTGAAAACCAATACCAAAACTAAAAAACAGACTCTATGTGTAACGTATAATATGAACAGAAATTTTGTAAATACACACAGAAGACATTACGATACATTTTTTTTTGCGAATTGTCATCGACAGCGCGCAACGGGCGACGCTGCGATACGTAACAATCGATTGATCGTTGTTATTTTTATGGCTTCCAAAAAAAAAAAGAGAACTCGGATCTGTACGCGGGGCCCAAAGCGTAATTTATTATTGCAGCGTCCGCGTGCCCTTAATTGCGGCGCGGAAACAGCGACGGCACAGCTCCACCCCGGCCGGTTTCGTCACGGCGTCGCCGGGCGCGCCGCTCGCGGAGACGCGAGCGAATCGTGCGCTGAACAAAATTTTCACATGTATCCTAATATGGTTATGACGTTAGATCGCGTATGCGGTGCGTGAGATGGGATCGAATGCGATATGTCGTGCGACAACCCGAAATACTGGATCGGTATAGATTGTGGTTGTTGTGGTTGAATTTCAAATTATTTCCTATCAACTATTGATGTGGTGAATAATTTTATATATATTTCCTTGACGTTTTGGGTTATGATTCTTAGAAGCATATAAAAGTGATATCGAGGATAAAATTATTGTTTACTTAGAACTATCATTACCTTTGCTATAGTTCTGAAACGTTAAATACAATTTTGTTTAATATAAGAAACTATGCAATAGAAAATTTTATTTATATAGCTAATTTATTGTTTTCCGAAAAGTACCGAAATGGATAACAGATATGAAATAAAAAAAAAAAATTGGTTTTTATGTTTATTTTCATCACAAACAATCATAAAATCTGGTGTTACGGTAATTATTTTTAGTATTCAGTTTAAAAGTTAACAATATTTATCGTTCAAATTTTAAAGCGTAAGGCCGATCTTAATAACCATTTCACGCCATACAAGCGTCATTTATATTATACATAAGATCATAATTAATTCGTCGGATACACAATAGGAGAGCTTTCTTTCCGCGCCGGCGCACGGACGCCTTCACTCCGGTATATTATTTAAAATACCGTTTCTCCCCGATAATCGGATACGTTCAAAGAAATCGTGACACCGATCGACCGTAAACGCCCCAATAAAAGCCCATTGCACAATAAAAACTCTCCGATATATAAGAATAGTTCGACTCGAGGTTAACGTCTCCGACGGATTTTTATTCCGCCGAATATGTACAGTACGAAATATTAGTTCGGCGAAAGCACGCGAAGAATTGCGTGTTGTGTTTTTGGCACGAGATGAGTGCGAGACCCTCGCGACACGTAATGAAGGGAGGGCGCCCTGATATAATGCTGTTTTTTATTGCCCGCTTCTTATGCCCCGGCCTAAAAAAAAAAACTAACTATACATTTTAACTATTAGTATTTTTTTTTTTCGCCGGGAAGGGTTCGGCCGGAGGGTCGGCCGGGCCGGCTCGCTTGATAAAAAATTTACGTTTATTTAAGTTTGCCGAAGCTCCGTGAGGGTCAACGCTGTTTGTTGTGCGCGCGTTTCCCTCGCCGTTACTCTCTTAAGGATTCCGTGCTTTATGGTTTAGCGCAATGGTGAGCATACTTGTGGTTAGATTTCGTTAATGGAGATTTTTAGAATTCAAAATTTTCCTTTTTAATTAAATTAGGGGTGATCATTTAACCAAAGTAAAAAAATAAAAAGGTAGACTTAAATAATGTAAATAAAGTTTTGGAAAAGTAATTTATGCCAGTGGTTATACATTTCAAATAAAAATTCTCTTATCTAAAATTAACTTTTGTCTATGATCTAAGTCTAGATTGTTTAGCTATATAAGCAATGTAATCAATGATATAAATTTAAAACTATTAGCATTGCCTCAGTTTCGGTTGTGATATAGTAACAAATTCAGTGATCTATATCAAAATCGAAACTGTGAAAAGCATAATAAAATATGTCAGCAAATCAATGATTATTAATGTATTAATTTTACGTAATTAAACAAATATAATACAAGATTATAGATAAACATAAAAGGTCATATTACATTAATATATTACATTTTCAAGAATGTATCCTACTTACAAGAAAATATTAAACTTTAAATTCAAAACAAAGGTTCTAATTTAATTCGGAGCGCCAACGATTATTCTGGCTTTTTATCGTCAGGTAGCGTTGTATTTCCAAGAAAAAAGATATCTTTTTCTATTACACGTCCCATTGTTCGTGCGAGGGTCCGTCAGCACGCGACAAAAGGAACATTAATTATAATATCCGATTAAAAAACGCCATTTAGCTGCGCGGGAGACGCGCTTTGTTTGAGATGATTGTGCTCGCCCGGGCCGCGGGCGTTCGCTACCGGCTGAAATATATCCAATTTATATACAGTAGTTACGTATATCAATGGAATATGTTCTAAGAATAATTATAATTCGAAATTAGTGTAAAATTGTAAGTGTCGACCAGAACCACTATTTTTTTTCTATTTCGTTACATGTTTATTCAATAATTATTTTGATAAATCGTCTTGGATGATAAAGTCATTTAATGAATAAAGCAATACGTAAACCTTCTATTTATTTATTTTTAAATGTAATATAAAATTAAAGCATCGTTTAAGATTAATATTATCAAGTTATAAGATATAGATGAATATAAAAAATAAACAGCCCTGAAAAATACAAGATAGAAATGTCTACTGGTATTTATTAAAAGTTGGATTAATATACTGCGTTTTCGTGACATAAAAATTAATATCACGGCTTTCCACAAAGCAGAACGAAACATTAATAAAAGCTCAGCCCCGGGAAACTTACTAGCGTCGGAGGATATGCAAAATATGAGGATCCTGTCCCATAAAACACATCGGCCGGAGGGCGCACGAGTTACGCCCGTACGTGCCCGCTCATAGTAATTAGATATTACGGCCGGCTAATCGCGGCTGCGCGCCGTTGTTTTACCCCCGCGCCGGGGGGATAAATCACGCGCGCGCGCTCCCGACCGCGACAAACAAAAAAATATATCACCCACGTAAGAGAAACAATATCGCACGCGGACAACAAAGGATGCCGCCCGACGCGACGGGACGCGACGGGACGCGCCGTGTATAGCGCCGTGAAAAAAAAATCGTTATGATAAATAAAATAAAATGGCTAAATAGACGCGCACTCATAATAATAACGGCACCCCGAGAACAATGACTGACGCTTTTTATGCGTTCTGCGATGAATTAAGGTTTGTTTGGCTAGATAGAGTTACCGGCCGTCTCGCGCGCATCGCGGATCGCAGCTGTCGCGACATCTTTGGGATTATGGGCGCGCGGTGCGATCCAGCGAAAGCGGTTTTGTTTCGCTGCAATGGTTGCGCGCGTGCGTTTTACATAATAACAATTATTATGATAATTAAAAAAAAAACGATTGTATGCATATTTCGTCTATGCTTTCTATTAAACTTTGAATGAATACTGTGCGCGCGTGGCATGAGCAATTTTAGAAATGTTATATTATCGTGATTGTATACTTCTACACTGTTAAAACCGAATTTCGATTTATCGGCTTATATAAAACGACAAAACCTCTAGCATAATTTGAAATTTCAGTAAATATAAAGAAAAATATGAATTCGTGAGGGAAGTTTGAGTATCGTCACTCTCCGGCCAAATAAAAACGTCATCCCGGATTGATCGCTGCGAGAAAGTATCATTAATATTATTCAATTAATAAAACGTAATTTCAGCGAGCGGGACACGCGCCCCGACGAGGAAAAAGCAATTAGTGGCTAGATTGCGCTCCGTCAAAACAACTGAGTGGAGTGTTAGAAAAAAAAAAGCGACGGGGATTCATTAGAGAACCGCTCGCGAGGGGTGAATACGCAAGCACTTTTTTGCATAAGACGGTAGCGCCATTTTTTTTTAATTTTTTTTTTGCAATCAAAAACAAACTATGTGGGCGCAGTGTAAGCGGTTTTCGTCACACTTGCCGAGTGTAAACATTGTTGTTTTTTTTTCTACGATAATTACTGTCGTAATGAGCGTTAAGGGTTGAGCTGGAGTTGTGCGCGGTCATTTGCATACACGTTCGTGGGATTTTTTTTCTATCGCTGGATATGGTTAATCATGTTTTTTTTTCGATGTTTTTTTTCAAGGTATTATTTTTTAATGACGGAACGATTTTACTCTGCTGGTGGTGTGTATTGTTGCGGGAGTCGGAAGGACCGTAATGCTCATGGGAAAAAATTGAATGGAATAAATTTTGTCGGGTTTTAAAGTGGTAACAATGAGTTGTAATATCACATAATTTTATGACTAGAGAAACACATTAACAAAAAAAAAATACTTCATTAATGAAATAAGCCGATAAAATATTAAACAATTTTCATTTGTTTGATGAATATTATAATCAGAAAATAAATAACATGGTCATTAGATCATTTGTAACTAAGACGCGTCACTGAAAAAGACAGTAAATAAGTAAATAAAAAAAAAATGAATAAGTAAAAATTAGTTTTCCATTCGATTTGTCGGAGTTCCTCGTGTCGCGCCGCCCGCCCGCGTCTCCGTCCGCGCGGTCGCGCCGCCCGCCGGGTCTGGGCAATTCGATACGTAATAATCGATGATTCGATGACGTGCCGCGGCGGGGCCGGGCCGGCATTAGCAATCATTAAATTGGAAATAGCGCGACGTTTCCACCGGTGCTTTTCTTTTATAAATATCTCTCACGTGAGCGAGTGGTGCCATCTCGTGACACGAACGTCAACTCCGACCGAATATTCAAATGAACGAATAAAAAGAGGCGACTCGGGGAGCGTTTAAAAAAAAAAAGGTTGTTTGTTCAGGGACGAATCGCCTCCAGACATGGCAAGACGTATTGAGCTCGTGGCCGTGTTCCGACCGCTCCGTACGTTTTTGTACATTCATGTCTTCATTAAAAAACTATCGTTCTAACTAATGAAAATAGTTATGTTTACTGGTTATATTACGTACTGTGTAAACATCTTCATTTATAATATAGACATACAAATCTTTATGAGAATATTCACAAAATTAAGAAAATAAAAATGTAAGTTTTTTTTTATAATTAGGATTTCCATTGAAAACTAATTGCCTATGTGACTATTGGAAAGTTAATAGTCGGTTTTTTATCGTTCTATCTCTTTTACATGTTTTATATACATATCTGCCTGACAAGTATAAAAAACAATATGGAATGTTCTATGAGGTATATTTAAAAGTCGCATTTATATAAAATTCAGCAGGAATGAATTTTTCATATCACCGAGTCGTTCGTGTCATAGCATCGTAACACAAGCCTGAAGTACTTTGTAAGGACACACGTCATGCCTTTAGCATCGATAACGTATTTTAAATCCTTTCAATGAGAGACCGACGTCGCATACAAAATTAAACCCATGAATATTCATATAAATCAATATTACCAACAATGGAATATTTATCAGAGGCAATTTATTTGCGTATTTATTGAAATTTGTAACGCATTTGGCTACCATAAAGTTTTAACGAATCTGAACGTGTCTCTCTCTTGTGGGGGGCGTTAAAAAGGGATGGCTGAAGGGTCCCATCCGAAATCGATCGTTCCGTCAATCGCATGGAAGCCATTGATGGGATTTTTAATGGTTTTAAAAAACGGCGACAAAGGCGCGGAGTTAGCGGCACAACGACGTTATTTATTGCCAGCAGTAAATTGCAGTCGAAATTAAATTGTTCAGTAAATCCAGATTTCCTTCCCCTTAATGACCATTTCTATAAATCAATGACGCGACGGGATTTGGAAAGGAACACGATTACCGCGAGAAACATTTCAGTTTCGGTATTGATTTGACAATAGGGCATAACCCTAAAAATCATTTTTATACCAACAAATAATATATATTTGAGTACTCAAAATTATATCATTAGTGTCTTTTGCTGTCTTGTGACTTCGTCCGCGTTGATTATGCAATTAGATGAAACGTGGCTTAGAATTTTAATTTGATTCTATTTATCAAAACTGTTAAAGTCAAACTCTATTCACTTGGTTGAAGAAGATGTTATAAGAAAAAGACAAAAAGTAATTCAAAATCTATAGCTTTAGATTCTTCTAAATAGACGATTCTAAGCAGATTTTAAAAAATATTTTTAACACTCACACAGTAGTTGTGTTATAATTTCGTAGTGGTAATAGATTACTCGATTAACCATTGTTGCTTGTAATAGCAATACAAGTTTAATTTTATACCAAAATAATATCAAGTTCTGTAATCTCAGCAATTAAAGTCAAGTAGAATCGAAATTACCTCGCAAGATGGCGAACAAAGGATAAAAAACAAAAACGAAATACTAACCATATAAAAATTTAGTAATCAAAAATTCGATTCATTAAACTTATCAAAAGTATAATCGCAAAATCTTTTCATTTTTCGATTAAAACAAATACTTCCAATAAAAACCCATATTTTCTGCAAAAATCACTTGCGTTCCAAGTGAAAGTATCAATTTTTTTTGTGGACTGTACCTATCTAATACTTATAACCTTCAATAGAGGATTAGATCGCACCGACCAAACGAAATGGAAGCGTCGCCGAAAAAGGCGGCGCCTAAGACAATCGCAAAGCACTCCTTAGAGAAACAAAGGCGGGCACCGTAAAATCTCCGAGTTGAAAAGCTCGCAAGACGCGGACGCAACCGCACTGCTCGAGGCGCGAAAGACAATGATAATTGTTCCAGGTGAAATATTGTGTTGCCACCGGCAAAAATACAGCCATAGAAAAAAATGTACATTTCTCATTGTTGCGCTCGGGCTGGCCCATTCAAGGGCAGACGAACGCGGCGGGGTGGGCCCGCGTGCGATCTATCAATGGACATTACAGAGGATTTTTCCAAAAAAAAAAATAAGAAAGTGTTCTCCATTAATTATTTCAAAAGTACATCGCCGGACAATGTCATCTATTCTGTGTCGGGTACGAGTATATAACTGGATAATGAGAAGTATGTACGAGCTAGTTACAAAATTTTGGGTTCGTAGATTTTTTGTATTTCATTTAAAAAAAAGTTTAAAATCGCCAATTTGATAACGCCTTGTATTGTTAGTAAAATGTTTATTTTAACATCTTCTTCGTAACACAAAGAAAGAGGTTTACTTCTAAAACATAAGGCACTCAATTCGAAGTTGCTCAGATCGCTCAACACATTCGGTTTTCGATTAATGAGCGGCTTTTTTTTTCCCAGTTTTTAAGTAAAGCTTCAAGCATTTTAAAAGTAAATTATCAAAAAATAAAACTGTAACGGATAGTTAAACGGTATATCTTATAACCGTAATAACGAGAAGGAGATTTAAATAACCTTTTTTGCATTTCATAGAAAAAATAAATTAGAGTCTCTGCATGAGCTACAAAAAAAAAAGAAATCTGGTTTTGGGAACATGAGGAAATGCATATTGAGTGTGTAATTAACACAATACTGTTGTTCGTAACTTTGATCTAAATAAAAACAGCATTCGTACAAAGTCGTACTCTATGCTGATACTGAAATAAGACAGTTTTTTTGTTTTAAGTAATGTTAATGATTCTCAGCAAATTATGAACAATTTTCTCAGATTTTAATCTCTTTTGAACTCCAAGTAGAACTCCATCAGGGACCCGATGTATAAAGTATCAGCGAGGCTGTACCAATCAAGTGCTATTTGCTAAGATCGACAGCAGCTGTTCGCGAGCCAATGGTGTGTGAATGCAGCGAGCGCTCGACAAAGAGCACCCCCTTTGATGGACGCGATAAATTAATATCATCGCCATATTATGGAGGATGCTGCGCGCGCAACGACTGAGGATACATTAAAATATGCAGAAATTAGTACTGCGGTATTTAAGAATAGACAAGTCAGGTAATTACCGATATTTAGAATAATTTTGCACGCTTCACAAGCGGAGCGTTGAGGTGGTGCTCTACTCTCGACATGTCAAAAAACCCAGTCTTGCGAAACTAATATAACACTTACAGGGTGATATGAGTGCACTAATATCAAGTTAAATAATCTGTCTAGCACTTATGGTATATTTTACAAACAATTATTTTGTTTAATATAGTAAATAATAACATTAAAATAAATCATTGTTGGACGTCCGTCAGTCTGTGTTTATGGATCCATGTATGTGGCAGAGAAATTGGTCGAAAAATGTATCTTACCGGTATACTTTTTTTTTATTATATAAAGTTATACTCCGTGCTAATTCCTAGTTAATATTAGCGTTCTAAGTACTGTCGTTTAATTATAATTTACAAAAAACTAAAAAACGACTGTGTATTGCACGCCTCACAAGCGGAGCGTTGAGGTGGTGTTTGTATACGTATAATTACGTATATATACAAATGAAGATTAGCCTTAAGCCATATGTGAAAATTTGAGATCAGGGCATGCGCCATTATAAAATATCTCACGAAATGGCGCGAAATTTGAATTTGATAAATCTTTTTTTGAAATTTCATTATCAAAAACTCTATTTAAATTTTTTATTTTAGAAATTAATGACCGCGGTGAGGCGTGCACTTTTGTTTTACAAATTTTTACGTTCTTATGCGTTCTATTTGTTTAAATTGGTAAATTTTTAATGGCGTGTATTGTTCTGAATTTGTATACAATATATCAATTACAAGTAGACGTGAAAACGATGTTGTGATAATTATTTTAATGGAATCAAACGACAAATATACGATTCTGCATTTAAATAAATAAATGGTCTTTTTTTATCTAAGCACCTACTTATAATAATTAAGACGTAAGTGTGGACCTAAGAGAGTAATTTTACGATTGAAATGTAATTTAGACTAAAATCTAACGACCTCTTTCTCATGTATTTTCTAAGTAAAGAAATGTGTTAATGTAGCTTTTTTATTGTATGACCCTGAGAATAATAAAGTAGGTCAAGAATGGGAAAAATAACGCCTTTCAAGAAAATAAATTACATCTCACTTAAGTTCTTTTTGTATATCTTTTTATTGAAATGTAAATTACATGTGTTTTATATTGCATTATTATATTTACACTGGTATTTAATAAATGGTTACACTACGCTATTTTTAAATAAAAAATATTCATTTAAACTTATTAAAAATCATCTAATACCAATTTAAACTAATTTGTCATGAATAAGTAAAATAATGATTTTTACGTCCAGACGACCTAATTATGCTTTAATATCGTAATAAAGTTATAAAATATTGAGAGTATAAAATAGATAAAAACAATTCTGATTCATGCGGCTAATACAGAATTTGCGCTACATACATTTATTACAGTTGTGCTTTATATTACAACTACTAAACATCGACACGCGGGTAAAGTCGGGTTAAATACTTAATGTTGTGTAACATATAAACTTTTACCTGAGTTTCTAAACAAGGAAGCTTTCACGTCACGCTAATTTAAAATAAAGGCACGCCCGTCTACCGGATTAAGGGTCCCTCGGGATCTTTCGCGTGCTGCGTACCGCGGGCGGGACAATGAGAGGCGCTCAGGTAGCGCGCTTCTACGAAAACTTAACACCGAACGACATCTCAAATCTGTATTATATGTTTTTAATCCCACAGTTAGAAGGCTGTAGTTTTGTTTTTATGTATGGCCAGACCGGGCCGCGTGGATAAATGCACATGTGTTTACGTGAAGTTGGATTATAAGAACAACCTTATTATAAAGTTTTATGCCTTCGAAGATTGTAACTAACGTGGACAAAATTTACTTGATTATTTATATATTGGTCAATCGGTATACATAGTTGCGACATTTTAATGTTGTCTGGATTTTACTATCGGATTGGAAACATTTTAAAGTATTTACAATACAAATAAATACGGTAACATAGAATCGGACGTTGTTGATATTCAACGTAGAAGAAGGTTTTCAATTTTTGTGTATATAAAATATTTTTCTTATTTCATTTAAAAAGACGCAATATGTCTTACATATTGGATTGTGCTACAAATACCCGAAAATGTAATTACTATGTTGGATTACTACCTGATATAATAAATGTTAATTGCATCTCTTGTTTGTCATAGGCCTGTGTTGTTTTCAGTTGATAAATTGTTGACTGTGTAGTTACGTAATGAACCACAGCGGCATGGCCGATAGCGTTTTTTCCAGGAAATTCAAAATAAAAAATTTAAATATCCCTTTCGACATTTATCGATTTCACACAATTTAACTAAAAATTCGACTAGTATAATATCAGTAAAGAATCAAATAATGCCACATTTGAAAAATAATACCCCATCATTATCGGGACTGGACGTGTAAGTCGTCACGTTCGAGAAAATCAATATGGAGATGTGCAAGTTCCGCGAAGAACTGTTTAGTCAAGATGATGTTTGTTGAGAGGATATGATGTTGGTTTTACATATCTGTCGACGGGACGACGGCCGGACAAACAGGCAATAAACGATCTTATAAATTATAAACGGGCATCGGCGCCGCGGTCGGTATCACCCGAAAGGTAGAACCGGCACAAACTATTGACGCGACTTCGGCAAACCGAGAGAGAATAAATATTTTGGGGTGGGCTCGCCTAAACAAACAGCGGTCTGGATTTGCTGACCGTCGATATAAGTTCAATTTAATACGTCGAATTTTCATCGCCGATTCGATGAAGCGAAATTCAGTCTTAAAACGATGATCTGAAGGCTCAACATGGAGTTGAATTATTCCAGTTACGTGCGACCTTTCGGAGAAAACTAAATAAAGTATACCGACGCGCGCTATCTAACGCGATATTTGTAAACGATTTTTTTGTGTCTTAAGGAATTTTGGTGTCGTAGTTGCGAAAAAATATCTATAATAAAATGGGAAAATTGGTTTTAGATATCCTTAGAAGGTGACTGACGTAAATATTTTTTTTTGTGTTTCAGTAATAAGGAATTTCCTTGAACGTTTGGCAGACAGAAAATTATATATTTATAACACAAATTGTATTACATATAATGTATACAAAATATAAAAATAATTATTTTAATAAGAATAAATTTCTACAATTACAATAAAAATTCTCATTTTCTTTTATAAATTAATATATTTAAATAAGTATATATTTTTATAAGCTTGTGTGTCATTCACATTTAATTATGAAAAAAGGAAAAAAAAAAGAAAATGAGGTATCCGGGACGCCTGGCAGATGTGAAGTATCAAAACTATTTTAAAAAGAAAATATGTATGAAAGGATGTTTTATTAACGATAGTACGTATATATGGCATAATCAAAAAAATTATAATCAATTTTTTTTCAAAGAAAATAAAAAGTTTCATTATTTAAAAGCACATGTTAATTCAATACCAAAATGAAAAATTAAAAACGTTTTCTGAAATAAAGAACAACATTGGTATATATACACATAGGTATACAAGCTCGGCCTAGTGAGAGAGGGGGCGCAGGCGACGCGTCGCCACGCCAACGGCCTGTCTGACCCGCCGTATTAGATGTTTCACATCAAAAAGAATAACAAAGACAAATAAAAATATTGATAAACAACCCTAAATAGTTCATACATTCAAACATAAAAATAATGGTTAAGAAAAAGAGTCATTATAATTCTGAAAATTCTGACATTTTAATTTTTTAACCACCCTTGACGCATCGATGAAACTGAAATTTAATAGGCTTCGTATTAGCATAATTGCACACATAGATCTTATGCTTACATATACTTCGAAAACATTTTAGTTTCGTAATTACCGAAACCAGATCTAGGAATATTAGATACTATCTGTATGTTTATATTACGATATACATGATTCATACTACTGTATGCATCCATGAATATTACAATGTATTACAACATATTTCATGATCATACTAATACGGGGATTGTGATTGACTTTTTAAATTCAGTTAATATTTCGGTTTTAACATCCATTCTGGATCTTCCTATTGACCAAAATGTGGATACGTAAAATAGATGTAAAATTGATGACAAGTCATCTCAGTGGAGAAAAATCACGTCATATATTGATTGATTCCTAACGATGATGTAACGTTAACTAATTAGTTGTAACTATTTCTTTTAACAAATTCCAGTTCAGTCAATTAATCATAAGGTAATGATTGAATAATAAAAAAAAACATAAAAAATTGAAATGTAATGCTTATGAATTTTATGCCCCTCTTTTACTATTGAATTGGTAAACTACTTCTTAGTAAAAATAGCACATTACATATATATTAGTTATTGTTTATAAAAATAAATTAATTTGAACTATTTGTCGAAAAAAAAACCCATTCGTCTATAATAATGAACAAAGTAGTAATTTTCACTTTGTTCAGTTTATAGTTAATTTCTACCTTGTGGGGGCGTATACATTTTGTTCGTTGATTTTTTTTTTATTCAGTGGAAGTTCTAAAACTAACAAAAACACGTAGAAAAACAAGTAATGATTTGTTTCTCAATATATTAGTTACGATCAACCAGCATTTTTTTCATCTTCCATTTTCCTTTTTTAATATAGCATTTTAGAAGTGTAGAATTTTGCTCTTTCCGGTAGATGGCGTGCCCGTAAAATGTATGCCCATTCACCTTCACGATAATTTTGCATTTTCCGTGGGATTTTAAGGACTTGGGATTTTTGTAAGGCTTTTTTCCTTTTTCGTTAAGGGTATGACTGAAGCCTTATTCATTTGGAGACAAGAGGGGAAACTTTACCTGTACGTTTTCTTCAATATTTTTCAAAGTACGCATTTTCAAATTATAATGCTTGTCTTAATATGTGAACAACAATGAGGAAAAATTGTGAAAAATATTGGAAGAGAAAGAAAATTCCAAAAGGAAACGGAATAGTCGACAGACTTCATAAAATCACCAAAGCGAAGTGGCAACGGGCATGCCACATCGCTCCAAAAACGGGAACCCGCCACATGGAAAACAATCCTTGAGTACGATATCACGAATCGGATGTCACAACCTCAGCATCGGATTGATCTTCAGGCCTTATAAGCGTTGACAAATCTTGAATTTGAACATTGAGGAAATTTGTTGACCACCATTGTTTATAAATATCTAGGACCGTTCGTCGTGGAAACTGAAGCTATAGTCTTGAACTATGTTCAACAATGATTGGGACGTACGACAGGACACGTAAAATAAAATTTTAATTTCAGTGAACATTATATTACTGCAATATATAATTGAAATATTTGTTATACATGTGTGGTATCGTATATTCGATATAATTAGTTCAATATAAATAGTGAGTAAGTAATAAGTAATTCGTACCTTTATTTTTAGTTAAATAAGACAAAATTGTAAAATACCTAATTATTATATTCTACACGGATTATTGTTTATGTATACATATAATCATTAAGACTGTTTACTTTATCATCAAAAGAAGAATATAAACCAACTATTGATGTCCGCCATATTTGTTTTCCATTCAACACTAAGGATAAATACAAATTGGACAGTCAAATATTGAAAGCAATAATTAAAATAATATACTCTGTTTATCTTTACTTTGAAATCACGATCGGAGAGCTAATTTAGTTTGAATTCGCTATCTCAAGCGTGAGAAATTGTAAATTCAGCGGCGGTTCTTATAACCTACAAATTAGTATGCAAAATGTAATGAGCCAATACAAAATAGTAAATAATAGTTTAAAATTCACACTCGACCCTCTGAACCAAAAAAATAATCAAACAACCATTCGCATTCCTGTTAATGTATTAGCGTAGATGCTGTGTCTTTATCGATTCGATAGAGTATCAAAAGAATTAATGGCCGTCGGAGGGGCACTGTACTTTTTTTTTATCTAAATTAAACACAGAAGGCCCAACAGAATAAACGGCGATTTATCAAGAAAGATGACAGCGCTCGGCGGCCATAATTTTACGAAAATCGTAGAGTATTGTGTTTCATAATTAATGAAGCAAAAGGCTTTCTCGGTAACAGAATATTCCTGATCTAAGATTCGGATCGTCATTACGTGGCTCTTTGTGCGACATTCTTTTGCGCCCAGGTGTTCATATAATTACATCGGTCCGCGTGCGAGCGAGACGGCTGTATATATTTCGGGCCGAGATGGAGCGAGAGCGAGAGGCGGCCCTTGTGTTGATTGATAACTGTGACAAAAACGTAGCAGATGAAAAATAATAATTATTGGATCCTTTGTTAAAGGTGTATGAACTCGATAAGGGTTGTCAAAGAGGTTCTGATTTATTTTGAATATTTTCTGCTTCGCGGAATTACATTGAGGACTTACACAACAATATAATATTTTGAAGTTGTCAAAGTATTGTCATATTATTAAATACTGTTTTAAATTCTATGAATAATATTTCGTTTTTTATTAGATTTTTATTTTAGTACCCTAAAAAATGTATATTTCAAATATATTTTGAGTCGGTCTCTTTAATACTTTTAAAAGACATGAATTGTTAATACCATTAAATGTGGACAATTTTGTTAAGGTTACAAAATTAATTACACTTTTTTTTGAGTTTGCTAGTTAAATCTATTACTCAAAATTGTTATCACTCAGAAATTTTGAAAAGAACTTCAAACAGTTTGGGTATAAATTTAATTTCTTTATTACGACTATTTTGAATTCAATTCGTAAATAACATTATTGTTTTACGTTGACAATTCAATGATTTACAATTATCATTTTGGCACTCGTTTCAACATTCCAAAATAAATTTAGGAGTGTGGCGCTATAATCATGAAATCAGACAATGTTCACTTTGACTATAACCACTTTAAAGAGTACTCGTACCAATTCATATTTAAACCTTTAATGATTTAATTTATGAATGAAATTCTTTAAGAGCTGACAAAAATTAAAATTTTCGTTATAAATTTTGACAATAAATTAGTTATTTGTAGCTATAGACATTGACGTGAATACTTCAAAATACAAACTAGTTAATTTAAAATTAAATTACAAAAGAATGTATTTAATAATTGGTCAATACTCTGTAATGTTTGAATGATTCTAAATTATTGACTCGAACGCTTTGCAAAAAAACATTTGGACCTAGTAGCAACCCTACCGAAAGATGCATACGCCGGCTGTGCAGTCTGCGCTTAAGCGGGGCTAGACAAAAGTTGCGAAGCGGCGTGCGCGCAGGTAGAGCCACATATTTTATTTTTTCAAGTTTCATTAGCTCAGTTCGCGCTTTATGGATCACGATCGGGGATTCGTTCGACGTCTTTTATTGTTTCGTCAAACCCGTGAGGAATTTCTTGTATAATTTTACTGTAAATTTGGGTCTTGATAGCCGAAATAATATAGATGGCTTTAAAAAGTTTGCATCACTTTAATATGCACTATTCGTTTTCCGTTTATTACATAACTTTAATTTTGACTTAGTAATCATGATTGTTTGTTAAATTCACTATTTTCTTATCTACACCTAAATTTAATCTATGAACTTAAGTAGCATTGCAAATTTTAATCTCATATCTATTCTTTGATTTGTTTGTAATAATTAATCAGCGTACATTAAGACCTATATTGTTATCTAGTATCATAGGTAATTTCGATTAAACCCTTCATTTTCTAACGCGACGAACACAACCACTTCTAAATATACCCGACTAGTACTTTAATATTATTGTAGCCCGTACTCTGCCATACATTTTTAGTGGTTTATTACCTTTGTAGCATACGAAACAATAAGGAAGGTTAGGTAGAAAAAGCTGCAAGAAGCGTCCAGTCAGTGTTGTATTGCGAATTTTATTTGTAAATATATATTCACAAAATTTTAATAGAAGTCATATCAAAATGTTCAAAAATTGTTTCGTTTTTTATTATAAACGATTAAAAATCTACATGTGACGAAATGTAGTCAAGCATTGGTTATTTTAATATTGTCAAAAAGAATATACTCCATAACCAATTATCTGATTTAGTCTCATGGAAATATTATGATTGTTGTCTTCTGCTTCTGGAAATTGAGCGAAGTCGAAGTCGAGTCGATTAAGTATGTAAGTTTTGAATCACGTTGGTCTATGGTTAGAGCAGATTTTCCTTAAAATTTTTTTCGATAAGAACTTTAAATTTTGGTCAAAGATAGAAAACCGAGATTCAGTTAGAACCATAATAATCTTATTTTGATTTTTAATTTTCTAAACAGTTTTTTTTTGCTATATCATTACTAAAAAAAGTTTTCTGTCGAATATACGAATCCAAAAATGTTTACGAATTTATACTTGCATAAAGTTTTTTTTAAGTTAATCAATCTATAGATGTGCTATAGATTTTATGCATAAAAATAAATTTGGAATACCGTATATAAATTGCTGTGTATTTTATAAAAAAAGTTCTTAGAAAACATTAATTTTATACGATACCACTTCAACTAAGGTATTCGCTATATAGCTTATAAAAATTGTTCAGCGACTTTAAAATTTCTAATAGTGATTTTCGAAATGAAAACACATATTTCGAAAATAAAAAGCTTACACAACTCTAATGTCATATACGTCTATAACATTATCATTATTGAGACTAAATTCAAAATGCGCGAGTTATTGAATAGGGTATAAAAATAAAATAATAAATATAATTATAAATGTCAATATGTATTCATTATATTGTCCCGACCGCATAAGATATCCCATTTGACCTTCTGTAATATACAACAAAGCACAGCTATAAAATCGTTAAAACACCCCGACAGGTAAGCTTTTGGCTTAATTAGCGACGACCGAAATTTGGCGTCTCCCACGCTAATTATTTGGGGCCGTGACGCGCTCCTTTGTCGGCCACATCAAAGCGAAACCTCCGTCGGCTGGCGTTTGTTTAACAAATGATTGTTAATTGCCATTCCTGTATCGCAAATTCGGCAAACCCGATTTGTCGTTACCCAAAATGCGCCTCCACGTTTAGCTCTACACGAATTTGGGCATTGCGTTTCATAAAACGGCCGTTCTCGGTTTACGCCAGTCATTTCGTTAATACGACCGCTCGCTTGTCATCTATCAGTAAAATATATGATTAAATTACGATACGATCATTATTTGCCGAAGTTAATTACCGAGAAGCGAGACGCCTTATCTGCCGGCGGGATCGAATCAAATAACCAATTTAATCTAATTAAAAGCGTTACAGACTTTTTGTGACGGCATTCGAAACAAGATGGAATTAGGAGATGGAACCGTCGAGATTAGAGGTGCGGCGGCGCGGCGCGGCGCGGGTCACCGATGGCCGATAGCCCGCCGCGGGCCGCCGCGCGCCGCGCGCCGCCGCCGTCTAGCACGCGGCCGATATAAATTATTTATCCAATCTAATTTAATTTACATCTTCCCTGACCTTTCGCCGGCGCACTTGGCTCCGGGGAAAAAATCTCGAAGCGCCCGTCCGCCGTGACTCATGGAACTTTCATGACGCGCATTGTATTACGGGAGGCCGCGCATTACCGCGCGTCTGCGCCCGCCTCTCCCATCTGAATTGCCAATCGTTATCTAGAAATATTCAAGGTCTCTCCTGTTATGACGGTTTCTCGATTTTACTGTCGGCTTTACACGAGTGAATTTAAAGTTGTTGACGGGAATCGCGCCTCTGACGGACGAGCTCCTTCGACGCGGACGAACGATATTGCAATGACGTAATGACAGATGTTTCTATACGTATGTCTTGCAGCTCATAACAATTTTATTACGTTGAAGTTTAGATGAACGGATTCGTGTGCTTTATGCGTTCGTTTGAAAGCGAATGTTGTGATCTATTTCTCATCACAGTTTTAAGTGATGCCGATACGAAGTCGACTGTAGTGTAAACGAGTGCAGGACGAGCGGACCGTCCGCACACACGGGCGGCGGGCAGATCGCCGGCCGCGCCGCCCGCCACGCAGTCTAGGCGGCGCGGCCGGCGCGGGCGCGGGCGGTTTACGAGCGGCCGCTTTATTGGCTACCTCGGAGCGCGGAGGCTCCTCACCTCATGCACTTCCATTCACTCCGTCAGAAATATACTTTTTTTATTGCTCTGTCGCTGGGGTAATTTATTGACAATGAACGCACGTGCATTTCTATTAATATTTTATTTTGTGATCGTTTTTACGCGCGACGTACGCCGCCGCCCGCGCGGTCGGGTCGGGGTCTCTAAGAATTGTCGTTCTTCGAATTAATCGTGATACACCCGGGCGGCACTAGACCGATCTCATGTTCGGTTGGCGCTCGCGGGTGGTCCGCTAACGAACTCGCATATTATTGTATAACGAGAAGTAAACGAGTACGTCGGCGCAGATTGTGCATGTCTCGTGCCCAAAAGAGGGACCGATCGATGCTATCGATATTAAAGAAAGAAAGATTTGCTAGTTCGAGACTGACACGAATAATATAAATACTTGAAAAAAAGCAAATTATGACTTGCCGTGCCTATTATACGTAATTTCAAAAAAAAATACATGAACAGAACAAATTTAAACGCGAAACATAAATAATGACATAGTATTCAACTGACTAACTCAGTCTAGTGAATAAATTTTATACATATAACAAAGGCATACACTGTTTTGTACGAAGGAGCAACAACAAGAAAATGGAGAGACAAAGGGGAAATTCATAACGTGTCGATTGTGATTACGTGAATGCTTTCAAAACTCACGCATTCCGCGTACAGCAGCGGCAAGCGGTAACGCCCGCGCAGCTCGCGCTCGGCGCGTTACATTGTGCGCGATATGCAAGCGATGCGCCCGCGCTCCGCACAATGGGAGCGACGGAACTAATTGAACGGCCGGACGTTAATCGAGTGATCGACGGCCGGCGGCCGTAAATCGTGGCCGTCGCCGTAAAACGCGTGTGTGGTTTTTCATCGTCGGCCGAGAGGGCCTCTTTTAAATTATGATCGGAATGATGGTGATTTGAAATTTTCGTTTTCGAACTCTCCCTTTCTCACTCTCGGAAGGATGCGCGCTTGTAAATAACGAGAGCTGTAAAGTCACGAAGAACAATTAGTTGTTAAACTTTGATGTTATTTTCGAAATTAAATGGCATTTTTGCGGTAGGTATCCACTGCTAAGACAGCTGACATAGTCAGTTATAAATAGATATATTTATGCATAAAGTCTCCAAGTTGTGGCGGTGAAGGACTAAATTAAATTAATTTGAAACACTAATTTGAAAATTATTTTAATCTAATACAATGATAAGCAACGATAAACGAAGGAAAAGGGTCCTGCGTAAAAAGGACACACACGTTGTTCAATAAATGTAGACTCTGAACATATTTTGTCATACAAAATGCACAAGCTAAATGACAACTTCTTTTTAACACCCACAGGTGCTCTGTGACACATTCACGCCCACAGGAACCGGACTTACAGACTATCGCTGCTCTTTACTAAAGCAGCAGTCCAACATCTCCCGTGGACCTACCTACCAATCTAAGAGTTATAAAAGCCGAATCACGGGAGCAAAGCGGAGCGTTTGGACGCCTTCTAAAGAGCGGTTCAAAAGAAATTTAATATGGTCGCATACTACTCGAATCCGTTGATAGCTGAGGTTTCGTTATATATTTACTATTAGACCTTAGTAAAAAAAGGAAGGCCTAAACATATTCTATCCAATTCGAATGAATCATTTATATGCGCGAACTCCACCTCTGTGCATCGGACGAACAACGTAATGCGAGTCCCTTCATAAGACTATACCTATGTATATGTATATGTGCCTGGGTTTAACATTAAAGATAAGGAGTACTGCGGTCAGGGCTGCGGGTCTCGCTCGTCAGACTTGCACCTTCAGACCAGATTCGGGGAACTGTTGTGCGAATAAGAATTAAAAGCCGTTAGATTTTTTTGATTAAGATTTAGACTCCCGATTGAGAGTTGTGCTTTCTACCACTGACTGCGACTGCTGTATGTGAAAACATCTTGTTATTTGAAAACATTTTGTTTATCGAAATGAAAAACATGGAATACTTTTCATTCTATTATGTTCAAGAAGTTACTGGCAAAACCTATATAATAAGACTATATTGACACGAAGCTCGCAATAGCCTTGACTGAGTTCGATTAATTCGTGTTTGAATTTTCCCAAATTTAAGATTTCAAACCACAAAAGTACGTTTTAAATGATTAATCGCGCTGACAAATGACAATCCAAATATTTCACATTATGTATAAAACTATAGAGAGTTATATAAAGAAAGTACACAATGGACTCGTTTAGTTTGCTATGATACAAATAGACGAATATGATGATGTCGATGTTAAGTAGTTTGTCTCACCTGATAATAAAACTTCTATTACACTGGCACAGATAAAAAACTTTAGATTTAGTACCGACAAAATTTTAATAGAAAACAAAATATTCTATGTCAGCTAAGAAAATTGGACAGTTACATAATTGAGGCAGAAACTCGTTCGAATAGTGAGTTTCTATTGGCTTCCCTTTTCAGTCGTAGTTAAAAAAAAACAATTTACGTCCATCCCGACTGTTATAAATAATCTTCAGTTCTTATTTTCCTCTAATTTTATTTGAATGTATTCAATTACATAATGATTATTAGTGCAAATACAATTCCGTTTTGCTGGTTTCTTACATTTATTTCAGCAAATATTTTAAAGTAGCTGTCGAAAAAACGGCGTTTTCTATTAATACTTACTCAATTGATTTGTTGAATTTTATTTCTTTGCCTTTTTGTGTTTACGGATATATATTCACTTACGATTAAACTGGAGTAGCTTAGAAGACCGATTTCCTTACCTGTAACAAGTATAATGAAACAATATTAATAATTTTAACGACAAAGTTAAATATAAACACAAAAGGAATTGTACTAAAAATGGGTCGTAATATTACAAAAATATTCAGTGTAATCGTTTAAAACGTACTCTAATTAAAGTTTTAAATATATCTGATCAATAATTTTAATATTACACATAAAAAATAAAACACGTTTGTATATTTTTATATGTTACTTCAAATCTACAAAATAATCTAAAGTAAGGAAAGCTCTTTGAAATTTTGTGAATCCGATTTTAGTTAAGAAATTTTGTTTAGGAATTACATAAAAAATGTTTTAATAACTTTCCTCCGACAATATCCCTCGAAATAATGAACAATGTATTGTTTTGTTTTTTCATACAATTATTAATTTGCTCCACAAGCTGCGATAAACGATTTCCTTCTATCCGGTCAGAGTGAACCCGAAAAAATAAATCAAAACTCTAAACTTAAGAGGATATTTTATTGAATGTTTTCTACTCATACGTTTGGCGGCGCATGCTTTCGCGTTCTCTCCGACACGTCGGGCGTCGCGCGCGCATTCTCCGACTTTTTCCGAACATTCCCGATGATTCCCGCGAGCCGTCTCGCCCAATAATTGCGCTAAATTTCTACTTCGTGCTTGTTTAAATACGGCTCTGCGCCGATTAAACCTAATTGCTCTTGTCTGTAGTTTGAACGTAATGCCTTCGTGCTCTTAGCCCTCTGGATAGTTCAGGCATTGTTTGGTTGCAAATTGTTCATATGACTTTCCATTGTTAAAATTCATCAGTTTTACGTAGTACTACTAAAGAAAAAAAATTGACTGATATTCTTGATATGGAAATATAAAATACTTCTATGCAAATCAACAAGTAGATGTGATACATTAATAAATATAAAGCATATTACATATATAAATTTATTTTCCGTCCGTATGCAGTAAAGTTTAAATTTTACGCCATTCAAATCTGAAACGATCGTGTAAAAAAAATAACTTTTTCCAGTGATGAAAGTTCACAACTTATTTTAACTACATTTGAAAAGCTAAGTCTAAATTGAAAAATTTTTTTTATGTATGAGGGGCAAACGAGCAAGCGAGCCATTAGAGTTGATGGACAATCGAACCCAAGATGTGTGTTGTGATCACTAGTGCGTTGCTGACCGTTTAGGAGGAAATAGGATATCTGATGGATGGGATTGGGCTTGCGGAAAAGGGAGAGAGGGGAGTGGGCCACCGGAATTCTCATTCGCTGGGCGAAATGAAACAACAGAAGCTTGTACATCACGTCCGTATTTTGTGAGAGTGTGACATTTTATCGGTCGATTTGGCACATTTTGTGCTGCATCCGAGTTGGCCAGAGCATGGCTCAATAAACGGACAAACAAATAAAATATCAGACAAGTATAAATAGACTTATATTTCCGATCGCCAAATGTCGAGAGGAGAACGCTCCTTAAATGGCGCATCGTCTTCCCCTAGTGTGAAGTCTACGGTGCGCAGGTAAAGAAACAACACAATCTACCGTAACATCCTCGCTTGGCGAATAGCTCCTGATTGAGAGCTAATTGTATGTCGTGAACGGGCCTCTTCACGACCGCGGCCTGCCATGGCTAAGCCGAGGGTAAGGGCTGCAAGCATTTAGCAAAATTTATCAACACTCTCTTTGGGAAAAACATTTGCAATGTAGATCGGAGTAGGGCGGAGGTGATATCGAAATTTGTAATTGATAACATAGTTGTGAACGTACTTTTATATCGTGATGTTAATATTGTTGTAATAATTGCTTTATTTATAGGCGTTTAGAATTATAGAATGAAAACTGTTACAAAATGTTATGTTCGTATATCGCAAAAAATAATTTTACATATCCTTTTCAAACGAATAGGAATTCTTATATAATAGGAATAATAGGCATTGTTTTTATATTTCTATTAGGTACCTATTTTATTGTCCATAAAATATATGTTAAATTATTTAAATAACTGGTCGAAAATTTAAAAGTATGACTTAGATGACTAAAATTAAAAATGATTTAAAGGCAATATAAACGTACAGTGGCCACTATAGATTTTATTATAGCTCCATATCACTTTTGGCCATGTGACATGTTAAAATTTGATAAGATGAAAATTTGATTCGTTCGAATTTGATAAACAGAAATTAACATTTTTTACATTTCAAAATGGCGCCGCGTTGACCTTGTATATAGATTTTGTTCAATAATCTTGATAAAAAAAATTGGGATAATATATAGAAATTTCCTATACTCGTGGTTTTAATGTATTACAATGTGTCCGCTTTGTCAATCTGTGTTTCGCCATATATTTAAATCAGTATATATGGAACAGTGGCAGAGAGATTCTCTATTGTCGTTTGGCTGATTTCTTTTCGTCGTTTCAAATATTACCACAGAGATTTCAGAAATCAATATTTTTTCTTTTTGTGTTTCAGCCACGTTTTATGCTTCAATTCGTCCATTATTATCATCCTATTGATATCTATTGAATTTTGGTACGAAACATTCTAACGGAAATAATTACCCACTTGATCATAAATTAAGTAGAATTTAATTAAATACACTATTTTATTGAGTACATATAAAATACACATCCAAAATGAATTACAAATGGCCGCCGTCAAATCGAGAATTTCAATTAAAATCGACCGTGGCATATCCATTGTAGAACGATGGGAAAGCGGTAACGAGTCGAACCCATTAACCGGGCGAGGCGTAGAGAAACATCTCACGATCCTAGCTCATTACAAATTACGGCCGCATTCCGGCTGCAACCTCTATTGCAGTACCTAGCGGCCGGCGACCGGCGAGCTTCATAATTAATGCCGGCTAATATCGGCAAAAAGCTGGCCGCAAATAAAATGACAAATCGCTTCAAAACGCCCGCCGGTTGATGGATGCTTCTCATGAAGCGACCTGAACGCCGGCGACCGTCGGTGTCGGCGCTCGGATCATTTCCTGTGGGACCTTCGCCGTGCGGATTCTTATCGGCTCGCGCATGTCGGTCGAAAATGGTTTATGGTTTTAGTGTTTCGCAGACTTAGGTATTGATGATACTTATTATTCTATTCTTAGTTCATTATTTGGTAGGAAAATGGTGCTTGTAACCAGACTTTGATAATAGAGTGTTGTTCAGCGTGGTATTAAGAGGAGTATATACCTAAGCATCTGGTTGTGATGGGAAGTTTAAAATTAGTAAAAAAAATAATTATAGATTAAACTATACTAGTGTTTAAAGCACGTACGATTTCTTATGAAGCTTGTTTTAAAATTTAAAATTTTCGATCGAATAATTTTTTTCTTCGACATCATTATTCTCTATATTTGTGTAGATGTACCGTAAAGTGAATTTCATATAACTGTGGTCTCGTTTTTTCCTAAACGCTCCACTGTTTTCAATTCCGTGAAATAATTCATGAACTCAGCCGCACCGAATTCGGTCCATCATTCTGAATGTGATACAGCCGAATGTCACTCGGAAAAAATCACGGTCACGAAGCGACGTGCGCCCGCGCCGGCCGACACAACAACCTTTGTGCTCTTGTTACCCATACAACGACCACCCGATAAGAATAGAGGCTGGAATTCGTCGGGCGCGCGCCGATTAAACTCCTAGGTGAAAATAAAAGAGATTGTTTATAAAGCCAGAGAAGAAGACATGACAATAGATGACGATGATGGACCGAAACTCGCTCCGGGCGGCGAACGAAACGCAATCCATTCGAATCTGGCGCTTGAATCGTTCGAGTTAGAGGTCATTCGTGCGCAACCCGTCCGATACACGGGCCCGCGGAGAAATGTTACGGGGGAGCGGGGGCGTGATGCGCGAGCGAAACGGCCTGCCGCGTCGGACAGAGAACGCGACCGCCAAGGGGTCACAGGCGTGATGTCAGGTCAGCCACTTTTGCACCTCGCCATAACAACGCGTCTCAAATTATTATGGACAGCCGGCGAGAGTCGGGCGGCCGCGGCGTCTCGGTACTTTAAGATGTTAATTAAGTGTTTTGGTTTACAGGAGTGGTGTTTTCGAGATGTCACCTCGAGACGGGCGAGCTGTTTTTTTAAGGATATCGCGGCGGACGCGAGAGCGCTCTCGGCTACCGCGCCGTGTTTAGATTCGATATTTAAACACGCGTCGGCGGAAGACATCGAGAGAAGAATGCATCCGCGGCGTGGAGATGTTTACGTTTATCGATTTTAAATTACGTTATTGGCCGGTAACCAAAGTTTAACGGCATAGAAATGCTCGTAAAATTATAAAGCTTCGCTCTTGAGATGCCTTTCGATATTGGAAACGCCACGATCTAGGCGGAAAGAATATGAATAGATGTAGTTTTGTTCAATGCTAAGTAAATTGTGAGTGGATAATATTTTTTTTATAAGTTATAATTCTTTCTCCAGAAGGATGCGTATCTCTTATAAGAAAAGGACTTAAAGAAAAGTAATTTAAATGGTTGGATACGTTTTTTTTGGTACTGAAATTTGATTTGTATTAATAAAATATTATTTTCGTACATTTCGAGAGTAAAAAGGAAAAGAAAAGGAAATGTGAAGGAAAGGAATTAGACTTACTTCTTCATATATTTCGTCTCGAGATTACATTACAATTTTTTTTTGTCGGCGTCACGTCGACGGCAGTTGAAGCTTTCAAAAGTCTATCATAATTACCAATTTATGATAGAATTCTTCCAATGCAAGTCCACTCGAGCAAAACAGATCGAGCCGGGCGGAGCGAGACCTCGCCCGCTCACGTCCCGGCTGTTACAAACCAAACATAATGAAATCGATTTTGCGCAATGAAAACATTTCGCAAAACGGTATCGATCACCAAAAATAACATTTATTGACTAGATTAAGGATGAAAGCTGGCGCTCGTTCTGAAATCTATAACATCGTTCCGGTAATGCGTCTTAATGCGACTTTTACGATTGTTACTCGACAAAGCGCACGCGCAGTTCTCCATCGGATCGCTCTGTCCGTTATGAAGGCCCACTTCTGATGTACCGAAGCATCAAATTATGAACGAGGAATAAATCAACAGAGGCGCTCGTAAACGTTTTACGTCTCGTGGCGAGGTGCGTGCGCCGCCGACGCCGCTCCGGCCGCGCCGGCCGCGCCGGCCTGCCGCCGCGCCCGGGCCCGGGCCCCCGTCGCACTTATAACATTAAAGACGGTATTTATGATTCATGTGGTTATTAAATTGTTGCAATTTTAGTGTCAATTGTCTTTGGAAAAGCACCGATATTAAATAAGCACTGGCCATGTCCACGCCAGACTCGCGTACCAACGATTCCTTGCAATATACTTAATATTTCCAACAATTTGGATATGATTATTGGAATTATTATGTATGTATATCGCAAGATATCGTAGTATTTTACAAACATGGGATATCGGACCGAGTCATATACTATTTTGATAACTGTAAAAATGTAAAACTTCCCCTCACCATCTCTGTAATATAATTAATCACACTTCCTGTATACTGCAATGAATTATTTAAGGTTGCTTGGAGTTTAAACTTCGATGTCAACGATAGGAAGAGATAATATTTTTTTCATGTGTTGATGAAAAAAATTATGCAATGACATTTTTGTTTACAACAGTTTTTAAGGTATACGGACCCGATAAAAAAATCATATAGTCCTACACATTGCTATTAAGGAAAGTTCATACGTATTTTATTTAATAGGTGAGTACCTAACTAATGTTAAATTTGTATTTTTAGTTACAGTTACCGTCGGTAGAGTGAAAGTGATCCAAAAGGCATAAAGTATAATATCTATAATATGAGAGTGTACATTGTTGAAGATGTAACATTTGAAATAATGCTCAAAATAAATCGGTTTTCCACCGATCGGCTACAGCTACATATAAATTTCTTCGTAATAAATGAAAAATTTGAAAAAAACGGTATTTGTTTAAAAAAAAGTTTTGGTTTAGTACAAATTGGTATTGCTGGCATTATTTTGGGCGACGCCGGGTCCGTCAGTAAGAACAGTCGTAAATGATTAAATTGCAATTCCAAGTAAGCTTTTAACGAGGCCAACGCAGTAGAAATTTTTGCGTACAATCATTTATTTTCAATAAGCATCCCTAATCTAAAAGACCATTTGGGGTACGCCGCGTTTATATGATGACGTGGCACATTGTAAAGGTATTAATGTTAGGTTAAATAGACGTCAAATACAATTCATAATCAAAGTGCGTTCAGTCATATCCATTGATTATTAAGGAATATAAATGTCATAAATGAATACACGTTATTTTGTGATGTGAAGTCAGTTTATAAATAGTTTGTTTAATTAAAATTGCAAATGACATTGAAAACGATTTGAGTTAAATTATAATTTTTACTTCTTAAATAATAGACTCTAAGTTAATAACTGTACATAGATAATACACGTAACGCGACAAATAGGATAGAAAATGTAAAGTAAGCCATAGATATCACAATGAAAACAATAGGTCACATTTTTGTGATTTTGCGACAAAAATAGATGAAAGTTAAAATGAGAAAAGGACAAAATAAATATAAAACCATGAATTTTTGTCTAAATAAAATAAAGGTATTCGGGTTCAGAAGTTTTTTGACCTTTCTTGATACTGTTACAGCTTTGGCGATAGTTAATTTTAATTTCTATTCAGTTTAGCTTTAAATATATTTTATGTTAGATACCTAATACTCATGAGTGAGTCGGTTAAGATCATAAAAACCTGACTATATTTAATATGGTCTTTTGAACATAGATTTAATTGAATAGAAAATCCTCGACTTAAGTGAAGTCTTGGTTCTCTCTCTCTCTCTTTTATGCTCATGAAGTAGAAACACTATAATAATATGTTCATAAAAGAAAAAATCAATCCAATACAGCAAAACATATTATTCCTTTATTATATATATAAAAAAACGCTACAAGATAATATGAAGAACTGTTTCCTTCCCAAGAATAGTAACATTAAAGACTAAATGCAATTTAAATAATCGTTCGAAGTACCCGTTTTTTGTGTCATTAACAAGACATGCGTATACTAGAGCTTTCATTGGCTATAACGTAGATCATTTCATTGGCTATAATGCAGATCATGAGAGGAGAGAGTTGCGTCTGAAAATTCGTCTTCTCACTAAACACCTGAAACTTGCACCGACGTAAACACAACCACTGTATTACGTCCGTTACACAACCTCATCGGCTCGAGTCCGTCGCGCGGCGCGTCACGTCAGTGCGGCCGGCGGTTATGTAACAGAACGTCTTATTTAAATCATTTTAATATGAATACAGTGGGTCAATATGTTTTAGCGACGCTTCAATATCTCTTGTGCAATGGTTACGTGAAACATTACCGTTAAAATGTATAAGTGCAAGTGACATTTGATTTGAGTTTAAAAAATTACGCCTTTGTGGCACTATAAACATAGTCACATTCACAATGACAAAGATTGAGGAAATAATGATTGATAACGTCTGTTTACTAGTAGAAATGCCTTCCGTCACAAAAAGTTAAAAAGTTCTGTGTGTGTTATGTCAGAAATCGTCATTTAATACCAAATGTATTACTCGGCCACTCGTTTTATAATAAATATAAATAAATAACTATTATAATAATTAGTATTTAATAAGAGGTTCCAAATTAAAATGATCGATTTAAAGAAATACGAATTTTGTAAAATGATTATATATTACAAAATACTCACACTGCATATTAACAATCAGTTATTACATTCTGTAATGAATGTATACGTATATACATATTTAATAAAAAATCATGTATTACAAAAGAACACAAACTTAAGTTCATAGGATGCTGTGAAAGATGAAAATCTTCCACTTCCACTCTCCATCCTTACTAGAAATACGTCTTTGTGGGATAAGACTACAAGAAGTGGAGTTGGTCGAGACGTATCTATTGTCTCTCTTACTCTATCCAATGACTAAATTTATTCCGTTAAAATTTAACTTAAAACGTGTTAGCATTTAGCGACGTTCAGACAGATAGATAGACGCTAGAGTGATTCTATAAGGGTTTCGTTTTTTTATCTGGTGTACGAAACCCTAACAATAGGTAAATGTCATGTCGTTATTTCGGTAAACACTATCTTACAAGGAAACCTTAAATGGGTTTATCAGCATACAGAGCGGCCTAAGCTCGATATAAGTAAAAGAAGTGTGTCAGCTCCGACGCACGAATGAAGTTTACTGCTTTAAGATGATATCGTACATATAAATTAGTATAATGGTAAATGAAAGCATCTATTATATTATTCAAAGCATAATACACAATTCATTTATTTATGTTAATAGTAAAACAATTAATTCGTCATTTAAGAAAATATTGAAAAAAAATCTCCACCAAGTGTAAGTGGAAGTTCATGGTAACGTTTCTTCAATAGTTTTGAACCCCCTTCTGTATACACTAACAATGATTCGTGGAGAAAATCTATTATATTTGTCACATTCTGATTGATTGAAATGTAAACAGTAACCATGACGATTTATTTATTTCAGTAACCATGACGATAGCGTAACGTCATTTATCTAGCACTTGATTTTACTCCCATAAAATTCCATACCTCGGGCCTAAATATGAAATAGATTCTTAAGGAGTAAACTCCAAAACTACGGGCAAAAGTAAGTATTGGTTCATTATTTTAAAGCGCTTTACCGCAAAGTCATTGTTTAGTAAGAAAGTATCCAAGCATCAATTACTGCATACGAAAGTTTCAAGAACAATATGATTTGCTACATTTTTGTCTGTGCTACGTTTACCCGCATCCGTAGCAAATAACTATGTATTAAACTATCAAAACACGACTGAATTGTGAGCGGGTACGTTCGTATCGGATGAATTATCACCAACGGAAAAATTGCTATTGGAAATCATCATTTTTTTTCTTTACAGGAGCACGGCCAAGCGCGACCTCGCCGCCGCACGAATGTGCATTAGCAGTTAATGAAACGACGGTAGAGTCCCGCGGCGATGCGGGGGAGCGACGCCGATGTATGATAAATGTCGCGGCGATGACTCGGCTGCGGTCGCGGCCGCGGACGGAGATACGCCCGAGTGTGGCCGGCCGGCCGGCGCTTTTAATGTGATGACGTTATCACCGCATCCGCGCTAATACTGGCTCTTTTTAAATGGAGGGAGGGGATGAGGTTAGGGGTAGAGTGGAGGGAGAGGGGATGTTCTAAAGAACGTCCGGGCGGTCGGAAAATTCGTTCCTTCAGTTGATAAAAACCGTATAAAGCTAGATCATTCGATGCTTTTTATGCTTTAAAACATTTTTAAAGGTCTGCGAGGACGTAATATGTTTGTTATCACAGCACGTTGAAAATATTGAATGGATTGCGGTGATTGATAGATTTAAAAAGTATGATCTTTTAAAAACACCACCTCAAAGATAGTACGGCTTTCTATATGGAGTACAATTTTTAAAATCGGTTCAGTATGTAAGCCCTAGATGTAAACAAACAAAAAAAAAAAAAGGTTTTTTCATGATATCAAAAATTGCTACAAAAGTTGAGATACAGTTTTTAATCTGTTTGCTTTGGTATAGTGATAAATAACTGTACCTTTATCTTCGTGAATAAACAACAAATTCCCCATTTTTTTATGTCTATTAGTTGTTGTCAATTACAATGTCCAAAGGAGAATCAAGATTGGAATTAGGATCGGAATCGTAATAGAGAACGGGACTGGTTTCGGAATCGAGATCGAGACAGGCAAAAGCGAGGACAAGAGTGGGGAGGGAGGGGACAGCGGAACCGGCACCGGTAGAAATTTATTTTAAATCCATCTTGGGGAATCCTAAGGGGAACGTTGATAAGCAAGACGGCTCAAAAAGTGAATGAATAAAGAAACCAGATTCTATAATAAAACCGATAGGGTAACAGAAAATTTATAGACGTTTTGAAAAAAAAAAATGAACAATTTCATTTCCTCAAAGTATACAAACGACACGGTCTAAAAATAAAAAAGAATACTGGACCGCGGCCAAACAATGACAACTGGGCGTTTGGATCAATCACAAAAAACGGAATACGGATAAAAAAGGCAATTAAAAAACCTGACAAGTGCGAGCAACACTCAAACACTTTCGGGTTTGTGAACGTTACGTAACTATTATTGATTGCAAAATAATTCACTCAACTCTAAATATAAAAATTGGCAGACATTAATTGGTTTTATTTGTTATTCTTTATCTTTGCAACTAATACGTGGCATCGAAAAGTAATCTTCTAAACGATTCATACATATTTTATTATCATAGTTTAATTTTTATAATGTAACTATAATTAGCAAACTAGAGTTCAAAATTTTAACGGACTTAGGGCCTTTTCCAAAATCTCATTTCAAACTGACATTTAAGAAAAAGTTCAAATAAATTTTTCGTTCCACGTTTTGTTTTTAACGGTTTTTTGCCCAAACAACCCTAAAAGGAAGACGTGGATGCAAAATTAATTTTAAAGTGATTTTTTTTAAATGTCAATTTAAGAGAAGATTGTGGAAGAAGCATTTAAAATTTGAATTGTAATGAGTTTTTTGTCTAGATGCACTATCTAGTCTGTGAGTATGAATTATATGTTAATGATTTATAAACAAATTTTTCATCTAATTGATTACTCAATTTTTATATCTGATTAGAAACAACATACTCAAATATATATATATTCATATATTCAAATTACTTATATATATATATATATATATATATATATATATATATATATATATATATATATATATAAGTAATTTGAATATGGTGTTTCTAGTTAAAAATGAATTAAGGAGATAATAGTGCAATTTTATTTTAGCTCCTTTTATTTTATAGGGTTCACGGGACCCTAAAAATTCGTTTTCTCCGTGTTTGTCGCGGTCAAAAGAATATTTAGAATACGTCCCTGGATACCAAATCTCTTTTTTTACTATTAAGAGGCCATACACGTGTCCCGATGTCTCTCGTCTTTATTGGTTTAGCCTAATTAATGGCATCGAATTTTATTCTCGGAAGAATCTTCACAATAATACATTACTAATTTATTATCACTTTTTTTCATTGTAATCACATGTATATCCCCCGTAAATCTTTCCAACTTTTAGTGACATTTATCTTTTAATTCCTTTTATTGGTTCGAATTCCGAGATATAGTAATTAAAAACAACGGAGAAGTTTTACTAGTTAAGAATTTTTTTTTAATTAGCCACGAGTTTCGACGGACTGACGCTATCGTTGTTCCGTACTACAATAAAGAGTGATCTGATGAAGAAGAATGATCAATATCAAGCGTTTGCTGCATCGTAACTACTTCTAAACCATTGGGCTTGACTTTAGAATAAAATCTCAGTTCATTTGTGTTACATACTCGCATTATTGCCATTTATCAGATAACATTATATAAAATATAGTCGTTTAAATGAAATTGAAAAAGAAATTGATATTTAATTTTCACATTTCAAATTTTCTTGAATCTACATATATGAATTCAAGATATATGTATAAGCGAAATACCATCGACTGACTGACTGACTCATAACGAGATTTCGAAAATTATAAGTCCGACTGATTTGGACTTAGGCATAGTTGTTCTTTTCGGGACGTAAACTCTCGTTAAGAATGGATTTTACGCAAATCTTATCTAAAAAAATTTTTTTTCACCATTTTCCCTCCACGCAGGCGGCGCCGCCAGCAAAAAGCTGGTCACTTATAATTGATATCAATATGTTATTGAGGTTTTTATTGTCATCCACTGTAAGTATATTTTTTATTTGTTATTGTATTATTTTATGATAGTCGACGCGAGTGGAACTCATGAATGTTGTTAGTCGACCACCGAAGTATTAAATTTGACAGATTTGAATAAAAATTAAGCAATAAAGGCTGTCCTTTATTGCTTCTTCATCTTTTAGAGAACACAAAAGTATAAATGCGTGCATTACTCGTAAAAAGAATTATGAAGAAATTGAGTATGATTTCTATATAAGAATTTCAGTTATCAATGAAAAATATTACATACCCCATTGTATGTACCTAAATACATTTCGTATTTTTCTGGGTCTCGTAAGCAAATACGGAACTCTTATAGTTTCGGCATATATGTATATTTATCCTTTTGACCACCAGTATGTAAAAATCTATAAACTATATGAAATTTTTTTGTCGATTATCATGAAATTGTAAAAAGCAGATATTTATGTAAGCCATACTATAATTTTGTAGAGAAATTGTGAAGCAAAATTTAGAAGTAGCTTTCCATATATAAAACTGATATTCGATTTTTTTTTTCGTTCACTCAATTATGTGGAGTGTCTCTGCATAGGCATATATTTAAAAAGCACTAAAGCTTTTAAGAAAGTTTTATCTTAGGTGTATATTTTTCGATATATATGCTTCTGAAATCGTTAATTTCGTGTCACGTTACTTTTGATGCAATTTTTTTAAGAATTTGAAAAACTAAAATTAAATTAATATTCTACGGTACAGTTTGACCTAAATTTAGGCCCCTCAATAAAAAAAGAATTAAGTGAGAGTGGACTCTAGTTTAACAGAATCTGTTTAAAAATTTTATAGATTCACAATCTTGGTTTTCAGTATTAAGAGCCTTTTCCACCATTTCCTTTTAAACTGACATTTAACTAAAAGTCACTTTTAAAATTAATTTTGTGTTTCGTCTTCCCTTTAACGGGTTTTAGCTCGAACAACTGTTAAAAGGAAGACATAGAGCGCAAATTTTATTTTAATAGTGACTTTTAGTTAAATGTCAGTATAAAGAAAATTGTGGAAGAAGCTTTAAGGAACGATCTAAGTTTAAATTCATGTTTAAATTCATAAACAAATTTGTGCGGATATGATTTTACATATTTTTTATCAAATTTATACGGAATGACATTATATCTATTGCATTTAAACTTTGTTGTGCACCATTACAATTTCCTTTCCATTTCATTCTTTGATACTTTCTATGAAATCCTGGAATCGGAAGTGGGTCTCCCAATTTGACCGATTTTTTTTATAATCATTGAACTAAGGCTTTTTGAAATTGTAAATAAAAATATTAGCTCTCCAAAAAGTAATGTGATGGTAATAATTACTATCTCATAAATAACGCTCGCAATATTCTATTATATATGAGATTAGCTTTTGCCCGCGGCTTCGCCTGCGTAAGGGAATAGCGTGTAAAATCCGTTCTTAGTGAACATCTACGTTCCAAAAAGAGTAACTAAGTCAATTGGTTTTTAGTTTTGGAGATCTCATAAAATGATAAGTTTTTTTCGATATAATTTGCTTAAAATCCTTTCTTAGTGAGCGTTTACGTCTCGAAAATAGTAATTATGCCCAATTTCAAGTCAAATGGACCTACAGTTTCGGAGATCTCGTAATGAGTCAGTCAGTCAGTCGGCCGATGGTATTTCGCTTATATATGTATAACTTTCTTTTCATAAATAAGTACTATTTTTTTTTGCTAAATAATATTTTAGCCTATATTACATATTTTGAACGGGGCAGTGTGCAGCCTTAAATTCGTTTTACAGACTTTTGATTTGATGAAAAAAAAATTAAATGTAACAATTCCTAAATAAAATGTGATTTACGGTTGTCAACCATTCGGATAGACCTATAAATTTTAATGTATATCATTACAATTTATAGTTCTTCTGTATATTTAAAGAGTATTGAAACTTCATATAAATAGCACTATAAAAAAAATAAGAGAAATGGTAAATAAG
This sequence comes from Eumeta japonica, assembly GCA_005406025.1. NCBI lineage: Eukaryota > Metazoa > Arthropoda > Insecta > Lepidoptera > Psychidae > Eumeta > Eumeta japonica. The sequence continues at coordinate 52,085 of BGZK01000607.1, read as the reverse complement.
AATTATAGTTTTTTTTTTTATTGAAAAATGGTTGATTACGTTTACAAATACGATGTTAAATCGATGTGTTTAATTCTTGGTCTCCTACTTTTATGGAGTATAATTCTTTTTCAATAATTTATATGAAACACTGACTTAAAAGAAATTATATCGAAACGAACTTGTAAATATGCAGCCAATAAAACACAATACTTGATAGAAGTTTTACTTAACTGATATAATATATGTGTGCTATAATGTCACGTTATGTTAGATGCAACGGTCAGGCGGATTCCGATAAAATCTAGATCTTTTCTAGCATTATAATATTAATGGCACGCTGATGCTCTGCCCATTTGCGGGTCGAGCGTCGAAAGTGCAAAAAGGCAGGGTCTGGAGCTCGCCTCGTAGATTAAAATGATTTCACATCATTTGCGACCATTTCTGAACTAATCAGACGATTTCATTACTTTTATTAGATGGCTACCCTTTGAAATATAAAAGTTTTTGTTTCGCGACACCGCGGATGATCTTATCTGCAGTTCGTTTAATTTGCAAATGCGCATTGGCGGCCATAGCGGGCGCGGTGATTGAGGCCGTCGGGGCGCGCGTATTGACAGCGCGCCGCATTCTATGTAAAATATGAAAGACGCTGCGTCTGCGCGGCGCGCGGCCGTCGAATCTGCGGCGACGGCCTTTGGATGCGGCAATCCATATATTTTGATTGTAAGTGTGATACGTTTTGAAGATTACAATGTGTGTAATTGATTGGAAATTATCGTCGGCCTAGTATTGGTATAACAAAATATTTCTGTTATGTTACAATTATCATTTCATTCTCGGAAGGATAAGAAACGAAGTTGTCAAATTTTGACAGAAACGGAATTGTCAATCTTCTTTTTTATACTTGTTCCAAATTGTTCCAGATTATTTACGATATTATTATTTAAATAAAGAGAAAACTATTTTTTAGGACAAACTAAGCAGTACTCATTTTGTACTGTTTCCGTGTCTTACAAAATAGAAAAATAGTAAAACATAAATTCACTTGTTTCAACTTTCTGTTGAAAATCTATATTCTCTTAAATGAGTGTCATTAGCGATTATTTTTTTATTGTATCGTTCTTGATAACAGTATTCTTTCAACGTTATTGCCTTTGATATAATATAATAATATTTAATTTATTACGAACTCCATTGGTTCCTGCCAACACACATCTATGGTTTGGTCAGTGCTCGGATCACAAACACAACCGGGCGGAGCGGGTGCACGCGTACAGCCCAAGCTCGCGATATAGGCTGCGCCCGGTTGAATTATGGGTGCTCTACGGCTGATTAATGCGACATCGCGCGCTGACGGACTATTGTCTGCGCGAATCTGCATCGGTCTGGACAACAAAAGCTAATAAAAAAATCGGTTCGAAATTGTGTTCGTATATAAAAGGTACGAGTGTCGTCAGCTTGAAGTCGAAGGGAGAACTGAGAACTTAATTGTTGTTCATTAAATATGCTATCGGAGGTCCGATCGACGTTCAGTTATTTTCCTTTAATTGTTTAGGTGCGAGTTAAATATTAGAATAGGGATTGATTGTAAATAAGATATGGTGTTTGTAAATAATAAAAAAGCTTCAAAAGTCCATAGTCCATAGGCAAAAAAAAATATATTAGAAAATTGGAAATACAACGTGTATACTGGACAATAAAGATTGACGCCGTAATATAGCACGCGACAACGATTCTATACAGTTTTTGGACTAAATGAGAACGGAGAAATTATCTTTTTAGAAGAAAATGTTTACATGGCATATGTGAATTACTTGGTTTAAATGCAATGGTATGAGAGTACGAAATTTCCAGTTAATTGGTATACTTTAAAACATTTCAAATCAATATACATCGACATTAATTCTGATGTCCACAATCTATAGAAAGAAGTTTTTGACAAATTTGTTGGCATGCGTTCGCAATTACTTTGTTTAAAGATCTAAAATAAACTACCTGTTAAATAAATCAAAGTCAATTATGAATCTAATATAACTTAACGATTAATGTCATTTTAATATTATGTTTATTTAGCCTTTGTAAACAAGATGTTTTGATTGCTACACTCGTCTTAGGTTGAAATCCTAAATACTTCAAAACGTGACTTACCTGAGTTTGCATCTATAGTAATTCAAAAAGACATATTGACAAAAACTAATATACCTTTAATGCATTGTCACTTCTTAGAAGACATATTAAATATATTTTAATTCTTACCATTTAAAATTTATATTTCTCACAAGGGTCATTCATTAAAAAACAAAACTAGAATGTGTAACGTCCATTTCAATTGAAAAATATATTCATTCATTGTTATAGTGAAAAAGAAATCACGGTGAAGCGCTTGGTCGGAATTTCACCTAACTGATAGTTGTGGCAATCGCAATAAAATGAATAACCGTATGATTCTCCGGGTGTTTCGTGCAAGATCATATCGTATCGATATTTTTCTCTGCATAATTAATAGTAAGGCTTTGGACCATATCAGGTTGTCTAAAAAAATCTATTTTCACACGTTCACGTTAGAAAAAAATTTCGATTTTATGTATTAAACTCAGTCACATGTCTATAATGTCATGTCCATTTTGATTAACTCCACTCATAAATTTTATATTTCATGCGTTGCACATTATGGAATTACAACACAATAATAAAAGGTATTGATTGACATATTTTCACAATTTATCGATATGTATATTTGGAAACATTAGATACTTAAAATTGCGAAATTTATGTACGTACATGGATATTTTTTGTATGGCATGTGAGCGATCTTATTAAAAAGGAGGGATGTTGATTATCTAATTAACTTTTAATTATAAGCACTTGAATATGTTTTTTTTAAATTTAAATATGATTAAATGAATTGTAGTACGATATATATATAATATATATAACTTGCAGTAAAATTTATGTAATAATTCCTTTCAGTTCTTTAAAAATTAATAATAAAAAAAAAACCAGCCAAGCTCGTTAGTCCTAAACCTCCTCATAAGTCGTTATTAAGTAACGTATTTTGTATGTATCTTCTTATAATTCTTTAACTAGCTACTCAAAATTAACCCCCAGAAACAGAATTCATTTACGCTAAAATTATTCTACATGGCTTCTGTTCTTTTATCGGGCCTATGAAACCCTAAAAAGGAAGAATATATACGATTGTGTCCAGTCTCCTTGTAATAATTTTCGATCATGATACGAAAAGCTTAAAAAGGATCTATTAAATTAAACGTCATAATACATAACATAAAATGAATAGGAACAAACATAATAATCCCTGGACGACGCGGCGACTCGGACAAAAAACAAGCGAAATGAAAATTCAAAGGTCGAAAAATAAACCGGTAAGAGGATTAGACGTAGCGGAGATGACACTGGAAATTAAGGCTGTTTTCTTTTGTAATTTTCTTCCATCTCGCCCCCGCCGCCAGGGGCGTGGGCGGCTCGGAGCGGTGTTGGGGGCGAAGGGGGGGGGGCGCGCCTGCACGTTAAAATGTATATATGTGGGGGCCCGCCGGCCACGGACGGCGCTATTTCAGGCCACGTCCTCGGACCCCGCTTATGCACTTTTTATGAACCGGTGGTGCGATCGTAAAAAACGTACTTCGCTAATTTTGGTTTTAATGCGTTTGTGCGCTCGGGCTGGCTCACGGCATGCGGATGGACTGTTTGAATTCATTCGTCTAGTTCGCGTGAAATGGGTGCACAGCCTCTGCTAACTGTAATTATTGAGCGCATAACTCGGTTCGTCTTGCAGTCTATTAGATGCTGAAAAAATGAAAATTTGGAGTGATTTTACATGTTTTTCTCCAATTCCTATCATTAACTAAAGTTTGTGTGAGCCAAAGTTGAGCCATAAAAATTAGGTATCATATCCTGCTAACATCATAAACGCAGATGAACGTTTGTTATGCTCTCAAGTAAAAAGAAACTACTTGACGAAATTTGATGTAACTTCACAGTATTTATTATAAGCTCATACATCAGAATAACAAACAAGCCAAAATTTATAAAGACACCAGCTTTTGTTCTGGGCTTAGCTCGCAAGAATGTAGCAAAAGCAAAACCGGTATTTGTATCGAAACCGGATTGAGGATCAAGGGACCAGAACCGATCCAGCGTGATCGGTCGACGAGAATCGAGATAGTAGGTGTCACGCTGGGAGTCACTTATGGTCGACGTACGTAAATGAGTTAAGAGAATCTATGTACCATGCGGGCGAAAGTGCTAGTTCTAAATATTGTATTATATTGACAAATGAAATATCATTCAATGAATTGGTTGTATTATTTTGTTATATGAATAATCACAAAAATACTTGTCAAGATCAATCCCGCTATCTTTCGGTGTCAAAACTAAGCACGTTTGTCGCGGTTGACGTGATTAAAAACAATATAGATGCAAAAGCTTCTGTTTGTAAGATCGGTTCGGCAGACATGCGGTCACGGCGTAGAATGCACCTGTTTGATAACAATAATCGCCAGGGTTCCAGCTATAGTACTTTATGTTTTACTAGATTTCTTAAAGAGAAACTTCTTTGGGCATGGTAGAGAAAAATAATTATGATAGTTACGGTAACGATTTCGCTTATGTGAATGAATAAAGCACACATTTCCTATTTTCATTTATCGTAATACTATGATCACCAAAGTGTATAATAATTTTTTTCTGACATAAAATTGTAGATCTAATAAGTTATTATAATTACAACAATAACAATAAATAGCGATAAATCGAAAATCATAATGCGTTTAAATTTATATTCATAATAAATTGACTTTCTTTTAGGAGAGATAAAAATTTCACATTTGCAGATGTTTATTTAAACTTCTTAATTTTCTGTAACAAATAAAAAAATAAAACATTTATGATCGAGACCAAAGAAGAATCGTTTCTTATGTCTGTAGATATTGTTAATAGATAAAAAAAAGTTACTATAAATAGATAAATAAGCCTTTTGATGATTTAGATATATATATATTAAGACATCAAGATTCTGTGAAATCTATTCTGGTGGGAGTGAAATCATGAGATTTTGTGTATAAATTTAAGAATAGCAATCATTAACGATGACCATTATAAAACTGAATTAACGAGCGTGTGCGGTGATCGCTACTTAATAGACACTAAGCATTAAAACGCCATCAGAGTCATTGAATAGACGTAGTGATAGACGAAGTTTACGTAAATAGGTACTCGATCACACGGTACGTGTCCACTCCGGCGGCGCGCAGCGGAACATTTAAAATGGCGAGTCCGGTGACGTCATTAAAACCGAAACCTGCGTCGCGCCGACATTCCGAGATGGTATAGGCGACGCGACGTTCCTATACGGCATAATTAAAGCGATACGCGGACAAAAAGCGCGGAGCGGGCAATCGCGGCGCGGTCGGCGCGAGAGCGCGTTTTTACCGCGCCAAAAACACGGGCCGCGCGGGGCCGCGCCGAGCGCAATAAATTAGGCGCGCCGATGAAAGCAGACACTGACTCGATATACGGACGCGTTAAATAAAAACATTAACGGCTGGTTGAAATAATTGCAAGGGAAAAAGCGCTCGTGAGACGAGTCGAGCTGTGCCGGCGCGTGCGCAACTTCACGCTCTGATCAAGTACCAACATTTTGCAGGGCTTCACTTCGCCGACGCGATCAAATTTTACACATCTATACATAAAAATTATCTGTTTAAATTTTATATATGGATGTGTAAATTTGATGGCGTTTTTGGTTTCGTTTAATGAGACTTGATTGAGATTGAGAAAGCTTATCTCAAGTCGGGTAATGTTAACATCTTAGTTGACGACAAGCCTTTATCTATTAATATTTTATAAAGTTTCAGACACACACACACACACACCTATATATATATATGAAATATTTTCGTAAATATGTTGAATGTTTTCGTACTACACGCAGACGTGTAAAACACTTCTCATTAATATGGATATTAAAAGGAAAACTTTAAAAATCTACATATAATGGTATCTGCCTGTATAATTTCGACTGCAACTGCATTGTATTTAAGTCATGAAAATCCTAATTCATCAAACCCTCATTCAACCAGCTGTAATACAAAACTATGTGGTGTGGCCATCTATAAATATACATTAATAAATTTATTGACTATATAAAATGTAAAGCAAAATATTTTCCAGAGTAACCTAGTATGAATATTAAATATTACCTATTAAACGGAACGCAAGTAATCAGTAACGTCACTATCCCGAAGTCTATATATATATATATAAATGAATGTTTCTATTTTTATGTATGTTATCGGTAATCTCCAACACGTTTGACCAATCAATGAAAATTGGCATGTATGCATGGCATGGAGAAAATTCATACGCTATACGATTTCTTTTAACTCCGCACAAGGTGACGGAGCAGAATAATATACATTGTATACCGTTCAAATCGTTCAATCGTCAGTTCATACCAACAAATAGTTTTTGTGTATAGGATTAGTAATAAGTGGGTAGCTTTAATTATAACAAATAGTAACCAATCTTGTTAATCGGTAAGCAAGTCCAATAATCACGAATGGTGAGTTTAAAATGTAACCGTAAAAGGAATAATTTCCATTATTTTTTTTATGGACAGATAAAATTTGTATTAGACTCAATTAAAACGTTTTCGGATGTCTCATATGCTCATAAAATTGAGTTCTAGGAACAATTTCAAATGCCACGTGAAAAAAAATCAAGCATTGCGAGATCGATTAAAAATGAGTGGCAAATGTCAGCCCGAATAGTTATTTAGATGTTAATCTATAACATAAAATAAAAATTTAACACATTATTGAAAATATTAATAAAGTTCAATTAATTTACATAGACTTAATATAGACTGGCAGGACAACTTCTGTCGAGTTTAGCTAATGCCAAATAAAACACATGTAAAGCTGCGAATTTCTAGTAAATAAAACTATTTCTAGCAAACAAAAATTTTTGATAGTTCATAATTCAATGATTTATGACTAATTTTGATATATCGTGCGTAGTATCTAACGAAGTTTTATTTTACTTGATAATGTTTAAAATTTTAATACAAGCCATCTACCGGGATTAAAGTTTTTTACCCGTTTATAATACGACCAACAAGTAAATGGATTTTCATATTAATTTTTTGCTTTGAAATCACATATCTCATTAATTGGCATAATTCAATCAATTTCTCGTAAAATCATATTATTCTTTAATTTTGAAATCTATTAAAATCCCAATGAATGACCTTTCTTTTTACGTAATAACAAATATTTTATGAAGCTGTTTTGCAAGATCTAACAACAGATCGCCCGTGACAAGCGTTAACGACGAGTACGCAACGGGACACGCGAGGCAAACGACAGCCATCTTACGTAAGATTTCAGGGTGACGTCATAACTTGCGATTATCATAACTGTGTCTAATTAAGGGATAGATTTAATGTCATGTGTATATTTAAAACCCGAATGGATATATTAACACATATTTTAAGATCCAATAATGATATAGCACATAATTAATTATTTACAGAGATAATCAATATTTATAAATATTTGGGCATAAGTTATACTGATAATAATTCGAAGCTTTTTGTAGGACAAATGATAACTTTGAATCATTTCTATAGAATAGGCACTACAGCTTTTTTATAGTAGCGTATTTAATTATTTAGCTTATTTTAATAATCGTATTACTAGTAGATTCAACAAAACCTATAAAAGAAAGGAATTTAACGGAAGGGCAAATAGCCGTACAAAGGACGGAATTTAGGTTGCTCTCACCTGGAATGTTACAAATTTAATTATATTCAGAAAGATTTATCACACATAAGGGTTGGTTATTAATCAACTATTGTTTTTGTTAACGACGCTTTTTAAACTGTAAACACATACTTAATATGTAGTGAAAATGATTTTAAAAAGGCTTAGATTTGAACTAATTCATTTTAAATTACATTAATCAATTATTGCGATCGGTAAACTATCGAACAAAGTTTTTGCAGCCATAGTTATTTAGATACAAAATAAATGTCAATTGATCGCTTCAAATCTGAGGTGCGAATAGAGAAATAAACGTTTCACGAATCTTTTATAGCGACAGAAGTTCCCGTGGAGAATGATACCATCGTACAATAGATTCTTACAATATTAACATCGGATTTCCAGTGAGTCTTATCTCGATGCGCGCGAGGGAAAGGGCGTGCAGATTAGCGAATATCTGAGCGGACGACTCACGGCGAGAACTCATAACTAAGCCGAATTTCAATTCGGAGCGCCGCGGAGAGACGCGCCGGCCCCGCATACAGGATGAGCCGGCTGACGGCCGCGCTTCTCGCGGCGTAAATAAGAAACACGCCGCCCGCAGAAAAATTGATACCACAACTTGTATATATATATATATATATATATATATGTGTGTGTGTGTGTGATGTTGTACACTTCAGTTGGTATCCACATAATGTTCCTAGCTGAAAATAAAGCGGTGTCGCGTGCGGGAACAAAACGTGCAAGAGACGCAACGTGCTCTGGCACATGTTTTGACTGGTGGAATTCGGTTTGTTAATTTTATGCTGTAGAATGGTTCTCGGATGTTGGGACTTTTGAATGCGAGAGAGCGGACAGATGCAAGTAAGTTACTGCTCGAGCCATTAGTGCAGTGTGCTATAATTTGAAAATTTAATAATATATTTAATAATAAAAATACGAATAATACTATGTCTCCACTGTTATTATACGACAGAATATTCTTGAAGCAGCTACTAAGTATGTTTTCTATCCATCAATACTCGTCAAAAATCTTTAATAAAATTTTGGAGGTTATGTTCTTAGAAAGAAGCGATAAAAAAACTTCACACGACAATCAAAACTTTATCTAAAAGAGGTTTTATATCATTTTTATATTCAGTGATGTATCGATTGGAAAACATTTTTCATGGAATACAAAATACGTCTTTTACATAATTTTAAGTTTAATTAAGTTGATATTTTATTTTATACAGCATATTCATATTTTTACTTTTCATTCGACTATTATCTATTTAAAGTTCGATGATTTCATGTTCTTTTTACAACTAATCTATTCCAAGATCAGCTAATATTTATTGAAACGATATTTCACATCTAGAATTCGTGTTGCGGCAATCAAAGAAACATTATCATATAGTTTTTGAATTATCGAATTTCTCTCTGAAAACAAAACTGTGACCGACAGACATCGAAATGATCCGATCTTGGACAGGCACATGAAAGAGAGATTAATAAAATGTTACTTTCAGATTAAATTGCGACGACGCTATCAGTTTTTTTTGCCATTTCTCGCGGGGGCGCAGATCCCAACACTTTTATTTTAAATTGAAGCGCCTGCACTTTCGCTGGTCCAATGAAGGTCGCGGGTGGTTGTCAATACAGTGACCCCGTTCGGGACTGGCAGTCAAACGTACTCGCCGTGACACCTAGCGAATTGGTGCAACAAGAGCGAAGTTACAAAGTTACCGTTCGCTTCGCTTATGGTCAGGGTTCGAAAGCGTCAGCTTTCAATTTGAAAGCAGCGCCCCGATCGCTCGGTCACCAGTCGCGCCGAGTAAAGGTGAAATATAGTACTCGTGCATCGGCATGGGGCAGAGCGTGCTCCCGTAGGAAATAGAGCAAGCAGAGACGCAAGCGCAGAAAAATGTATCATGATATAAAACGGAACTGACCTTGAGAGATTAATATTAGTGTTTAGGCTGAATTATGTGGAGCATACCTTCTACACCTATAATTAAAAATATTATTTAAACTTATCGGTCTACCAAGCGACTTTTGGTCTTTTTGCCAAATTGTCTGGCATCGATTAAATGTCACAGTAGTCATAGTAGTGTATTTTTTAAATAACAATATCCCGATTTTCAAATTATACAGTTAGAAACAAACATCGTACGTAACCCTCGGTGAAAGTAATTAACATATTATACATACTTTTTCTGTTGACGACTATTTTACGTTTCCCGTGAGAATTTGATTATATTTACGATTTTGTCGATTTTTCCAAACAAAAAAAATTTTAGGTGAAGGAGTTAAGAAGTAAAGAAGCAATCTTCGTTTTTTTTTGTTATAGGTTCAGTTGTGTTTGAGATAAAGGAGAACATACATTTTCATACAAACGAATGAACAATTTCCTTTATTACCATTTAAACTATTCATTTAAAAATTATTTAGTATTTCTACTTCTCATAAGAAATCTGTCAATTTCACGTCATATTATGCTAACTAAAGCTTTATTTAAATTTTCTGATTGCGTCCCTAAAAGTAACTCCTACAATCAGGATTTGTTTATTCATGGTATATGTTTGTGATTAAGTCACTTAAATCTCCATATCTATCAAATTGCAATTTCTTTTGATTTGTAAGTTCGTGACGAACGGATAGACAAATAAAGATGCAACAGTATTCTATAAAGGTTTCGTTTTCCCATCAGGTGCATAGAACTATACAAATTTAAAATGTATAAATTTCGTAGGTTATAAAATAGCACTTGAATAACGTCATAAAAGTTTAAGAATTTACAGTATTTTAATGTTTTATCACTTTTTTAAACTGACACACATTTGTAAGACAGCTATCCATTGCCAACAACAAGCAAGCGACTTGAGGATAGTTTCGGAATCACAATCAAATTAAGGCCATTACACAAAGATGAAATATAAGGCCATTACACAAAGGAACAAACCCCGAGTCGAGCCAATGTGTCTATGAACATTTCTCCACTGATTATTCAGGAATTGTATAATACCCTTTTATATGAAGCACTTGTTTGTTAAAAAAATTTAAGTTTTTATAATTATGAATTTTGTGCATCCTTCAGTGTCTTATTAAATGTGCTCATACAGAGCTCCCTAAATGAATTTGTGACCTTATGTACTCGTAACATGTAAACACAATTTATTTTTATTTCTAGTGTTGAAATTTTCACTATTTTACTCAGAGAGTTCTAAATTTTGCCCTTACATATATTAAATTTTAATATATGAACTTCGAAGCCACAATCAAGATTCCGACTTTCTTATATTAAGAGAAATACGTTAAAAGTCCTCAAGTTTCTTTTTTCGATCAAATGTACATTTTGTGTATTATAAGCTTTCAAAGTCGTTAATTTTGAGCAAACTTTCGGACCCAATATTATATAAATCTGATAATTACACAAAAGCAGAGCATCACAAGTAAATTCAAACAAATTTATTTTGAAAGAAATTCATTTACTATTTTTTTAACATTCAAGAATTTTTAGCTTTTAATAGTAATAATATAGTTCCTTCTACTAGGTATACTAATACCCATATGGTGTAAATTTTAATATAGTAGGTATTAATATTAAAATATGCATCAGTGCCTGTATTATTTTAAATACATTATTCTAAATTATGAGGAGTAACCTGATGGAGCAATCAGATCAATTTAAATTTTGTGCTCGAATTGTAAATGTGGTTTTGTGCCGGTGGTCGGTATGGGACCAGAATGTGCAAGTTTAACTCCCATATTGGCTAGATTTTTATCTTTATTAATGAGTAATTATTTACATTCTTAAAACGACATATGTATATTCTAAAATCAACAGATGTTTAAAAAACACGTGGAAGTTAAATATATTAATTTTGTGCCATATATTCGTAAAACACTTGCATTATTTAAACAGACATGTAGACAACGTAACGTTACTTATTACTGAGACTAATCTCTTAATTCTGTTGGTTCCATCATCAATTACAAGAACTAAAATTTATAGTGTTGTAGGTGTTGCTCTTGTACATGGAATTGATCCATCCGTTCTATTGAATCCGTACGAATCATAAAAGACAATGTCTCTTTGCCTGTCTTTCTGTTCGTTTGTAAGCTTATTGCTCGAGAATAACTTGAGAAATTTGCTTCATTCTCTTTTTAATAAGAAAATACGTTATCTGATTGGTTTTGAGTATTCATTTAGTTATGATAGGTAACTTAAGATATTAGCAATAACAATTTTAGTGTAATTGTAATGCATTTGGAATAATAATCGCTATATTTTTTACCCCATCACTAGATAATTTCTATAGTATAGAAGTTATAAAAGAACATAATTTCCTACAGTCATCACATACTGAAAAACCAAATAATTATTCATTTAATTGTTGTTTGTTCGCTTTGATTTGCAAGGAAGAGGTGGAAAGTGATAAGGATTGAAAGTGATAAGGGAAGAAAAAAAAGATAACGCAAGACAGCCAGGAGAGTGAGAATGACATATGAAGTGAGCGGTTGAGACAGAGTAAACAAGAGCGACATGGAGAGAGAAAAAAAAGCAAGACGAAAAAAGGGATATAAAAAACGGGTGTAGGTTAAGACCGAAATTGGTAACGAGTTGATGATCAAATCCTCAATAAAAATTAAAATTTCGATCAAGTATGTATGGCTACGCTGGAGGATCCGCTAGTTAAAAATAATCAACATTTTTTTATAAAATAGAGATTTTTGTCTAAATTACTCATAAAAAAAGTAAAGCCTCTACAGGTTTTTTAGAGATATCATAAGTTAATAAATATATAACTAAAATTAGGTAATCAATTATTTTATGTGAATAAATTTTTAATTAGTACGATTGAAAATTAATTGATTTTCTTAAACAAATAGAAAGCAAAGTATCTATCATTATAAAACATATCACTGGTTGCATCAAACGCTTTGGTTAATTTTAAATTACATCACACAATTTATTTTAAAGAACAGGCGCACAAAGTAGACGATCGTCAAATGCGCAGATCTAGAGATAAGTAAAATTTTATCTATCTAATTGTGACATAAAAGACATTTCTTTTTCAATTTATTCTATTCATATTTGGAATAATATTCTTCTTTTTCTATATTTTGACGTGACTTTATCGGAAATTAAGTGAACATCCATCGAGCAAAAAAGATTTGTGAAATCGAAGGTGACAACATAAATCGACGGACGGCGCTGCTGCGGGTCGGTACTCTACAGAAAAAATAGCTGGATCCCTAACAGTCAATAATTTTGGGACCAATATCAAAAACAAGCTCATCGTTTAGTTTTCTTTCTGTAACATTACGCTTTACAGTAATTGTATAATTATGAAAAAAAAGGACAAAAAGTATTTACAATTAATGGATACAAAAACAAAATTGACACAAAATGACTATAAACTTAGATATTAATGATTTTGCAAAGTAAAAAATTGATCAGTAAGGTCAACAATTTTCAAGACATTCTGTCGTGATATTGATGTATTTTATAACTATATAACTCAAGTAAGTCACGGACTGTTGCCCTGAGCGTAATAGTCCATGATTTTCGTGAATTGATGTTTCAAAATACTGACCGAGTTCAACCACCATGTTTGGCACTATTTAACTTTAAAGTGAAAATTGGAGCATCAATAATTTCAAACACTTGCTGAAAGATAGGGACATGGTCGCAATAGTAAATAATATGTTTTTAATTATACGTCAGTTTACATATGGTACTTATTAGTGCAATGCTTTTATATTATATATTAATATCTATTAGTGCATAGTGAAGATGCAGCAAGTCTATGCTGGCTGGTTCCAAGCTGGCCTGATGTGGATTTGGGGCTGTTGCACGTCAGCCTAACCCGTCTCCTAGGTCTAGTATAAATTGACTTAAGTTCGGAATTCATCGTTCAATTCGTCCGTGATCGGGATCGAATTCGGTACTTTATGGTTCGATAGTTTCGACGAAGGTTTCTAATTACAAGTAATTGGAGATTTTCATTTCAGCTTGAATAATTCAGCTTGAAGCTGCTATATTAAAGATGTGTGCATATATAATGTATGCGAGCATACAAATAAACATACTAAAGGCATTGGTAGGTATTGTAGAACGCAATCTCGTGAGCACTGCATCGCGTAGGTACATAAGTGGTGTGTACAGCGCGGGGGAGGTAGCGCGGGGTACGTACGTCGTTAGGTATGCGCCCGGATGCGCCGGCTTCGGCAAACACAATAAGAGTTCAGCCGCCGTCCGCGCCCGCGCCCGCGTCCGCCCGGCCCCGCCCCGCGGCGCCTCGCGTCCTTATGGAAAACTTATTAGAGCGCGGCCCGCCCGGGAATCCTTTTTCCGACGGCAAATATTTGAGCGAGAAATTAAAATTTGACAGCGGCCGTTCTCCGACTCACGAAGGGCGATCAGGTCTTATACGTGATGGGATGTGTGATGTTTGGGCCGCGAAATGAATTTTAGATTGAATTCGGATAGCGTGGGAGCCGCTAAGGTCGGACAAGGACACGGCTCTCTTTTAGAAGAAGCGATCGATGCCATGTTTTAAGTGTTAGTTTTGTGTATCGAACAATGAAATTGTATTTAGAATTAATTCCCTATGTAGTTTTTCTTAGAAAGAGGCATTCATATACATTAGCTCGAACGTAGCTGTTCAGTGCTACCGCTTCATGGGGCGCGCAGCGGACTCGAGACGCGGACGCAAGCGAAACAACGTCGGTTTAACAAAACACACGAGCAGCTCGCTAACTAACGGACGTCTGCTGGCAGAACGAACATAACTCACACGTAAAACCAATGTAGTGAAAAATGAGGAAGCCGAAGTACGTGCAGAGCATTTACTGCTGAAACATCACCCCATGTAACGAACGGGCGCATTTGCCTCCACGGGCACCCGCGCGCCCCCCACGCCCCCCTCAAGGCTGCCGCCCGCCTAAATGAACGAAATCTTGTTTGCCGCTCGCTCTACGGTAATGAAAATCAGAATCCTCTCGAAATTTTAAGAAGTCTGCGATTACATACGGGACGATGACATAAGCTCGGTCGATGCCAGTAAATGGCTGGGTCGGTGTTAACGCTAACGTCTCTGGTAATTAAACGCGCGAGGGCGGGCGGCGGCGGGAGGCGGGGGGTCGGAGGCTGCGCGACTGGGCGTGGTCGACGCATGCGCGCTTCCGTTTAATTACAGCGACAAAACAACGAGTCATCGCCGCCTCCGCGCTCATTAGGCCGCCCGTGGTAAATACGGACCGGCTTTCCTCTTACATAACGGGGAGACCGCCTTTCGTGTCCGGTAGGTATCGAGAAAATCCCGTTTCTGATCGATTTGCCGCAATCTCACCTACCCGTCCCCGATACCGGTCTCGTTTACTTTTCGATGTTTGGGGAAACGTATACGAGTATAATGTCGAATGTCGCATGATTCACGTGGCCGGGAACATTCAAATGAAATGGACTCGAAATCGGAGATAAGGGCGGCCGCCGATGAAATAAGGCGCAGGCGGGCTGATGGCGGCCATTACTGCGAGCACAGCGCCGCGCACGCACGTCGCACGGACCGAAAATGAATTAATATATTAACATAACGAAAATGTACGAAAGTGTAAAGTACATATAAAGTTATGGTTTACGTATTAATTAAGAAACTCATTAAAAAAGGGAAAATTTTGTTTTCAAACAGAAACGTGTGCAAATGTTATAAAAGCCTACGGTCATACGGTAAAAAGGTCATGACGTCGCTTGGGTACTAATCGCCTTCAATATATGTATTTTTGATAAAATAAAGAATACAGCACCGCTCTCATCAAACGTCGCCTCACCTCATCACACGGCTCAGGATTAAACATCACCAGCAGAATGTCAATCAACAGCCTATTGATATTTCTGATAATTTTCCTCTTGTATATTTTTTTTTCATAAAAGTACTAATTTAAGCACAGTCGAGGTATGAAGACGCACGCCACGTTATGAATCTAAATAGTTCAATAATTAAAGTCCATTTGGAGAACTAGACAAAAGTAAAAAAAAAGTCGAGAGAAATGATCCAGGTGATATCTAAATAGAACAATTTACATGGAAAAAATCTTGGCACGTGACGGGGCGGCGCGCCATGTAAATGCCGCTCGCAGCCGCGGCACGTCCCGCCGCCCGCGTGCCACTCTAGGGTGCATATATTTTTACTTTTGTACTTACTAGGCAATTTTTTCTTCTATCGTTTTTCATATTTTATCATAAATATGCGCATACTAATGTCCTTCGAAGCTTTTTTTTTTATTGATTTGTGATGCAATCAAAGGTTTTACGAGATCGCTTTGATGTGTAAATTTCTTTTAAGGAAGAACGAGAACCTTAGAAAGTATTAAAATATAATATTCTAAGTAGAATTAGTGCAAGTGCAGAGCTCATTCTGACAAAGTCGATTCGAATATGATTATTTAGATCTTTCTCAAGGACTAGAAAAATTACAACTAGGTGTTCATGTTAAAGTCCATGTAGCGAAGTAGAACCGATTACGAGATCAGCAGGATTTTTCTGTACGAATTCTCTCTTATTCGACTATTTCGCAAACCAATGTAGATCATTGCGATGGCACAAAGCGTAACGCGCCATTGATTTCCACTTTGCAATAATGTGAAGTTGACACAAACACCATTTTGCGGAGCGGGGATAGGCCGCCGCGGGGGGAGGCGCGCGGCGCGGCGGGTGTCGGCGAGTAACGCGTTTTCGCCGCTTTCAATCAAGGGTCGGGGAAAACAACCCGCGTCCGGGACGTACAACCTTTTGCCTTCATTTTTCTCGCTGTCGTGCTCCGGCCCCGAATTATGCCCCGAAAGCTGTTTCGATCTCGATTCGCCGAGATATGTATCTGGGCTGTAATTTTTCTCGGCCGTCTTAGTATTCAAGGCACAATGTGTGCCCGCCCGGCGCGCCTAATACTCCTTCATCTGCCCAATATATAAAGGGAAAGAGACGGAGTGAGGTAAAAAAAAAAATGCCAATGATTGAACGTCATACCTATGGGAATAAATTTGCTGGGATGACATCCAGTCGGAGGAGTTGCGCAGTTAGATTTTCATATGTTACGCGGCCTCCGGTTCGTGTTTTATGGCGGCGAGGGCGCGCGCGGGCGCGGGGCGCGGGGCGCCGGGCGGCGCTGGCGGTCATTTCGTGTGCGATTTTCCTCTTTCCTGAAATAATTACGTCTTACAAACTGTCCTCTTTATCTCACCCCGCCGTTTCCTATCTGCGTCTCTTCCATTTATTTTTCGCTGTGCCCGACTCCGAATGTACCCGATCGGTTCGTATTTGTGAGCTTCTTAGGATTAGCTAAAACGTGTTTTGGAAATTGTTTTAACGTTTCGGTCCGTGTTCTCGTACCGACTGTTTTATTGAAATTCAGTGAACGATAATTACAAAAAAAAAAAAAAATTGCTACGGCGGATAAACATGCAAAAAAAGGTCTTTTTAAGACGCAGAATTTTATTTGTTTAACGCACGTTTAACATGGACAGGCCGATAGGGTTTTATAGACAAATAATAAAAGAAAAATATCAATATTCTTAGATGTTTTCATAATGTCGTAATTTACGAGGATCGAACCGGCAATAAACGTAAACTCATATTTGCCTACGGTCGTTAACATGAGGATTTATCTAAAAGCAAAACAAAAATGCCCCGAGTTACTCGGGACGACGTCGTAAACGGAGCCGGGCCATCGCGGACGCGGTCTCGGCCACGACGAAAATACTTTATTTATATGCTAATGTAATTTATACGACGCTTAATGTCTCGTGGCTGGTATCGCACGATTTCGCTTCATTCTTTCAGCGGCGGCGCGACTTCGATTTTGAACTCATGGATCGCTGAATTTAAGGCGGTAATTCCCCCGGTCGCCCTCTCGTATGTGTCGATAAGATTATGAATGCGCGGCGGGAGGCAGCCTCCGTCCCGGCGCGGCGGCGGCGGGGTGAGCCGCGCCCGGGAGAATCAATAACAATATATACGAGAAAAAAAGCGCTGTTTTGATAATGAGGAATTTAGGACGGGAAATAGGAAAGTTGCGCCGATGGCGCCGAGGGAAAGCTTTAGTTCGGATATCCATCTATCTGTATTTTGTATTGAGCGCTTTCCGCTTGGTTTGCTGCAAGAACAATTATACGCGTATATTTTAATATATTATGAGAGGAGATGAAACGAGTTCATAGAAAACATACTATGGGAATTTTTTTTGGTTGATACAAGGTTGTCTTATAAGGGCTATTTCGATTAGAAATAATTTATGTTACTTTAGTATCTATAAATATCTAGTCATTTTATATTGTAAATGGTTAAAGATACAATCATATTTTTTAATTATATTCATATTTTTATCATAATTTTACGATATTACGGTTTTTATAATTTTCAAAATTTTGGACTACGTGTTTATTTACTCAATGAAATATATTGAAAAAAAAAAAGGTATTTTTGGGTTTTATTAGTTTTTACGTAGGACTTTTACTTAAGTAATTGAATTTAAATTCAACATTTATTTTCTGAATTACCTACGATGACCACACATTATTATTTATTCGTGAGGAAATACACTTTCATTTTCATTAGTCGCATGTAAAAGGCGAAAAGATTTGTGGTAATATTTACTGAATGACATATTTTGAAAATGTCACCTCAAAGGGAAAAAATTGAAAAACGGTTAACCTTCTAGGCCAACCTAAAACTTCCCTCCATTTTAGATCTTGAAGACCAGAAAAGGAAATTGAACTTTTTTAGATGTCGTCAACCCATTATATTATTTTTTTACAGCATTTCTAGGGACAAGCGCTAGCATACGAGCCTCCAGAATCTAGGCGATCATCGCCATCCATAGACACTCGCAACTCTAAAGGAGAAGTTGGTGTGTTGCCAGTCTTATAGAAAGGAATGGGATATTTGATAAAGAGAAAAGCAGGTCTTCAGAACTTTCATACACTGGACGAAACGCAACAGCGCAATCTGCTTCACGTCCGTGTCCTGTGACAGTGATACTTCACCGTCTGAGCCAACCAATTTTCTTGCTGCAGTGAAGTTGACAACAACACGGCTCTTCCGTACAGTCGTGTTATAGTAAATTTGTTGCGGCACGTTAAATCGATGGAATCACTTAGAAACTCTTAGAAAATATTTTTTTATAAAAATTTTACTCCAACGATACCCTTTAATGAAACAACGATTTTAATTAACTTTACAGCATCCAAAAAAAAAAAAAAAATATTATTGAGGATTAAAAGTTATTTAGATTTCGGAAAACAAGGATTTGATATTCCTAATGCTATTATATTTATAAATTATTGATGCTACTGAAAAAATAAAGAATGTGGATGGGTATGCTTCAGCAGTGAGGGGATTAAAATCTGATATATCGAAATCGGTCGAACTCAATTTTTTACAGAGTTAATTCATTTTTTTTAAGCTGTGATCCTTAAACAGTTCCTTCGTTAATAATATTTCAAAAGTCATCATTTGAAAAAAATTATCATTTCTGGATTACCTAGTTAACCGATTGAGATTGAGAATCAATTGATGTAGTTACAACTTAATATGTAAATGTGAAAGTTATTACAACTTAATATGTACTTTTCCTTGATTTTATCTATATTTTTTTGTAAAATTTTGTTGTGTGCGAATCGTCTCAAGACTATTGGAAATTTTTAAATTTAATGTGCATCTTTTTCATTTGAAACTTTAAACTTTGAAACCCTTCGTTATGAATACAAATATAGTGTCTCTATGTTTCGTTTATTTAAATTTTTGAGTGTCCATCACCGTTGTAATACAACTGAATAAAATTTGTTGTACACATAAGCAGCAACAGTAAACTTCATCGACGATAATCAACGATAAATGATGCTTTTAATCGGGCCGCGGCGGCGGCGGTAGGTACGCGCAACGAGAGTACATAAACGTCGGAGGAGGTAAAACGAAAGCGAATTAGACATTCAAATTAGACTCGAAACAAATAAATAAGGCATACGAATGATGGACATTCCATCAGGCATTGTTCGTACGGGTCCTGAACGGATTTGCATAAAACATTCTCTCGTCCCGGCAGTAATGCGTATCCTGATGCGATGTAGCTAAATACGGCTACGCTTGTGCTATTTCATGATTTAGACCGGTTTATGTGGGTACATTTGAATTTATGTTTTATTTATGAAAATCTGATAAGCTGTATTTGATTAATAATTAAAGGTATTTTATTGGTTTAGTTAATGTAAAATTCAATACTATTCATCCTTTGCGCAAATTGGTGGATGATTGAAAAAATTGCTGTTTATACATGCATATTACTTAAAACATTTGAACATTTCTCGATATGTAATTTATTGAATATCTATGACGCGCTAATGCTCAAAAAGAATTTCAGTAGGAAGTATAAATGGACTGAATATAAAATTGTATGCAATACGTAAACAAAAAATAAATAAATAAACTCCCACATCTGGCTTCGTCGCGTTCAACAGACTAATCGGCGTGTAACCTGACAACATCCGTAGTACAGTTACTTGGTAACATGGATGTTAGTCCATTCAACCGATGCTAGCTCACGATAAATGACATCAAAACACCTGACCGGCGTCGCAATAGCGGGGACTGTACGGAGTCATATGCTTTTTTTGCGAAAAAAAAAAATCATTCGCTTAATATTTGCTGCACGGCGAATTTAAGGAGCCATAAATTTTTGTCATTAGGATAATAATAAGCGAGCGGAGTGTGCGCGGGAACAGGATGTTATAATATCTTTTGTTCGAGCCGGTGTTACGCGCATACCAATATTCTGCGTTGTACACGTGTGTGTATATGTTTCGGGTGGCATGTGAAAAAAAAGGATCTTGTGATTCATTAAGGCTCCAAGAATGACTATAACTGCGGTAGGTTTATACAAGTGGACAGGTGCTATTTATTTTTTAAAAAGTTCTCGATGACATGAATAAATTTTTAATTTAAAAATATACATTATTTCCAGAGTTTTATGCTAATTGTCATAAATTGTAGGTTGCAAAAAAAACTACACGTTAATTATTAATTCTCTAAGATATTGTCCAAACGTACAAAGCCATATTAGGAAATACATATTCTAATTAATTTAAAAAATATATATATATTTTTAAACTTGTCAATGATCTTTGAACCGTCCACCTGTCTTAATGCACAATATTCCGCTTATTGGTGATTGAAATAGTCACCGTTTAATCGGTGATTGCTTTTAGTTTATATTCATCGATACACTTTTTACTTTTTAATTTTTTTGTTATTGTACGATATTAAACTTAGATATTGTATTTAGATATTAGCCTTGCAGAAACTTTCCAATTGCTATGTGAATATTTTCTTAATTCACCGTGTACACTGAATTATTCCATTATTTAAAATGTATTTTCTGTAAAAACTTGGCAAGTTATCAGCGGGCGGTGCGCCGCGCCTGCGCCGAATCACAACGAGCCTTCGGGGCAAAGGATCCAGACCGATTTATTGCCGTTTGATCATTTTACGATTCGCGAAAATTGCTAGGAAACCTCATAAGGCACGGCGCTGTGCAGACGGAGGATTTGATGATGTCGCACCAACGGAAAACGTTCGTGTTTGCGCGCATTTACTAAATACGATCAATGAGCTCGCATCGGCTTCTCTCTGCTTCAATAGAAGTATAACCACTTATTGAAGTTAAAAAATGTATTAACATAGATTATTAAGATATTTTTTGATTAAATGTAACCACTGACGTCTCTTTAATATACTGAATTAATAGAGCGATTCGCTCTTAATGGCTAAGGGCGTCGCATTTGAATCTCAAGGTATAGGGTTCGATCGTGAGTAGAGTCGAATCGACCCATAAGTTTTTAACGTATCTTCAATTGAACCATGCGTCGGATTGCTGTCAACACATTGGCGATATCGATCGTTAACACGTACCCTAACCCTCAGCGTATCGGCGTAGGGAGCTCAAGTCACGAGTTCCACGATCCGAAACGAAAAGATTGTAGAAGAGCGCGTCTCAGCACGCGTTACAACGCAACAGAGCGACGCAAAGGATTCAACTTTTTTCTACGTATGCATTCAATAAGTTGATGATATAGTATTGAAACGGGTGACCCGAACCCGCGGGCCGCCGACGGGCTCGCCGCTCGGCGTGACTCACCGCGGCCGGTACGCTAAAATAATTTGTAATTTTAACTGCAACCGTTCAAGTTAGCACACGGCCGCACTAATAATAGGTTTATTTAAGCGAAACGCGCGTAATCGGTATGCGACGCCGGCCGCGTCTTTCCATTGTTTGCGCTAAACGACATCAAAGTTGTGAGCGGCGACATTCTAACATGGGAATTACCAAGTGTTCCGCGAACAGGCGCGGTTGTTCACGTCCCTGTTATATGACACTCGCGTCAGCGCTGCGCCGCTACGTGGAATATTTAGATATTAAATTTCGACCGATGCTCTGCGTGCGTGCAATGGACCGAGATCGAAGGTGGGTAACTAATTGTATTGTCTCTGTAGAAAACTTTCGCTTATAAACTCATTGGCATATAGATCGTGTGCCATCGAAAAGTGTGTTCGTAGGACTTTTAAGTACTAAGTCAAATGAAAAAGTATTCCGATTGTGCCCACAAAAAAAAAAACTATTTTAACCCATAGGTCTGGTGAGGATATTACGCAGTAAAACCTACAGAATAACCATATGGGGATATTGATGTTTATTATGTCAAACATTCATGTCTAGAATAATATTGTGAAAGAATGTATGTCACTCCATGTATTTATTATTCGTATAAGGGTAAATGTACCAATTCCAAAGTTTTACTTTTAAAGTAAGTGAGTGAACATTGGCTTTAGAATCTAACCGCAAAATTTTGAAAAAAAAATTTTGAGTTTAGGTGCGTTTTTAAAATAAATAGAACATTTACCGGTAGATATAGTTATATATAATTTATTTTATTATTCAAAACTTCTACACCCATATACAGAATAGAAAGGACAATCATCACATTTAATGTATAATAAAGCTGGTGCGAATACAAAAATAGAAGCTGTAACAATATCTATAGTTGTTACATGGCCAAGTTAACGCGAGCACAAACCGTAGGTTATAGATTATGTAATATGTAAAACGTGGGCTTATATCACAATTCACTTTCTGTACACTAAAAATAGATCGATTTTATTCGGTCTATTTGAACTTTGGTCTGTTATTGTCATCGTTTTATAAATTTTAATTCGCAATATCATACATATTTTTGTTACATAAATGTTTTTTGACATTTTTTGGTAAATGTCTATGAACAACCGATACAAATGTAACAAAGGGATAAATTTAATTATCTCATTAGATTATATAAAACATATGTTCTCAACAAAAATATTACTGTTGATATGAACCTACGAAAACCGATTTTTTTTGCATCTAGCTAAACTAGTTGTTGAACGACATACTTTTATAATATTATTAATGCATCCAGTATTAAGCCCAACTAACAGCTTGGTGTCAGTTACAAGTCTTAATATAACTTTAATCTGTTTAACTGAGTAATAATTATCTCTGTTCTGACTAAGAACGATATAGAGGAGTTAACAAAATAATTTAGCACCAACAGTAGTTCTAGAACTTTAATGAACGATGTTAGACAGAATTTATAGTTATTATAGTGCTAATCACTACAAGTATAGTTAAGATGTTATAGCTTTAACCTGCTTGTAGCACCTAAATCTATACAACGGTGCTCGCTGACTCTAGTAAACAGTTGTTGTTTAGTTGTTGCCGTGAAGTGAAGCCTCATTGTCTTTAGGTATGATACTGACTGTAAGCTGCAGACATGGGTTGTAAAACAGAGTTTGTCAAGAGTGTAGTTACACAAGATACTAAAAGTGTTGAACTTACTCATTTATATAGTTTTAAGTTGTAATGTTTATTTTATTAATGCTTATTGTGTAAGGCAGATACACTTTAAAGGCTTTGTAAAAGTGACGGTGTTAGACAAAACATGTATGGATAGATATTAATTCTAAGAGCCAGTCTTTGGAAAGTTGCGAATTGTGTTAAATTATATAAAAACGACTTTTTTACGAACTGAAGAAATTCCTTCACCGAGTATTATTAAGTTAGATTAAAATGAAACGAGAACGAACTTGGAGTAAACAAAAGAAAACAAGTGCAGTGAAAAAAGGGGATTAAGCAAGAATGCCGTATTTTTTTGGGTTCAGTTAATAATGGTACGAATCACACAAACAAATCACGTAGTTGTGATAATATCCGATTAGATTCTGTTGTTCCAGTTATTAGGAAAAATAGAGAACAGCCCCAGATCTGGATTAGGGGGCAAACCGGAGCATCCGCCCCGGACGGAGTTACAGGGGGGGCCAAAGCCATAATATAATATCATTGAAAAAAAAAATTGCTTCAGAAAGGGCACCGTATCCTACGCACGTTCTATCAATTATTCGTTTGATTTTGAAACGCCCCGTTGGTTCTTAAAATTCTAAATTCCGAAATGTGCCTCGAGCATATGTAACGCAGTAGATTGTTGGCAACATCTAATGGCGGGAATTTTAATTCAATAAATTTATTAATTTTATGAATAATTAACGATAGAAATTGTTTAAAGAATGTTTTTAATGGTTTTTCCTGCCAAAAAATATTTTGAATATTTTTTTAAATACATAAATTGTAATTTATGAAAAGAAAAATAAAAATAGTGTCTAAATAACTATGAAAAATGGTAACTACATACGATTAAAGTTTCCCCTATTAACTTTGAAAAATTTAAAAATCAAAAATGGCTTTTAACAGTTCAAAAGAGGGACACGCGTTATGATGTTTTTTTTATATAAAATCTTATGTCATAGAAATGAAAAAGCTAATAGATAATAAAAAGTGTAAATTTACTACAGGGTTCTTATTGCCCTGATAATAAAAAATGCCAATTTGCGTTATTTTTTAACAATTTATCTCAAAAGCTGGAGAGAGAGGGCACCACTATCAAGTTTCTGTTACAGTTCGAAAAAATCGTAGATCCGAGCCAGATAAAGAAGATTCGCCACAAAGTGAAATTATAAATAGTCATAATACGAGTAATTTTTTATTAAATTGGAGTAGAGGCACAACAGGGTTCTCTAGAACAAGAACAAGAAGAAGCTCAAGTTAATCACAATTATTATGATTTCATACCACTTAGTGAGTCAGAAGATGAAGAAGAAGAGGAAGAAGAATTTAGTGATATTGAAAAAAATACAACAGTAACAAAAAAATTAAAAACATGGTCTACAGAAAACAATATAACCCAAACTGCTTTGAAACAGTTGCTGTTGATTTTGAATGAAGAATATGTTAGTACTAGATTATTGCTTCCGAAAGATCCAAGAACAGCTTTGCAAACTCCGAAAGAAGTTTTTATTAAAAATATCGAAGGAGGATAATATTGGCATCATGGTATAATTGAACCCTTAATAAAATTACTTAAGGATTCTTGCCGATTCCCAATACCATTCATATAGGCTTTATGTTTGACGGTCTAAAAATATTTAAGAGAGCCAAAAAAGGGTTTTAGACCATATTAGCTAATGCGGAGAGGAATATATTGACGATTGGGATCTACTATGGTACAGGCAAACCAAAAAGGTAAGAAGAATATTTAAAAGATTTTACAACTGAAATAAAATCGTTACTTTGTAACGGAATAATTATAAATGACAGATTTGTTTCTATAAAAATCAAATGTTTTATTTGTAATTTTTATTTCACATACAAGTTCTCTTTTATTTGGCTAATCATGTCTTCTTTTTATTTCATACACAAGTTACTGTTATTATTTTGCAAGCTAAACATATCTTACTCTTCTTAAAAGTTGGTTTGCTGGTAAAAACTAGCCAAGTCAAATGTTGGGTTTCAATTTATTATATGTTTTTACAAATAAATTTCAGGATCATGTACAAGAACTTCGCACCTATTTAGATCTCAATTATTTTCGGTGAAATCGAAAACCGAACGTATAACCGATGGGATGTACAACAATCGGACACTAAAAAAAGACACTTTACAGAATAAAAACTATTCATTAGTGTTTAGTATGCCTACCAAAACATTGTATTTTTTTTATTATTTTATACTTGTAGTTTTTGACTATTTCGTTGAAGAACCCTAATCCAGTCAGTTTGTAAGATTCTTAGTCGGTTGTATTGTCTTTATATATTATATTATATTTTATATATTATAGCACTGTTAGTGAACTAAAGACTGCACAATATTCTTGACTAAAGGTGTTCTATTACTTAAGTGAAGGCATACAGCTTTAATGTAAGTTCGCCATTGTTTTGGTGAACTAACCTATAAATTAACTGGGTTAATCAATATTTGACAACAAAATACTCCATTATTTATGTTAATTTTGTCATTCTATTGATACCACTTAATTTAATATGCTACTGGCCAGGAAGCAAGAATAAATAACACCGGCCACAAATGAAAACTTTTTGAAAGTTGTTTTGATATGAGTGATAAATATCACTAATTTATAGTATTTTAAACACAAAAATACCTACATAATTACTCTATCACGTCAAATTTTTTTACAGAAAGGAAAAAGCGTTTTTTTCAAAATTTAAAGAAAAAAAATCAATAATTATATTACAAATACATATATTTAAACATTTACGAAGAAAACATTGAATCTAAATATTGCTGCAAGACTATTTAGAGTGACATCTTTTACGTTTAGCGACAAAATTACGTCTGGGTGTAGTTTTTTTGTGAGAATGTTCAGTAATATCACGTGCCAGTGACCAGCAATAATCAGCCATCATATTCACATTCCATCGACCTTGGTGCTTTTTTCCATAGTTTTTATGTTCTGGTAAAACCTTTCTCTCCGTTCTTCACTATAATCACCAAGATTATCAGGAAAAAATCCACATGTAAATTTAGAAAGTGGAGTTTTATACTCATATTACACCCCGATTTTTTATATTTATCTAATAAGTTTCCAACCTTATTTTTATAGTCAGGTTGTTTTTTATTTCCTAAAAAATGTTGACAACATCTTTGAACGCCAGCCAAGCATCTAATTCAGTATTATTCATTGATGCATCAAATTTTTCATCAGCCATCAAAGATCTGATTTGTGGTCCATCGAACACTCCTTCTTTAATTTTTGCATCAGATAATCTTAGACCTTTTTACACAAATATTGAAAACTAGCATTGCTTTTATCCAATGCTAGTTTTGAAATTGAAGCCAAAATAAGCATTATACAATAAACTCAGTAATTTTCTGTTTTGCTTCAAAGTCATAAAGTTTTCATAAATGTAACAAAATGTATCCTCATTATTATGACACTTTCTTGAAAACATTCTGTTTTAGAAGTTTTCAACCACAAATCACTGATAAAATTTATTAAATACCAAAAGTAAAACGTAAACAATTTTTAAAATAAAAACACTCACATCATTTAAAAAGTTTGTAAACAAAGTAACTATAGGCTTATTTTTATGTAACCCATTTCGAATGGGTGTGTCGTTGTTGCAACTAATATATTTTCTCACAAGAGGTCGCATGATTCGAGAAAAGAGCGCTAAAATTTAAACTTTAATTTGTTTTTGTCAAAAAATATAAAATAGCTCATGTATTAACTTTACTAAAAACCTGATGTGATACGATAAAATTAGGTCCGATTTAGTTATCAGCAATATAAAATTAGTGGAAAAAATTCATTATATCTTAGACAAGAAAAATCATGTCGGCCGGTGTAATATACAAATTTAAGGTGTCTATTTTAGTCTTCATAAGTTTTATTAGAAATCTTTAATAAATATTGGGCCCGTTAAAATTAAGATATAAAATATGGTATACATTTACAGTAAAATCACAACGAAAATGGTTTTACTTCATAAACAAAAATAACTTGAATACTATATACTCCTTCTTCGCATTCGATTAGTTGTGCTAATTTTATGATTTTATTATGTGACCTATAAAGGAGTTCGAAAACAAAAAGTATACAATTGGCTTATAATATACTCAAGAAGCAGTAAGATGCTCACTTGAGTTTATTATAAATAACTATTACGTGTTAATGTGTCAAGCAACTATATTTAATAGGTCTAATAAAGTCTTATTTGATAGTGTAGTGTTAACCAACCCATTTACAACCATAGTAATAGAGGTTGAAGTGGTAGCGGAGGATGAATAAACACTCTTGTGCAGGTACTTTAATGCCTTTACACCAGTGCTTTACAGGCTTTCTGTAACCTTTACCTGTGAAGTCGTGGACCTCTTTCGTGGTTGTAAGTTAGAGCACTCTGTAACTCCGCCGTTACAGGTATTCTTAACACTTTGATACTCGAATGGAATCGACATACGAATGATATATACAGCTTGTCTTAACGCCGGTGTTTCTAGTTGGAAGGTTACGCAATACTTGGAACATGCTTGTCAGAACTTTTCCACGGACGAAACTCATTTTTACCCTCCGAATATCAATTCGATTTGTGCTAATTTTTGAATTCTTTTGAATCGTATCAAGAATACGATGTAGCGTCCGTGACACGCCACGTGACATATGACGCCGGGATGCACGTGGATTTATTTTTTTTACGGCGACACGGTCATATGATAAAACGCCGACTTTTTTCCTCAGCCCGGCCGTTTGATAAGATTCCGTGAAAAATTGGCACGCGCGGGAACTGTCACGTTGTTAAACAAAAAGGGGGCGAAAAACTGTTTGATAGAAACGCAAAAAACTCAGGGTTATATCAAATGAGCGGATACGCGCTTAGCGCTCCGGAATACGGTCACGTACGCGCCCACTGACGAACCTGCGCTTATTTATGTTGTCATCGGCTCGGGTGGCTTTTTTACAATCTCAAGGCCCGGGCTGCTCAGTACGAATAATGAAAACGCGTTCAATTTTTTTTTTGTGATGTGACAAAGAATTACGACAAAAGTGTTAGCACTGGCTACAGAGATAATAGCGAATAGAATTTATTAAGAGCTTAATTAAATTCGGCGCGACGGTAGTGCTAACGAGTTCACTAGATGAACAACGTACAATGTTCCTTGAGTCATTTAGTTTATAGCTCCAAAATCGCGATTGTACATAAATGAATTGTTTTTTAAGTCAAGCTAATAATCGAATACACTATTAAGAATTGCCGGAAATAACAAACAAGAGACGATAAGAAAAAATATAAAAATTGTTTGATAGCAGAATTTTAAGAGTCTTATTTCAACATATGGTATATAATTTAACGATCTGAAGACAGGGCTAATTTAGAGTCGACTTCGGTACAAGATAATTGATAGGATACGCAAACGATTTGCTTAAAAGCTCATGCATCTAAATTCGCTCATCCTTTCGTTATTTATATGTCATGAAAATTTATTAAAAAAAAGTAAACATAATATTATTGAAAATATTTCTTTGGTTAATTAACAATAAGTTGAAATACCATACAATATAATATTTAAAAAACATGGGATATATTTATTTAAGGAATATAATGAGCCTATTACTTTAATTATTGACAGAAATTTTTGTCAACTTCATAACATAAATGTAACTTCAGGAGTTACATTTTTAACTCCAATTTACCCTCAGATGTAACTTTAACTTTTGCGTACCTTCAAATCATTTTGTAGAAAGTATAAATTGATTAAATATCCACTCGAACGACCGACTTTGTCTACTGCGTGGTTAACTTATCTATATAAGTTAGCTCCGCGGAAATTGAGAAAGAACAAACTTATAGAATAATTTGGAGGAAAATATATATATGAAAGGTAATTACATCATTAACTATTCTTCAACACTTATATTAATTTATATTAATTTCGTTATCTCTTCATATTTTTTTACTATTTATTTGTTCGTCGAACGAAAATGCTATAATGTTTTCCTTCTTGTTGATTGTGTGTAGTGATTATTACTCTTATTCATATTAAATAGTTTGATTTAAACTATCCAAGCAACATGATTAGCACACGCATTATTATCTATTTACATATTCTACTTAATTTTTTCAATAAATGTTTCTCGAGGTCAGTCTGCATATTTTTTGTTGTAAAACATGCAAAATAGATTTTACGCCTACGTGTGCACAATCGAAAATCAACGTCATTTTATTGTCATTTCTACAAGGCAATCTGGTAATTTAGTAGGAAATTTATGATAGGTTTTCATAATTTTCAAAATCTATTAATTTCTGATGTATTTTTGAGCTTCTCGAGTTCAAAAATATAATTGTTTACGAGATTTTAAGCTTTCCAATTTACATAACAGTTCAAAAATATAACCACTAATGTGCTTTTCGAGGTTAGAAGATCGATATCAGTGCTTTTTTGGGCTCTAAGCCCAAAAAATAATTTTAATACTTTTTGTGTTCTTCGAGTTCAAAAATATAGACCTTCCTTGAAAAAGCGTTATAATTTTCATTTTTCAACTACGATATCTTTCGAACAAGTCATTTGATTTAGCTTTGAGCTATTTGACGCAATTTTTATAAAGAAATAAGTGATCGAGTTCCTAAAATCAATTAATTTTAAAAATTTAAAAAAATAAAATAAATATTTTTTCATTAACGTTGTCTATCGAACCAAACTATCGATTTTAATGCGATTTGCGGTGGTTGATGTTGTTTTTTAAAGAAAAATATTGATTAGACTTTGGAATTTATCGGTAGTTTGATAAATATTTCAAAAACATTTTCCAAAAATTTTGCAAGAACGATATTTCTTTAACAAACCAATCGATTTGTATGCGGTTAGCGCAATAGATAACTACAACTTTTTAAAGAGAAAGACTTTTTAGATTTTAGGATCGACTTAACGGCTTAATAGTTATTTAAGAAAAATCTGAAAATATTATTTTTGAGATTTGTAAATTCTACCAAAACCAAAATTGTTTTAAAATTCCGGAAATTTAATTTGAGTGTATCCCTTTCGAATGCTGCAAATCACATTTCGATCGGTTAATCTGTTATAAGAGGTTTATATATATATATACATACAGACATACAAACATGATTCGGAAAATGATCAAAATTGCATCCTAGCGTTATCATATCCAAATCCTAGGATCCTAAAATATTAGGATCTGATGAGAACTCTATTTTCGAAAATTGGTCTGAAAACACTATCTATAACTTCCCAGTCTTTGAAAACTTCAATTTTCGTAGGGGAAGTTTAGAAGATTCAAGTAAATCGTACTAGTAGTTTTTGAATTATAGGCGTCAAATTGGCTGACAAACAGTCAGAGAGAGAGAGACATGGTATTTAATAATATGCATGGATTTTCGTTTAATCTGATAAAATGGAAAAAATTTCGTTAAAAGAAAGTTATATGGCCTTTATACCGTGTCTGAATATGTTAATGAAAAGGCCCTTGGTATTGGACTGCTTGATTATCAAGTACTTGATATTATTTTTAAATGTCAACTAAATTATTAATTACACAATCCTTTGTACTGATAAGTAAAAAGAGCAAGCTTTGAGTTGCTTGTCCATTCTTCTCTAAGTGAATCAGCATTCGGGATGGGTGGTAATGTCGAAAAGAATTTATTAATGATGTATTCCAAGAGTAATTTCATTACCCATGAAATGAATATATTTTTGATTTCGGTTATATATAACCAATATAAAAATTTATACATAACCAATTTTTGGTTATTTATTTCATGTATGAAGCATAAAGAGAACTGAAAATAGTACTATAATTGTACTGTATTGTTTTATTTCATTTGAATTTTTCATATTGTCCCTTAAGTACAAGCAAGCTTTTGCCCGCTTTGAACTCAATAATTTATTGCTACTTTCATTTTGAACGCTTTGAGTTCGAAAGTATTAAGAAGTTTCAAGTATGACCTATAGGGTTAACTATAAAATTTTTAACTTCAAAAATTCATAAACTATATTTGTAATTCAAGGAGCTCAAAGACACATCAATTAATATCATATCGGAAAGTTTTAGGGATGGCCTGCAGATTCACTCGTTTTTGAGATTTTTCTGTGTCATAATCTCCTATTCCCTTTATGCGACAAAATATATACTAGATTCTAAATCTCATTACGTAAAAATTGTTAAAGAAAACTAACATCTCTTTGTGTAACATAATTTTCGCGCGATACTCGAACGATAAAAAGAGTCGCCTTTGCTTAGAGCTTTGTACCACTCGCAGATGCGATATTCCGTAGAATTATTCAACGAAATATCGCACCTGCGAGTGGTATCCGATTAGTGAACAAACTATCAGCAAAGTGATTCTCACGCGTTGTACTTTCAATTTTCGTACGAAATAAAAATTCAAACGAACAAAAGAAAAAAAACATGTCCGCGCTAAGCTACAATCTGAAACTACGCGCGCGTGTAATTGCGTTAAACACAGTGCGATTAAACGTTTACTTCGCCGTCGTCACGTGTACAATCAACGGACGTCATTAATGACCCCCTGAACACACACGGCCTTTTTTAATGGCGGCCGTGTCGTCATCAAATCTCCGGTTCGCTTTGTACGCATTAATTACAGCGTCACGCAGGCTAAGTTAGAGTCCTCATTAGCGGATAATAGATGTATTAACGGTGATGTGGCGGGAACACGAACTGTGCCGGAACGGGTGGAAACAATGCAGGTTATATATAGAGCAATGAGTTATGTGTTACATTGTAAAGTGTTCATCCTACTTCTGTGAAATTTAAGACTTCCGTCTTGGTACTATCGATGAAATGCTTGTGTCGATTTAAGCCTAATAATTATTATTGCTCATAACTATTAGATTTCGAAAGGAATTTGAACTAAACTACAGTATTCTGTATATAATTATATAATTCGTTTATTTACTAACTAGAATAGAATAGAAGTGAGGGTAAGAGAGATATGCAAAGATCGTACCATGTGGAAATCTAAAGTCTCTGCCTACCCTTCTAAGAAATAAGCGTAAGTTTATAATATTATTACATATTGTTTAAGTATAATATCGTCCAATAAACTTCATGCTACAATCTTTTCGTCGGTAGTACTCGTACCTCGAGAGCGTGAGTATGTGTAATCATCATGGGTTTGAAAGTTGTCAGTGTATATTTAACCGATGGTGTAGTGAAGTTTTAAGAGTGAATTTCATAATGAAATTCGATGTTAGGTATTCGGAGATCGGGATGTTGGGCGAATTAAGAATAAGGTACGTATTTCTAAATTATTCGGGTTGTTTTACATTGATTTCATTCAAAACATTTTATAAAAGCTCTTTGGACAGTGCATTGAAATGTAATTATTCTATCCCACTGTGCACATGAGTACCGTTTGAAAGAAACGCGGCCGTCCCTGATAACTTAAGTCGCAATTCGAGTGTAACAAAAAACGTTAAGAGCGTTAACATGGACGAGGGAAGGCATTTGATACACTTATTCCGACGTCGCATTGCGTCTCTCATAAATAAAAGAACTGGTATTAACAAGGACAAAAGTCGCTTTATAATGAGACCGGCATATTGCGTCGCTAGCGCCCTCGTACTCACGAATCCTGTTCGGTACCCACTTTTGTAATGACTCCATTGTGGGAGCCCTTCGCGGGCCAAATCTCGGACAGCGTAGGGCAACGAATCTTTTATTGTTAATTAGTTTCCGATTCATAATAATTCTTCCACGTCGCTCGCGATGGTCGAAGGAGCAATTCTGATGCAGCGTGGGCCGGACGCGATGGGCGTTTATGCGACGGCGTGTTTGTGTGACACGAATCTATTTTAATACAAAAAAAAATGCTACCATGAGACGGTTTTTAATACGATTTAACATTATTCTTTGTATAATAATTCAGTTTAGTACAGGTATTAAGCACAAAATAGACATGTGCAATTTTTTTTTAATTCATACGATTTTAAGTCGCTGCATGGTAATTTACCTTTGAACCGAACTAAAAAAATTATTGAACGTTGGGTTTATGAGACTTTTCAACTTATTTTGGAAAAAAAGAGCTTCTTTATATACGAAAAATAACATTTTGGCGTCCTATACATTTATCGTTTACAGCTTAAAAATTTTGAGAGTGATTTTCATTGACATTTGTAAATCGAGAATAAGTTTCTCAATACGTACTCATTATTCATGTACACCTGCAACTTCAAGATCACTAGTGCGTTGTCTGCTTTTTTTTCAGAAAGAAACATTCTCTTTTCTTGAAGACCCTCTTCATTGATTGGGAATACTGTTCACGGTAGATCATACCAGATTTTACAGTACATAGTGGCAGAATAACCTCTATTCCCTCCTAATAACATATTTCCCGTTTTCATTTACATTCTATGATGAATTCTACTATTCAAATAAACCCCAAAAAAGTGAAATTTTCTTAATTTTACTAAAAAAAAAAGCGCTAAAAGTCGTTTTTGAGGTACATCGTATACAAGCAACAAATAATAAAAAAAACTGAAACATAAACTACATTATTACTCTTAAACGAGGTGCTGTTTCACGTGTTATGAGTTTTACTTTCGCAACAAAACAGTAGCATGACACTTACTCAGAGTACGGGACCTATAATTGAAATAAAATATAATTAACTTATTCACTTACGTCGTGTAGTGACCGATTGAAACTACATTTATTTACAAGTGGGTATTAGCCCCTCCTGTTCGGAAGTACAAGTGACTCAATTGCACTTCTTTAATATATTTTATTCTTTGTTTTTAATTCCAACTCGCAATCATTAAATTAGGTATATAAAATATCTTAGGTTTGGTGTTTCTAAATATCATCTTATTTAAATACAAAATATATTTATAACATAAGTTACAATAATATTTAGTAAAATAAATAGTGGTATTGTTAAAGAGAAAGAACATTTTTTTTGCATCGCTTCAACTCTTTAAGAATTATTTTTTGGCATTTCTATGCGACTGATTGTGGTCTTCAATTTTAAATTTCCGTGTCTTCTTAGGCTCTCGTATGTGTTTAAGAAATTAAGACTTTCGAATATGACGACCATTACGAGAGACCGTCGCCCGGTCGGGGGCCGACGTCACTCACGTCGGGTGACTGTTGAGCTGCTTCGTTTGAATCCCGTGAAGTTTCCAGCCGCGTCGGACGCCCTCTGCGCCCGAGAGTAGGTACGCGTAATCTCAGCCTGGCCAACAGTCTCGAATAATTCAATCAGGAATAGTTATCCAATGAAGGGAGACGGACGCACAGTCGGGCGGACTTCCTTATTGTACTAGGGCGATCGGCGGCACAATCAGATAACAATCGCGGCCGGCGTCGACTATTTAGCGCGCGCGATCGCCGTCAATTAGAGGCGGCGGAGGGGCGGATATGCGGGCGGCGGACCCGTCGCACGGGATGCTACAGATTTAAAGACTTCGCCCCGTTAATGCCGTACTGGATTTCGAAATGCATAGTTTGATTTGTTTTTTTCAGTCACACAACGGCGTCGTTTCGATATCGAATCGAGGACGAGTGTTAATGATATTTTGTAAGCGGTTCTAGTACGTTATTTGATGTTGAATGGAAAAAAAACGGACCCATTCAAATTTTGACTGTGAGAGCAGTTTTTGAGTTTTGACAGTTTTAATTTATAGTTTTTGACTCTGGGAGCGATTCGATAATTATGTTTGAAAAAAGAAGTTAAAATAATTTCATAATTTCGAAATTTCAACAAATCAATCATTAAGAAGATTTTAAGGAAACAATTCTAAGCTTAAGAAAGTAATTTACTGCTTATCTATTATTTTACTAGAATATATGTAATCAAACTATAAACTTATTTTAGACCTCAGCTTCGAGAACGTTATTTTATTTTATTAATAGTCATTAACGCAAAGAACCCTAACAAGATTATAAAATTACTTCTAAACTTAAAATACGACACGAGTTACTGTTTTCGAGTAAAACTCGTTTGCTGTCATGAGTATAAAAAGCACGTTCAAACCCTACTACTTTTAAGTCAGATTTTGCCACAATATGAACAAATAAAAACAAAGCTTTGTTGTAAGGGCAACACCCGGACGATAATGACGATGAGTTGAGACATGTACCTCAGATCGTTTATTAATTCATGTGCAGATGGGAACATCAAGTATCATTTTGTAGACTGTAGAGTTATTGAGAAGCCGAAGGGAAAATACCATGAGACGAGACTTGTGCGTCAGAAAAGTCACGCCAAAAACTTCAAAGGCGTGTTCAGACCCGAGGAGCATTGAATCAGCGTAGGGTCTCGAGCACTGCATCGAGTCGGCGTACTGTTCAAATCAACAAATAAACTGCGGAATTGTAATGTTGATACGACTAACACAATTAATACACTGATTGATATTATAACATATTATTGTTGTAATATCAATCGGTGGATGAATAGAATTCTCTCGATTCGTGGAGCCGTCTCTACGTTGCACGTCGAATAGAAAATTTATCTATTTTGAGCTGTCAATGTCACGTGATAAAAGAGCACCGCCGCGTTTAGGAGTAATTTTAAAAGCAGCAGAGGGTGATAATGCGCGCGCGCGAGCAACGGGACCGCCGCGGCGGGCGTCACGGATTTAACCTCATTCCGATTTCATATGAGCATCGATGAAATTTTCCATCATGAATGCGTTAGCGCACCTTGTGCCTTCAGTGACCGTACCGACACATCATAAATACAATCTGACAGTCAAATATATATGATGATTTGTTGTGGTTTTGTCACTAATTTAATATGCAAGGAATATAAACTACAGAACGAACCGATAGGCAGCTGCGTCTTAGCGGCGCCGCGGACAATCTGACTGTCAAAGTGGCCGACTGCCCGCCTGGACGCTTATGTAAAATGGCCCGTGTAACGCAACATTAGCGAGCGGAGCCAAATGTTTAAAAAGCTGCCAATAATGCGCGGAAGCTCGAGAATGTTCTCGTTTGTTCTCTTTTAGGCCTCGCTTCAGACCGTGGACGGATCAAAGCTACAGGACAGCACAAATCATAGAAACAAGCTCGGCAGTTCTTATAGCAGAAAATGCGCTTTTCTACACATAGATGCAGTCGTTCATTTGGAGGGCCAAATGTTGCATTGGAATAACAGACAGGCATAAAAGGTGCAGCAGAGGAATTTATACTCGATGTAAAAGATTCGTAGAACCGAGATGTAAAGAAATCGATATTACAATCATTCTACAAGTGATAGCCTTGTAGAAACAGCGAATCCCTAACAATCCTCTTTCTTGTGTAGACGTTGTTAATGAACATATCGAATTCATGAACAATCTACGTTCGTACGTACGTACGTACGTTCGATATGAATTCAATATGATAATAAAGAGAACCACACTTTCCTGAAATGCGCGTTAACGGTGTATAATTTTATTCACTAAAGCTTGTTTACTCACATAATAATATAATGCAAATTATTCTTGAAAATGACTTATATACCTGAAAATCTACTCTAATGTATAACAGTATTCTATATGGTGACTGATTGACTTTATGTCCGAAACAAACGTGATCTCTTGTTATTAATCTTCATTACCGATAAAATATCTTTTATAAGTGTTTGAAGGTCTCAAAATTTTTTTTTTATAAAACTTATAGAGAAATTGTCAGCAATGAGGTCTAAAATTGTTACACTATTATAGGACAAACCACTAATTGTTGTATTGCAAGATAATATTAAGCCACTATTTAGATTAAAATAGTTACACAAACTTTTAAAGTCACGAGATGTTGCGGTCGACTTATAATTGTGTTCAACTTTGTCTCGTTGAACAACATTTGTCAATACTTTAATTCAACAATAGCCTTAAAACTAATCTTTATCGCTTACTTATTTTTATCACAATTGGAAATTTAAAAAAAACATTATAATTAAAAAATATTTTTTATAATGCTAGACGCCGATCTTAAGAAAAGGTACAAGTGCTAATTAAAACAGTGAATGTGCTGAAATGAGGTAATCACTTAACTGAGTTTCGATTTTGACAAAAGTCGTCGTCGTGGGGTCGACGATGGGTGAACTAAATGGGAAAAGAAGTTTTTCAAGGTGCGACTGTTGGCACACCCCCAATTCCTTCATCACAGATTGAGAGACGAGGACCCTAAATCCTCTATTTTGGTGCGGTTGGTGCGGGTTGGTTGGCGCGGGTCACGGGCTGCTAGCGTTCGTTGTGACCGATGCGATATCAACTTTCGGGACCTGTGGCTTGATATGTACTCCGCGATGCGGAATCAATTATTTCAATTTAGGATTCAACAAAAATGTTGGGAAATTTTCCTCTGAACTACCTCTTTTTATCCAATAAATGTAATTACTGTTGGTAGCTGTTGTTATATCTAAAAAAAAAAGTAATACTGCGCGTTTGTTAAATAAATAGGATTCATGAATGCGGAAAACTTTTATACAGAAAATAATGTTTGTCATGTTTCAATTTTTAAATATTTGAAATAATATTTATTTAATATTAAACACCTAACGGAAATTTCTTATTAACATAGACGCTAAAACATTAGGGTATTTAAAAAAATACTTTGTCCACATTATTTTTTTGATCTGAACATACGATTTCGTGATGAAAAATAGTTGTTTACTTGAATAATAAACTCAAATATATATGTGACAAATTAGAAACGGTTCCCCGATTGCGAGGCGCGTGATGGTGTCGCCAATGACTTCA
The DNA here is from genome assembly GCA_005406025.1 of Eumeta japonica. Lineage (NCBI taxonomy): Eukaryota > Metazoa > Arthropoda > Insecta > Lepidoptera > Psychidae > Eumeta > Eumeta japonica. Next base: position 13,675 of record BGZK01000607.1, on the reverse strand, counting down.
ATAAATTGGAGCATCATGACGTAGCGAGTGTGTCGTGCCGCGGAGGGCGGTTAGTGAACTTCTAATTGGCAATGAGCTCGCATCGGCCACGCCGTCGGCCGCGTCACGACTCCAGCTTCGCTAATTTCACGTGATTCCGCAAAGGCCGACTAGTTATCGTGTAGAGGGAACTCCATATAACTTCTGAGGCGGCCGCTAGGAGGAAAATCGGACCGATAGTCGATAAAGTGATAGGAGTTTTAACTCTTTACAATACATTGAAAGATTTATTGTTTATATACGCTTTTAAAGCTTTTATGTGCTTGTCGTGTTCGCTGTTTACAGGCAATACTGGAGTTAAAAATCACCTCCGTGCTTTAAGTGAACGTTTCAATGGTTGATACAATCAAGCTAAAACTTGTTACTGACATTCAGCTTTGTAAATAAAACACTTCTGGTTATGACCTGATGCTGCAGTCAGGACCAGCCGATCGTCTCGTATAGATCTCTTTAAACGGCTCATATCGACGATTTGAAATCTTACAAATCAAATTTTGACAACATATAATGTTATCTTTATATCAATCCACATATGTATTTCTAATCATGACCTAAGATGCATGCAGCCAGAATCGTTTGCTTACTAGGAGTTTTCTTAAACGTCGATAGCAATGACTCGGAATTTTGTACATGCCTTCAGAAGTGATAGCAAAATATAAAAAATTCAAATATAATCTAATAATATAACTTAAACTATTTATTCATCAAGGAACTCTTAAACCGTTATTATCACTACTTGAAACATATTCAAAGTATTTTTAAAAGTTTTCTGTGATTAACAAAAAGATGATTGTGATAATATAAACTCACGCGTATTTCCCAGAAAGATAGACAGAGACTATATATTCCTGCATGGTACAACCTTTGCATATCTCGCTTGTTTCACTGACATCCATCAATCTTTTCATGCAAGCTTGTCGGTTTAGAGTGCTCAAAATTTGACTTTTTTTTAATATACCACCAATATGGTCTGCATGGGATTTTCTAGGGCGACCCTTGCCAATCTATCTGATATATTCGTTCCATAGATTTGTTTTGTCAGACTACTTTTATTCATCCTTCCCAGATGGCCAAACCCCCGCGACATGTCTCTTATATTCAATACATATTCCTTCAAACCACACAACTCTCTGACACTATTGTTCTTACATCTATCTTTTCCGAGAGATTCTATACATTCCATGCAGAGATCACATCTTCACCGCATTTATCCTACTTTCAATTTTCTTCTGCCATACCCTGCTTTCACTACCATACTTAAACGTAGAGATCAGGACCCATTAAGGATAGTCAAAAGTGCTTATGGTGATTCACATTTACTATTCATAATAGCATGCAAGGCCCCATTCACTTTATTTCCTGCCTCCACTTTCCTTTCGATAACTCTATCGTGTTTACCATCATTTGTAAACAGACCACCCAAGTATATGAACTATATATATATAGACAGCTCAATTATCCTGAGTCCACACTCATATTTTTACAAATCATACAGACAGCTATCCATGAATAGATTGATTAGCCACGTTGAAGTTACACATCCCTGTCTGATACGGATGTCAAATCTGATAATGTATGCACTATTTATTCTGACGCAAGCACTGAAGCCCCTGTATAGGAATTACAGTTCCTGTATCAGTCCGCTACTCACACCATGCATGGATAGAGTTCTCCATGGATCATTTACTTTCACTCTAAAACAAGCTTTTATAAAATTTGACTAAAAATTTACGGTAAAATATACTTAAGAATAATACTTTTTGTCAGTACAACATACCGACCGAATTAATTCAATTAAGTGGATCAAAAATCTTTTCATTAAATGAGAATGTAAAAAAGATTTCCGTTCTAAAAATAGCGGTCAGGGTTCCAAAACTTGTGTAAAGTAAGCTTTAGGGGTTTAAATATTCAGCATTGTCATCGTCCAAATTATTAGTTCTCCAATTTTTTTCGTTCAGTTTTTAATAAATTTCAACGAAAGTTTTTTTGTTTTTTTTTTTTTTCATAAAACGATATTCTTAATCTATTGTCAACTTCTTTGTGACAAAAAAATAACTGTGGTTTTCATCGCGCGCTGCAGGAGGTCACGATAAGGTTGTAATAAACAAAAAATGAGAAAATTCAATCGAAGAAACTAAAATTTACTCTCAAATATAGAAACTGTGAGGAACCCTAATTGATATCCATTTTCGTTCAATATTACACTTTTCAGTACGTACTCACGTCTTAAACTTTGCCTCTTAAGTATTTTTACATTTTAGAAGAGATTTAAACAACATATTTCATGCTTGGCAAAATCAACTCTGTCTACCGCATACGGAATGCAGTATTACGATAAATTTTTAAGACATTCGAAACTTTCCTGTTTCAGATATAGATCGTTAAGTTAGGAGCAAGCGAAGCTTTCGACCCGGAGAGTTCTGCCGAAATAATCGAGTTAGAAGAGCGCATGCAGAAACCGCACCGGCCGTCCGGCGGCGGCGCGGAGCAACGGCCGGGCCGTCCGGATCTAATTACGCGATGTCATTAACATCGGCGACGGCACGTCCGCCTAGGAAATGGAATCGAATCATTAGTAGTCCGATTACAAAAAAAAAGGCTTAATAGAAAAATAATAACGCCGAGTCGGGCCCGAGAAGAAATTGTAAAAAGATTGTGGTGCGATCGAATAATTGGCGGTTATTTGTCGATACGGTCCGGAGCGGGTAATGGGACGGGGCGCGACGTGACCGCGCCCGCGCGCCGCGCCCCGCGCCGCGCGCGCCTCCTAATGGGAAACGCAATAATTGTTTGGTAACTCCGCCGCGGCGCGTCGTCTCGGATTATTGTTCTGCACGTACCGCGGATGATAAATAATTTGTGAATCGATATTTTACGCGTTCATCGATACGAATTAAATTCATTACGGTATTAAGTTATTCGTTCGACTATATCGACCTTTCCCACAATATTCGCCTTTTATAAATCCGACTTCCTGTGAATGTTGTCGGGTGATTATTACGTGAAAATATTGCGAACATCGCCTAATCCGATGGTAGATATCAAACACCTTAAGACTTATCAAAAGTTCATTCCCAGTAGTCTAAGGTTCGGCATTAGAAAAATGTACCGTCATCTGTAAATGAAATTAAATAATCTTTTACAGGCAGATAACAAAATTACACATTTATGAGAACAATATCTGCCACCGTAGTCCTGCCGCTATTAACATATTACAAATTACTTAATTTTCGTTTAAGTAGGCTGAAAATAATTTCACGATAACTGCCAGTTATAAATATATTTAGAATTTTGTAAACCTTACATACGTATTAATATTTTTAAATTAACAGATGAGGGAAAGAAGTTCGGTTCCTCTACCTGTTTACTCCTGGCTGCAAGTGGCTGTAGCGGTCATAAAGGACGCTGACTATTGTAACAAGGTGTGAAACATCATATTAGAAAGTTTTGTACTAGTGATATGCAATTGATATAAGAAGAAAATAATTATTATTAATTAATCAATTAATATTAATAGCAGTAGGACTACGAAGACTACGGTAGCAGACATTGTGTTCTCATAAATTTATAATATTGTTATCTGCTTTTAAAAGATTATTTGATTCGATTAACATATGAGGAGGGCACATTTTTCTACTGTCGGATCTTAGACTACAAGTAAAACTCGATCGTAGCACTGGCAGGCGAAACAATATTCGACTCGACAATTAAAAGGATGTATCACTTAAACAATCCCGTGCGGCTTTCTGGAATTATCTTCGGCTCCTTAGACTGACGCGCGTAAAACCGCATCCACTTAGTGACGCAGTACGTATTGAATTTTTTTTTGTTTTCAATAAAGCGTCAAGTTCAGAGGAGTACGAGCGTGAAGTCCGGGGCGGACGTGTCTCGCGCCGACCGCCTCCAGCTTACTCGTACGTGAGCTATAGTGTGTTTCGGCTGTAAACGTATAAAAAAATACGTTTATCGCAACCAATTTGACCTAATAATGGTTATTTCATGAAGGACTTTTTTTTTAATTCATAACAAAGCGTTAAGTACGAATCGGTTTCGTGCACCGACAACTCTTCAATTCATATTTTTGGACGTGAAAACTGTTTATTCTATGTAAGTTAGTAATGTAACTAAATGCATTGCACATTTGCAATGTAGAACTAAAATTTGAAAGTGAAACTTTTGAAACTCATGCACTTAATTACGAATACTGTCGTTCAATATAGAACAATTTCAATTTACTGCTTATTACAAAGTTATGACACAAAAAAAAAAAATTGGAAAATCTAAAAATGCACGATTCACATGCTGTATAGTCTATTTGATGGATTGCTATGAACTCAGTTTTTTTTTAAATATATTTATAGTACAAATCAATTATGTTACAGTTGTAATTTGTCACATTCAAGTTATCAGTAAATTTTTATCCAAGTATGAAATGTATTAAGTTTTAACACTTAAAAACTATAAACAGAGTAATTAGGGAAGGTTAACTAGACAAAGTAAAAAAAAAGGTACGTTTCACGAATGGCGGGATATTAAAATGATTTATTTAATCATTTAAATAGTGTTAGTAATTAACAAAAAAAATTAAACGTGTAAAGTTTTGATAACTTTACTAATAATAGTAATAAGATAGAACAGAAGAGGAAAATGACTTATTTTATATTAATTATATAACGAATATCTTATCACAATTGTTTTCTTTTTTTCTATATATTTAAACATAATAAAATCATAATATTTATATTGAGCTTTAGACTAGACCCTAAGTTAAAAAAACATTTGTTTCAACTGAATAAATTTAGGTTTTTTATTATTTTGAAGTAAAATTTAATACAAAAAAATATTTTTTTATTTATTTTGTTAATTTCATATTTTTTTATTTTATTTCCAATGAATTACTTTTAATTTTTTTTATTTCCATTCGAAAAAAATTAATTATTAATAAAAACTAATTGTTTTGTATTTTTTATTTATTTTTAACTTCCAATTAAAAAAATTAAAAAAACATATTTTTAATTATCACATTTTTTAATTTATTATTTAATGCTATTTACTGGTTTACTTAGTACAGCTATTTTTTATAGTGGCGCCATCTGGAGGAGTCAAGAATTAATAAAAAAAACAGTCGATGCGAAACGAGAAAAGAAGAGATAAGTATACGCATGTGCATGTAATAAGAAAGAGATGAAAATAGTGACAACAATTTTTGCAAGAGAAAAACTGGAGAACTTGTTTGATTTTCATTAACAACTATTAAATGCTTGCGAGTTCAATAACAGAAATCAATAGGAATTCTCCTTAGAATATATGGAAACTTATTTAATACAATTTATCTTAACCCGTTGTTTATATTTCTCTAAATCATGAAGACCCACCGCACACAGACCAACGGATGGCGGTACACATATTTTTCAATTACAATTTTTGTTATGTAATCTAATGTAAATTAATAATAAAATAAAACATTTTTATAATTTAATGTCTCTAATTATTTAAACATTAATAACAAAGTGGATTTAAAGTCTAGTTTAAAATATAAGAACGATTTTATATAGCGATACTGAAGTATGCCCACATATGAGAGTAGAGCACTCTCACACGCTGCGCGTCGTGAAGCATAAAAAAGGACTACTTGATAGGTGCCGTCAATGGTGACTCTACGTGCTGTACTGAGGGGTGAGTGCGATTCCAAGAACAAAATTAATTTAATTAAAAATTAATGTTTGTCGGTCGTGAGTCTGGATCATCCTATGCATTATGTGATTTACAAAAAAAAAGTAGATGTTTATTCTATCAACCATCTGATACCCATTGCACAAACCTCGTTGTTTAGTTTGGGACCAGATAGCGCTATGTTTATAACCCCGAAGATATTTAAGAAAAAATGGCGTAATAAAGGAATTTGATCTGCAGTAAATATATTATGAAACATAAATACAATCCACGTATTAAGAACAATATTGTTAAACAAAGATTATTAAATATTTATAATGACAAAAGAAAAATACTGTAATGTAAATTTTAATTGAAAAAAATCGCAAAGACAAGGGATACATTTTATTTCCATAAACAATTCAGCGCTGGTTGCTATATAGATAATTGTATAAAAATTGCGATATCGTGAAGTTTCCTATCGTATCTACCTAATATGTATTTTTTCTAGATCTAAATGGGTAATAATAAATAAATTCAGTTAGCGTTAAAATAATATATACAAATGAAGACAATGTTTTGTATAATTGTAACTTTATAGATAAACAATAACGTACCATAATCAAGATAAACTATTTATTAGTTTTATACTTCATATTTTCACGTTAGCGGGTTTCCAAAGTAACACAAAATTGTATTAGGATCGTTAGAATATAATATTTCAAGGAGAACTATTTAATTAATTAGTAGTGTAAATTTTTAGCTATATGTTATTTACATTTCATATCCAAAATTAATGGCTTTCGTAAAATTAAATATTTAGTAACGTATGTTTAATATCGTAATATTCTGACTCAATCCACCTGTCAAGTACTAAACTACTTGTTCAATTTCCACCTTAGTGAAGTTCAGACACTTTTGTGTTAAAGGTTCTAAACAATTATTGCCATTCGACAATTTTTTTCTTCTGTAATAATTTTTGACATCCACAGGGCATCAACTTCTGCGCTAAATACTTTCTCAGTCGTCATCAGATACCAAATCTAGTCGAGATTAGAACATATTATATTGATCCTAACTAAACCTTCGGGTTGTTGATTATGGCAATTCAGTGCTGAACAAAAAACTGGAGGTTTGCGATTATGTTCTGGACTATATTGTTAAATATAAATAAATATAATTCATCAAAATTTTAATTAAACAAAGAATGTGATAATTACTCACTGAGTTCTAACTCCAAATTTTCAGCTTTATCTATATATATATATATATATATATATATATATATATATATATATATATATAGTAAAAGAAATGATTTCTCTAAATTTAATTAAAACTAGTAATTTTGGAGGCATTTAATCAATTCCCATTGTTTTTTGATAAAAATCATCGCGCTAATATGAAGACATAGAAGCACAATGCTTTAAAATCGGTTCATGCTTTTGAATACTACGATTATATTTCATTGTTTGTTTCAAAATTATTGATTTAAATTGTGTTAATACAATACTATTAAATGCATTTTTCGTACATGGAACATTTTATAAACTCAGATAAAATCAGATTTTGAAAATTCAGTTTATCGTTATAGACAGAAAAAGAAAATGCACTATGTAAGCTGATTTTTTCACTACTAGCTTCCCTTATTAATTCAGCTTGCATAAATACATCTATACATTATTCGCTTTACAGAACAAGGTACTCCACATTTTACATGGATTCCATCCTACGTTCGAATATAATGCTAGTTGAGTTTCCTATCTTACTTTCGTTTGTCCTAATCCCGACCCGGATCTTGTTTCTAATTCCAACGTCTTAGTTCACGTTACGATCCTGATTTCGGTAAAACCTTAGTGCCCCTATTAGTTCCCTTAAATTAATCATTGTCAATATTGATTTTCAGTAACTACTTTTGTGATCATAAAAAAATAGATGGAATAGATAGAAAGGATAATAGATTCAATAGAATATGGAATATATTCTACCCAACACTTGAGCAAAATTTCGTAACTTGAGAAATTTTGCCATTCGAGAAATCCTGTTAATCAACTATAGAGTGTAACCAAAGTATAACCAAAATAGTCAGTTACATTATATCTCGATAAAAACTGGTGACTTATTTAACACAATACTTGCCTACCCTGCCTGTTGATTAACTAGGTCGACTATTATTGAAATGCTCTTGAGTAGCTTTTTAAAAAAATTATAATGATTCTCCGTTTTAAATTGACGTTCCCAATCTATATCTTTACGGCTATATACAGTAAGTTTACTCATACAATACTCATTAATACAAATGACTAATTGTAAAAGAGTAATAGAAACTGCAACGCAATCAGTATCAGAGTCCTAATAAATATTGACATTGATTATGGAAGTAGATAACGGTGCCGGGGTTGGAAACAACAGGCTAATCAAGAAAGCGAATGAGAGCGAAATCGAAAATGGGACTAAGATTGTGTTCAGGTTCAAAATGGGTTCGATGTAAAAAACATAGGAATTTATTATATAGGTAAATGAAGCTGCGGGCAAAAGCTAGGGCTACTTCGTATATGAGGTCATTTGAAGAAATATATCATTTTAGTGCGATCATCGATGCGAACGTCACGTTTTAGTACAATAATTTTAATTGCATATAAATATGTGCACTTCTCTTAAAATTCTTTTTCGTGCATCTGTCATCCTACTCTGTCTGATTGTATAAAATAATGAATATTATTTTATGTAAAATTAAACAAAGAATATTTACGTCCTTCTTTGAGATGTATTATTATACTCAGCGTAAACTTTATATTCGTCTATTAGGAACATCGACGTGCATAAACACCATTTCAACATATTTCATTTCTTGTGTTTCTAATGTTGTATTCTCGTGCCAAAGTTCTAAAAGGATTGTAAAAATATGACACAATATTATTTATCTATTTGTCGTTATATATATATAACGATGTCCAAGAGGGTGTAGTTGCTGATAAAAACGTTTTTGTTATTTTGAATGTTTACTAATCTCTTCCAGCACGTGGCGTAGCGTGAATTCAATTTTATTATTCCCGTTTTCGTCACAATCTCAATCCTAAGACCGATCACGATCAATTTTATGAAAAACAATTTTAATGCCCGTTTGATACATTTCAAATAGCAGTAGTTTGTGAGATTGTTCATGTTAAAAATTGACTTTACACATTTTTAATAGTGTCGTGGCAATCGTGGAGAACTTTGTGGTTCCTTATGTCACACGAAAAATTAGACACTATTCCGGGTGGTCTACGATTCGCGTTGCGGTAGTCATTTGAGTCATCTGCTAAGGAACCAGTCGATGAGTCGACAGGTGAAGGCACGCGTTGAAATATTTTAATAAACAGATGTCCAATTTTGCCTCTATGGTCCTATTTTTAAAGTCGCTATTTCTATTCGCATCGTGAGATTTATCTATCGATGTTCATAAAAATAAGCGATCGTAGACAGAAATAATTTTAATTTATATAACAAAATAGTAAATATGTTGTAGTAAAGCGTAAAGTATATAAAATATTATTTGTAAGCTGTTTCGTGGGATGAATGTCATATTCGGCGTTTGACATCCGATGTGTGGAATATATCATGAATTGCATAATTCTATATAAAAGTAATATTTTAAATGTTTTTGCAGAAGTTTGCATTAAATTTGTCGTAAGAATGTAATAAACTTATTTGACTATGGGCTTAGTGTAAGACAACGTTTTTCTACAGACCAGTATTCCACAGACGTGTCACGGCACATTGGCTATAGCAGTCTTTGAGTTAACTATGGCTCGTAGAATATATAATGTGACAAATACTTCTGCGAATTAACTTTAGACTAATCAATAAATCTTCCATGATGAGCCCTATGTGGGTTGAACTTAACGAAGTTCCCGTCGATGCAGTGACAATGTCCGGAGCCACGAGGGATAGAATCCACATCGTGCGGCACCGTGAGCACGTGGTCGTTACAGCTCTTCGATAGACTAATCTTTCAATCGAAAGTTTCATGAGTTGTAAGTATATAAACTACATATTCCATTAAATCACAGAAAAAGTATTTGCCTATTAATTATTAGATCTCATAGTCTCATTAGTCTAAAAATAAATGATATTTATATTGGAGAAATCATTCAAGTGCGTGACAGCACAAGAGTGTAATTGATTTCTATATTGTATTAGAATATTAAAAGTTATAATCAAATCCTCGTAGCGTTGAGTTTGTTTTGATATATCTATCTATATTTTATATTTTTTTTGAATTTATATGCTATATTCTTTGAAATGATATTCCCAAAGCTTTTTCAGGGGGAAAAAAGTATTTGTCATTAGCGATGTTCCATTGAATTTAATTAGAACAATAGGTTTAAGAGTTTGTTTTTTAGTTTTTGATGTTTTCTGGAATTTTTACTAGAAAACGTAGTAGTTTCATTGACTTTTACTACTTTGTAATTGTCAAATTTCCATCATGTACCACATACTATGTAACAAATTTCGTTATTATACGCATACGGCAAAATGGTAAATTAATTTGTGTTGGACACGAAACGTTTAGATTTAATTCCCGATCACTGTGACTGCGAATAATTTGAAATTGTATTTATTATCTACTGTTACATTATCATTTTTATTGCCGCGTAGTGATTGTAGATACATATGCTGATGTGCTGATTTTGGGAATTGGGAAATATCATTCAAAATTCCAGATGAATACAATATAAATATCGTCGCTCTTCATAACCGTATGTGGTTAAATTTTCGGAAGTTAGAATTTTTTTGAATTGGTTTAATATAAGCGAACTATAATGTATCCTCCTTTAAAGAAGGTTTTCAGTACTTAGCCCTCTAGTTTTTGTATGTCCCTATTGTGTGGCGCCTGCTGAATAAGCCTCAGGCAGTGTACGCAAGGTTCGCGAAATGATTAGGTAGGTACACGGTTTTTGTTAGACAGCCGCATCGACTCGCTTTACCTCGCATTACGCAGTTTGGATTTACTAAAAAAAAATCAACTATTGTAGTTTCACAAAAAGCCTTGTTTTCAAGGGGTCACGTCTTACATATTGTGGTGTACAATAAGGTAATTAGTCGGCTCAGTAGCGGGATTTTTTATGTCTATTAGCCTCGTTCCTTTGTGCTGCTGTAATCTAATATTTTTTGTAATGATCTACTGGGCGCAATCGATCGGTGAGCGGGTGGATGCTGAAAAAAAAATCATTGCGCATTGTCTATGGTTAAAGGAAAAGGTATGTTTGTACGCGCCGTCTCAATCCGTTGCTTTTTATCCCTGACATGTATTTAAGAAATATTCATTGATAGAAAATGGTGATAGTTCGAATTATTGATTGATAGCATTTTCTTTTTAATTTCGTGAATTAGTACAATGACTAATTCATTGTCTTAATTTTCAATAAGAAATGAGTACATATATAAGTTTATTTTTTTATAAATGTAATTTAAGCATTAAAATGCTTGTTAAAAATTTAAGTATGACATAGCAAATTTGTTTATGGATGTGCGAATGTGTTATGTAATTATATATAACGTAAGTATGTTATGTAATTATATGACGCCAATAAACCTGCTTAATGAGCTTATGAAATATTTAATTACAGATAGTATATTGTAAAAGTAGAAGACTTGGCACTTTAAATGATTAGCAGAGATTTTCTTTCAAAATCATGCCACCAGCATCATTCAGTTTTAGCATTGTCGTTATTTCGGAAACAAGAAAAATGCTGTTAGACCTGTTGCACTAAAAAAGAAAAGGATCTCTCGAATAAACAATAGATTGCACCACCCACGAAGGGCGAGGAAGGGTCTTTGTTTTAGAATTATAAAACATCCTCCACCTTCGTGGTGTTTAATGGTTTCGCGTCATGCCGACTGTATTTGTTTTAGGCTCGACAAGAAATGCGTAATTTGACAATAGAGCACAGAATTTAAACTGCCTCACGACAAAGGTTGCTGTACGTACCTGAGTTGTTCACCTGTCTTCGAGTAACATTAAAACTAAGCAGGAAGACTTGGCGGGAGATTTTCTGTCGAAACGTTTCTATTTAAGAAAGGTTTTGTGTTAAACCTCTTTGATGTCTTTTGTTATGTCTTAGTTAATTTGTAAGTGTATGTTTTCAAAAGTGGTTGAAAATAAAATTGAGTAACCAAGGATAAAGGAAACAAAAGGAAACATAAAGTAAAGAAACTAAAAAAAAACATAAATCAATAATATAAATATTGCATTTATTTCAACGAATTTAGGAAAATATAATAACTGTAGATAATTATAATAATACTATTCAGTTTACATGATTTCTCATCTGTCATTGACAAAATAATCCAAAATATTTCACATGCTGGCACTGGGCTTTTTACATTATTCCTATTTAAATGATAAAAATTAAAAATTAATTTAACAGTAAATGCTGATCACACAGATGTCGAATACAAATAAAAATAAAACTACTGGAAGTCGCACTGGAGGAGGATTCGAAATATCAAGCTATGTCAGTACACATTAATATTATACATAAATTGAAACAAAAAAAAAATCAACCACGAAACAAAAATAAATACAAACATAACAAGTTATAACGTAACATTAAAGCGATATGCAAACAATCGGGATATGTGAATAACGAACAGTAAATAAAGGTGTAAATAAATGGTGTTACAGTTGTAAGTGTATCCGGTATTTGCATGCGTAAGGTGAGGGGGCCCCCACGACGCGTGCGCGGCCCGACGACTATATGAATTTGAAGGAAATATTTGCATATCGCCTAACTCCCTAAATTTGAAGCACTCTCATGTAAATGAGAGCGGGAACAGCAAAAACAGCACACCCGGCGGGACCCCACACGTCTAACTACGGCGCCCTTATTGTTATGTAAAGAAGACTTCTACAATGTTATGTCTGTATGTATTTTTGCTTCCCGGGCGTCTTGGGTAGGTAGACTAAAACATAAGATACAATTATATCACAATTTCGCCACGATGCCTCCAAACGGACACAGTGTACGAGGACGCACCGCCGCCGGTGGGCCCTACGGATGCATCGAATATCGTTCCGCTGCACGACACAGCTCGTTACGCCTACTAGTATACTATAACACGAACAACTAACTTATTTACAGTGGAGCTCCGGGTGAATAATTTACAAAACACTTGCGATCTAAAAGGCACCTTATAACATAGTTCAATAGAGTTCAGGCTTCGCTATGACTTTACACAATAGCTTAAACGCTTTTAATTCTATAAAATATATAAATTTGGTTTTCACAATAATCCTAAAACAATAGATAAGTCGTTAATACTTAATAGGATTTTTAAATACGAACAGCTAGGAAGAATAAAATTATGCAACAGTACCTATCGAAGCTCGTGTCGCTGCGTGGCGTCGGGCCGACAGCGGCCGCAAACTTGTCTTTGGGCGGCTGGCTCCTTAAGGGTACGATTTCCGAGAAAGTGCTCTTTGATTGGCAGCATTTAAATAATTGATTATTCATGGGGAATGAAATGCATGTACCACAGATCGGGCTTATTAGATATACGACGTCCTTCACGCGTCCTACCATTGTCTCGATTCGTTTGCATTTCAATACGCGGCGTAGACGCGGCCGCCGCCCACCGGCCGCCCGGGACGCTGCGCCCGCGCGGTCTCTTCCGCCGCCGCTTTAGAACAAACTAGCTGGGCTTGACGGTCTGTCGTTTGACTTACTATAAAGTAAAACACACCCAATATGTAACCATAACACTTAGGGTTCAAGTAATTTCGAATAATTTAATGGTTCTCTGTTTAAATTACTTCTTATGACTGCAATAAACATAAATTGAATTTAATTGTGATGGGCAATTTTTTACTTTTATTACTATCAATAGTAATTAGCCATCGTGTTGGCGTTGTGATTAAAATAGTCTATAGCGACCCGGATGGACCGACACTACGCAGCGACATGGTGTGGTTTACGATGTATCTAAAATATTCTAT